>VZTE01006370.1:34582-171829 GCA_013397775.1 Eulacestoma nigropectus | reverse complement strand
GCCCCCAACTCTGGCAGATCAACTGCTTTCAGCTTTCCTGATGAATTACCACTAGGAAGAGAAATCATCCTCAGCCCTTCCTCGCTCAGAAAGCTGAGGATTTTTCCCGTGGTCTGCATAAAATGAAGCACCCCAGATTGGCACCATTCATGCTGCCACACCCAAGCACTGCCTGTGCAACAACATCCGCAGCGAGAGTGTTGCAGCCTCTCTTAAGAACCTACAAAATAAAATGTACCCACAGATTCCCAACTCAAACACACCAACCAAACTTACCTACTGCATCTCTTACTCCATCAATTTTTTTTTCAAGAAATTCAGGCCACAGGAACCCAGTTTACCCCAAAAGATACCAACTTCTATATAAACCAGCTTCACAGAAGATTTTTCTTTTTAAATAACTATGTCACCAAGCCTATGCTTTAACCAACATTCAGAAATCACACGCTCACCAGCTGGATTGGAAGCCTGTATTTTATTTTCAGTTCCCATCGCAAATTCAGTCATCAACAATGCCATCAAGCTGTCTCTGAAATATTCTTACACCTCTATCAACTTCAGGAGCACTATCATTAGTGAAGTGAGACCCTAAATCTTCCATGCACAAGCATGCCTGCAGATCAACACACATATTGCCACTGAACTTGCAACCAAATATATTCAAAACATATCACACTGCTGTGCCTTAGAGGAGGCTCTGAGGGATCACTAGTCACTTGGGGGAGAGCAATGATGGCACTCGCTTGCTGTGTAAGACTGGGCTTTGCCTTATCAAAAGAACTGCTCTTATCTTCCAGTGACCTCACTGTGTCTTCAATATCCTCATGAGGTGAAGCTGAGGAGCAGGCACTGATCTCTTCTCTCTGGTGACCAGTGACAGGGCTCAAGGAAATGGCATGGATTTGAGTCAGGGAAGGTTTAGGTTGGATATCAGGAAAAAGTTTTTCACCCAGAGGGTGGCTGGGCACTGGAACAGGCTCCCCAGGGCAGTGGTCACAGCACCACACCTGACAGAGCTCAATAAGTGTTTGGACAATGCTCTCAGGCACATGGTGTGACTCCTGGGGTATCCTGTGCTGGGCCAGGAGCTGGACTCGATGATCCTGATGGGTGTCTTCCAACTCAGCTTATTCTACATGGAACCAGAAGCTTGCTTCAGTGCAGAAACCCAAGCCAACCGACTGCCTCTATCCCTCAGTTTTCACATACTAAACCCTAATGGGATCCAAATGGAAAATCATCAAGTAACTAAAACCAGCAATAGAATGCCATGTGCTTTGAAAGAAATTTCCCCCAGCATCTAACTTTCTTTTAGCTAACTGCCACCCTCAACAAACTCATAACCAGAAGCAAAACAAACCAAACCCGCTGTCGAAAAAATGAACAGCAACAAGCAGAAAATAAATAACCTGTAAACCCATTTCTGCAGCCACTGCCACGACTGCCCTCCAAGCAGCCCCACTGCCATCCAGGGAGCCTTCACACGAAACCTGACACACACCACACCTGTGCACTACAGGACTGAGGGAAACCACGCAGTTGGACCACACGTGTGTGCTGGAGTGAACTCTGCTGGACAATCAATAAAGGACCAGAGCACCCAGTTACCGTTTAGAGGATATTTTTCACTAACTGTTCCCACTGACGTCTCAAAGGACCATCCTGAAAAGTGACTTCTGATACAACTCCAAAAGGCAACACTGGAAAGGAAAATGCTCAAATCTACTAGAGTAAAATAAAAAAGAAGTTATGGACTCAGCAAAGTCCATGTACTTAAGGCCTATTTTGATCTTCCTTCTGTCTGGCTGAATGAAGCTTGTTCCACATGGGCTGCCTGCCAGCATATTTCCCCCTGCTTTTCTCTGAAGAAATGAACATGTTATCAACTTCCTCTTGCTAAAACCTCATCTGGTCACAGACTGTAACCACCCTTTTTCTTTCAAGTTGACTGGTCATCTGGCACATCTGTGTTGAACAAAGAGTTATTGTCTCTCGCCTGTGTTTTGGCTTCCTGTTTGGAAGATGCTGCTACTGGTTTCTGAGTCATGAGGTGAGAGCTGTGTGTCCAATATAACTGTCAGTTTTTTGGGGTTTTTTTTGTATTTCAGCTTGTCTAATGAAAGATTCACAATGAACTTGAGCCCTTCACCACACGATGACGTGTCCAGGAAATATTGCTGGGGAAGAACGTCACACATGTGCCACACACCTTCTTCCTTAAGCCACAAGGAACAGAGTTCAGGTGCTTCTCATGCCCACAGGCCTGTGCTCAGTGAGAAATGAAAGATACACTCAAATCAGGTAGAACTTGATAGACATCTTACCAAAAAAAGTTCAGGATGGAAAGCAAATTGTGACTCTGAGAGCTGAGGCAAAGTCCCCGCTCCCACTCCTTGTACCATAGGGAAGCTCAGCCCTCCTCCAGGAGTTTGGCTGCTCTGGCTGTGCCTCGTGGCACCCACGGCAGCGGTTGCTCTTCCCACCATGCTCATTCCCATGTCCGTGTTTCCTGTGCAGTGACAGGCCAGCTGTAATCCTGAGGCTGTGTGCCTCTTTGGACAGTCTCTGCTGCAGAAACAGCTTTCCTGAAATGCCCCTGAGAGCCGGTGCTCCAGTTACTTTCAGGAATGTGCCCCTACCAAGGATTAAGCAAAATAAATATTATCTGGTTCCATATCTGTTTTCATGTTTGCTTATGCATACCTGCCTCCAGCCCTGTCCAATGCTTAGACCTGCCAACAGCTCCTAATTATTAGAGAGCATCTCAGTTTTACAGGGTCACTTTTCACTTTTCAAGAGCCTTTTCTCTAGAGGACAATTACATCTGCCTGCTTCTGTTCCCTCCCTAAACCCACAGATATCATATCTAGAGTTACAGTTCCCTACAGAGGCACTGCAGAGACTATCCTTGCATTACAAAGAATTCATGCTAAAAACAAAAAAAAATAAGTCATATCTGAAGAATACTAACACCTGCAAGACTTCCTTGGGTGTGCTAGTGAGCTAAGGGTGTCCAAATATTTTCTTCTGTGGGACTTAGGTGAACTGTCCTCTTAGCTATTTAATTCATATTTTTGTTTTGAGCATATTTTTCTCTCACTCATAAAGCACAGCTTCATTAAATACTGCTTTTCTTGCTCCATATTCAAAATACTGCTTCACAAAGTGGTCCAGATTTTCCCCTTATTCTCACTGATGCTGCCAATGGCATCTGCAAAAAAAGTGCTGCCCCAGAGTTCAACCTGCCCAACAGTGCTGATTTTCAGTGGACCATATTCTTCCTCTTCCCAGCTAATACTGCCTGGACAACTTACTTATGCAAAAAACCCCTAGACTGTCAACATTTGAACATTTATACACTTTGTGCCAGGATCCAGATGAGTGCTGTAAGTGGAGCCCTGCATTTATGAAAGCTAATGAGTGTACAAGAGCATTTGTTGGCCCCATCACTGAGCCAGTGATTTTGCCAGCAGCCCAAGCAGTGCTTCAGGGCAGATTATTTAAAAAACTGGTCCCAAACCTTTCAGTTGCACCTGAAACGTGGCACTTTACAAATGAGTTGCAGATGCAAATAAGACCATTTGAGTTCTCTTTACACGTTTTGCATGAAATTCAGCTTTGTGTGGAAGACTGCAGAGGTCTTCATGACCAGTCCTCAGGATCAGAGCAGAGTTTTTGCTCCCCTTTCTTTCCACTCCTTCAGTTCTGGGTGATGCATGTCAACACCAGTGCACAGGAGGGGACAAAACCCTTCCTTGTGAAAAGTCAGACTTATTGAGACATGAATAGAAGATTTGTACCTGCCAGAAGGACTGCAAGGAAGTAAAAAAGAAAGAAAAGAAAAAAAGAAAGAAAAGAAAAAAAGAAAAATGTCATCCAGTGGATCTCAGGAGCAGTGAGTCCCCAGAGCCGTGAGAACCTCGCTGCAGCCCAGCCGGGCAGGGCAGTGCCAGGCCAGGCCAGGCTCGCTCGCCACTCCTGGGCCATGCCCTCAGCAAAGAAAGGCCCCCGTTTTCTGACAAACAAGCTGTGGGCAGGGTGCCAGCTGCCCATTTCTGAAGGGGGAAAGGCTGCTCCTTGGAGAAAGGCTGGATCCAGGCACTGGAAAGATTTAACCCTTCCAGGGCTGGTTGGTTTTGCAGCGTCACAGGGGCAGCGGGTGTGCCCAGTGTACTGAAACTCACCAGTGACAAATCCTGTCTAGCACAAGCTGATGAAGCTCCCTTTTTTAGGTGTCTGGCATCAAAAGCCCGTATGCAGCACCTCCAGGGCAGACAAATATCTATCTAACAATTTGCAGCATGGTGCCAAATCAAAGGCACGACAGCGATTGTACTATCCCCAGACACTTAGACACATGTATTTCACATGGTGATGTTGCAGTCTCCATAATTCTGTGCAGCTGTGTGCCCCATACTTCTCAACAGTGCTGCTCAGCATTCCTCATTCCAAAAAAAATGCATCGTCTTGCAAAAGAGAAGGCAAGGAGAGCTTGTGTAGTGCTGCCAGTTTGCTTTTCCTCTGCAGCCAAATGCAGCTGGTCTTCAGTGCTAAACTTTGTCTGTTTCCCTCCCACCCTAGTTTATTTGTTTGTCAGATGTGTAAGGGCATGCTTTGATTTTTTTACATCTTTTATCCATCTACAGACCACCCGTCTGCTGCCTCATAGACCAGCACAATGTGTTGTGTACCAGACTGAAAAGCACTTTCCTTTCCCTTCCAGAGCCTTGGCATTACAAAATGCTGAGCTAAACTACAGCTTTGTATCATGAAAGAGCACCCATAAAATCCTTAGAAACAACCTAGCAGGACACCTCTAACCCATTATAAAGTTAAAATACAGAAGGGCTAAAGAATATTGCTTACTTCAGAGAAAATGCAAAAGAAGATTCTTCTCAAATCACACACACTTTGTAGCAATTGTATGAGCAGGAAGGAACTGAAGCAGTCTCAGAAGATTCCACTGTGATTTACTACGGGTTTGGAAGGAAATGCAAAAGTTAAAAATATTACTGGTCAGTTTGTCAGGTCTTGCTGAGGGACATGAGCATCACACAGTTGCCATAGCTATGAAGAAGTGACTTGGATAAGAGTCAGCGCTCGATCCCGTGTCACATCCCACAATTGATCTGGTCCCTTCAGGCTTGCCCTGGTTCCTGACCTTTGTCTCTGCTGTTCCTGATGTGCTCACACCATCTTTTCACACCACAGAGAGCCTGCTCAGGGGCAGTCCATGCATTATGGATGATACATGCCTTCCTGCACTGCGCCTGAGTGCCTTGGCACTCTCTGCTCCGGAAGGCTCACTGCATGACCCTGTGCCCTTCTGTGACTACCCACTAAAGCTCTTATCCTTCACATGAAATTATAAACTCATGTGGCTCCAAAAATAGGCAGTGTCATCTCGTTTGGAATTGTGAACCTTTAATCATTGGCCTAATGACCAGGGAAAAGCCTGTTCTCCTCCATTAATACGAATAAATAATTTCCAGGATGAAAGCCTACACAGAGCAATTTGGCCTAGAAATGCCCACATCTCACTTTTCTTTTAAATGCAGGTAATTCTGGTTTGAGTGGCACCAGTGCAGCAAATTTGGGAATAATTAAATACTAATGTGTTGTTTCATCCCCTTTTTTATATGGCTCATAGAACAAAAATTCAAATTACTACAGCAACAGGCTGAAACAATACTCTGGAACTTGTTGATATTTATCCTGTGATCTAATAAGGGTTTGTTGACTGTGCTACTCTGCAAAGCAAGGGCATTAAGTCAGAGCTTTATTCTTTTACCATATGGTCCCCAAGAAAGAAATTTTCTCTTGCACTTTGTACTCTGCACTACACTGAAGTGCACCAACAATAAGATTCATAAAGAAAGCCATTAGTTACCTGTGATTAAATCCCATGGCCTAGGTATGGATTTAAAATTTATGGAAATAAAATTATAGACGTAAAACTGAGGTTGCATAGATCCAGATGAGTGTTAACGAGTGGGAAGGGCTGTGAGAGTAATGTGTTATTTTACTGTTATTGTAACATATGTTTATCTTTAAAGAAGGCGCCTGTGAAAGGTATTGCACAGGGATTTAAGCCATGTGGGTAGGTGCAAGTAGCGCAGGATTAGGTGGCTGGGGGACCAGGCTAAGATTAAGGAAGTTACGTCATTCCCAAATTCAGAAAACTCAGGAGTGAATCTCAAAAGAATGGGGGAGAACTCCAATAGAAAATGCTTTAGGACAGAGGTGAATGCGAGGATGTTGCACTTTTTTGGTTGGCGAGTTTTTTGTTGCTGTTTTGTGGGGTTTTTTATGGGTTTGTTGGGGGTTTTTTGAGCTGTCTTCCTATGAGGCTTTCAAAAAATACCGCAAGACAGACAGTGGTTCTGTTGGTCAGCTCAGGGATTACTCCCAGACCTGTACACAGAGACCCACCTCTTGTGGGACAAATTCAGTTCACAGAATTACACACAAGTTTTTGACTTGACTTATTTGCAGTAGTCTTTCTTCCTATGACATCATTTTCACAGTGTTTTGGAAAGCAGCAAACTGCTTTTTAGGAACATACAGCTCATCCAAAGCTGGCCAGTAAGGATATGTTGATCTACCCACAGGACTGGCCATGTACCCATTGGGTACTGCCAGCACTCCTGGCAATCCCAGGAAAAGTGCTCCCAAAAAGTCAGGTATGAAAGAGTTTTGAGGTGTGGGATTCACTAACCAAGGGGAAAAGCACTGTACCTGGCTTTAGGAAGGAAGAGAAAGACCTGGACATGGACAGGACACAGACAATGATAAAGCAGTCAGTTGAAGCTCAACACCGTGGAAAGTACTCAGCTGAATAATTGACAATCAGTCAGTGACTCTGAGAGCATAAAGGGAAGGGAAACAGCCAGTGTGGATTTGTGAAGAGTAAATTGTGTCAAACCAACTGAATTTCCTTCTCTGGCAGGGTCACAGCTGGTGGGTAAGGGTATGCTGCGGATATAGTATATCTTGGCTTCAGTAAGATTTTCACCAGCATGAGGCTGGAGAGGTCTGAGCAGCACTTTCACAGATAAAACTGGAATTCAAAGCAGCCCTGATAAAACAAAATAAAATGAATCTAAAATCAGCAGGGTGAAACTCAGTGAGAGGGCAGCATTCAGGAAGGAAAACTCAGGTGCCCAGAAGAAGGCCAAGCTGGGCAAATGGACTGGACTGCTGCACAAACCAGTCCAGGGGCCAGAGAAAAGCAGGGATCCAGCATGAATTCACAATGTGATATTGTTGGAAAAAAGGCAAATGTCATTCTGGGACATGCCAGCATGTGCTGTAAACAATTACTCCACTCTGCTCTGCTTTGAAGAACCCTGAGGAGCAGCCCTGTGTCCAGATCTTGGCACCAGGCTCTGCAGAGGATTTAGGCAGATGGGAACATATAGGGAAGAGGAGCGAGAGGAGCTGCGAGGGACTGAAATGCATTATTTATTGGGAAAGGATGAAGGAGTAATTTGTTTAGGCTAGAAAAGGGGTTCTGCCATAAATAATACACAGAACAGTATCAAATGAGGAAATTCATGGGTTTGCTGGCATGGGGCAGCTATGCTGGTGATCCATGAGAGACCTCAGGCACAGAAGTGGGGAACTGGTCCAAAATGCTTGGGAACAAACAGGCTGCCAGGGACAAGGCAGATACACTGGGGCTTGCTGACCTCCCGGGCCACTGCTTCATAGCTCTGCTTCACCCTTTTCTTGACCAAGATCCAAACCCGCCAGAGCTACCACCTTCCATGAAACCCCTGACCTGAGCTGATACCTCTGGTGAAAGGAGCAAAGGGGGCCGAGTCTCGTGCTGTACATTTCAATGTATAACTTCCTTAGGAAATGCTGAGCCCCTGAGGATGCCATGATGGGCTTTGGGCATGCAGGGTGGGAAGGACAGGGCCCCGCTGTCAGTCTGTCTTCTGCCACATGACACCCTTGGGGTGGCTGGGCAGGAGTGCAGCAAGAATATTCTCCTGCAAAAAAAACCCCGAAAACAAACAAAAACCCAAACCAACCAACCAACGAACAAACCAAAAAACCAAAAAAAACCCAAAGCCAAAAAAACCACAAAAAACCAAAACAAAACAAAACCACAAACAAACAAATCCCATCCAAAAAAAACCCCAAAACCCCCTGAATCCCCAAAAAGCTGAACCAAACCAAACCAAACCAACAACAACAAAAAAAACAACAAAGAAGACAACAGCAAGTAATTTCTGGATGTGAAGCAAAGGAGATCTGCAGGTGTGTTAGCTCCATAAAAAGAGTGAACCAGTCAGCTGAGAGAGGTTGCTCTTGTCCAGGACTGTCTTCCTATGAACAGACATCAGTCTGGAGGGTGAGGACAGGGTACCTCCCTCCCAGCAATACAGTCTGGGGTTGTCTCTGCCAAGTACCACTCGTACCACTCATTTTAGGGTGGGAGGGTGAGGGGCAGATCACATGTCTCTGGCAGTTGCAAATATCAGGCTTGCTTGCCATTGGAATACCAAAATCTCACTCACTTTTCCTTTGCTTCACATGACAGCCCTCTCTGCCTGGGTCTTTTTTTGCAAAACCACAAGGTGACCATGAATTTTGCTTGCTTTGCAGATCATAATAGTAAAAGCATGGTGTCACCATTTGGCTGGTGCTGCACTGTACACACCATGTCCAGGGATTTTCTTACTCACAAACTTCACCTTGGCTGCTTTTATACTGCCCTTCAGTCTTCCCTCACCCATACACGTCTCCTGGTGAAAGAAGGTTTGTGATAAATGATTCAAGACCGATTCTGGAACTGAAGACGATTTTTTTTATTGATTTCTGGGTTTTTCATCAACTTGCTGTTTTCAGACTAATTTTCTGAGTAGCTGTCCTCTGTAACCCAGAATTGGATCACATTAGAGAGTTCCATTACCCTCTGACAGTGGTCCAGCCCTAGGCAGGTGTAAACCTTCCCCACCTCCGCAGCACAGCTCATAACAGAATACTCAGGGCTTTCCATGAGCCTGCCCCAACCGAGCAGTAAATCTGCAGCACTGTGATCATACCCAGGGTAGAAATGTCTTTCCCATCAAAGGACATGATTTAATGCACGTCTGCTACATTTCTTAAGCCGTGCAAAGCCTTGTATTTTACTGCTAGCACCTCTTCTGGGGCTGCGCATCCCTTTGGATTCTTTTGCAGGGTTCCCATTCCAACTTGGAGGAGGGCAGGGGGAAGTTGTTTCCTCTGGGAACTGAAAGATACCCTCCCTGCCCTCACCCCCATGACTTCTTCCCCACAGGGAGCAAGCGGTATATACAAGCAGGCTTTCTGAGAGCATGTGACTGCTTTTAGTGTCTGCTGCTTTTCCCAGCCCTCCCCTGTGTTTGTTTCCTGGGGTTGTACACAGTCTCCAGCAAAGAAAAGATTTTTGCGCAAGCCTTCGAAAACCCTCCTCTACTGTGTCCAGGGAGCTAGTCCTGAAAGACAATATGGAGAAACAAAAAGCTGTGGGCTTCCTAGTCTGAGGAATACTCTTCAGCTTGAGCACATGTAACCATGGAAGGTAGAGATCAAATGAAAAAAACAGACAAGCATCTTGGTTATTCTAATTAATGCAAATGCCGACTCCCACAAAGTCCTCATTTCCATTGATTGAGGTGCAGCCTTTAACTCACCAGGAATTGACAGTCTGGACAGCTGCTTTGACAGTTCTGGCAACATCCCGCTGTGTTCATGTTCTGGGTTATGAAACTCTGCAGTTGCTCCAGGCTCAACGGGTTTGCTTTGTTGAATTACATTTTGGACTTCACAGTACACTGTACAGAAGAAACACAAAGCAAAAAATGGCTCCATTTTGGGGCCCAATATTCAGAAACTGAGGCTCTGCCCCCCTGATGTGCATTAATATGTCATAAAGACTTACATAGTCGGTAAATATCTTCATTCTGCTTTATATGAGCCTTCTGTTCCCATACTGGCTCTCAAATGCAAGGCAGCTGTCACAGATAGGAAAGCTCAGTCTTTTCAACAGCCACGGACATTGGTCTAAGGAAATATTGCTGAAGTCAATGTAATGTTACCACAGGTCTTTGCACAGAAAATAACTTGGAATATGTGCTGCACATAAAACTTTAGTGTGTAAAATAACATGTATTATGCATTTTCAAAAGCTTTCTGCACAACCTCATGACTGGATGGTAAAATCTGTCCTGTATAGAATTTTAGATAAGAGCCTATTGCGAGATGGGAGATTTCCCAGCATTAAAAAATGCTGGTTGAGTGCAACATTCAAGAACTTGTTCACTTGCAGTCTACAAACTTATCCACTCTAGGCAGCCCTAGTAAATTCCATGATTCACAAAACCACATGGGAGTTCAGGGAAAAGCCATCTCCCAAGAAGGTGGCAGAGACCAGGGTCTTCTGTCTTCTCTTCAGTACAATATTACTGTAGGAGGATGAAAAACTAGAGGTCTGCTGTAAGGCTGAGAATTTATGATAATTTCCAAAGAGTTGCATGTCATTGGTGAGTCACAATTGCCATACAAATTAGAAGCAGGTAACATCATGGTTTCCGGACAGAGGAATGTTGTTTACAACTATAGTTTTTTCCTGGAAAACACTAGCACAGATTGACAAGAATAAGTTCTAATTTATGTCCAACGTTGCCTTGGACTGGTCAGATAAATAAGACCTTAAAAAACCCTGACAAAGGGAAAAAAAATAATTAAATGTTCATATTTTAAGGATGAAATGCTATGCTTTCATGACTGAAAGCACAGTTCCAGTTTCAGTTAAGTACTTGTAATGTTTGATTTCAAGAACAAAAAGTCATTTTGTTCAGTCACAATTTGGTTTTTTCACTCTTTGGTTCTTCTAAAACACTTTGAACATTCTCATTTTGGGGCAACCTGAAAAACATGGTGGTTTAATTCCTTCAGTACTGTCAATGAACTGAAAAAAGCACTAATTATCCAATTTTTAATTGCAGATCCCATGCTCTGTTTTAATCTTTCAAAACCTCTCTGTGTTTTCTAGCAATTATGGGTGTGTCAGACAGAGCATACATGTACATTTATCTATAAAATAAATTCTGGCACAAAACTTTAGTAAGATGGGAAACGCTTTTGGATTTATGAGCTGCTTTGCTTTGTTTTGCTTCTTCAGTACCTGACTGAAAAGTAAGACTAACTTAATGAGGACTTGAGAAGGATATTTTATTTTAACCTAGGATTATAGTCACTTTAGCTAATGACGTACAAGAAGATCAAAGTTTAAAGATGTGCTTTCTGTCTCTGTCTGAAAAAAAAAAAAAAAAAACAACAAAATTTAATCTCTTCTTTGTTCTAGAAGTTGTGATGATATTATGGATTTTTTTATTTGTCACTTACACATGCCTGTGAAGTATCAGATGGTTTGAGTCCTTAATGGTTATTTCCACAAAGAAGTAGTCACTGACTTATGTGAGTGCTGACAGAAACCAAAATCAAAACTGTCTGTCACCAGAACAGGAGACAGATTGAATTGACACTGGTATATCTCTTCAGCAGGGGAGCAGATCTGGCCCAGAGAAGAGCAAACCATCTGACCAAACATATCTTCCCTTAGAGCTGCCCTGTGGTCACTCTGGTTTTTGTAATGCCACCACTTTCCCAGCTGTCCCACGAATGCAGCACCTTCCAGGAATGTGAGACGTAGGTGATTTTTTGATTTGTCAGCTCCAGAAACCACATGAGAACCGAGGCAGCGCCAAGGCTTTGGGCCCCGAGAAGATAAAACGCCTCAGGCCAGGGCTTTGCTCGCCCATGGGTTACGCACAGATCAGCTGAAACTTGTCCTTGCATCTACAGCTGAGCGAAGCAGCAGCCCCGTGTGCCCTGTCCTCCCCTGTGCACAGCAGTGTCACCCCAGCTCTGCCCTCTCGGCCACTCGTGTCCAAGCTGATGCTCCCAGGAGCAGAGAAGGAACTGCCCAACAATGGTGCAAGGTGCTGTAAAATTTGACCCCACAGAAAAACAACCCTTTTATAAAACAGACCAAGGCTGATGTTAAAACTGAGGTTTGGAGGGTGGTGGCTGTGAAAGGGGAAGGGTACAAGAGTAATCGGATGTGCTTATGTCTCACCCAACCCTTGGTGCCTCCAGAACACGCACTTTTTGCAGGGTATGTTGTAGACAAAAAAGGAGGTGAAAGATAAGCCATTTTAAAGAGCTGGTGTCTGTACTGGATGTCCATCCCACCCAGGCAGCTCTGCTGGGAACACAGATCCATTAACTCATCTCTTTCACTAACAGATAAAAATGAATGCTCAACAACATAATGATATCTCCTACTGGTGATTCTGACATGGAAAATATGTGACGTGAGTGTCAGGTATTCCCAAACAACTCACATTCCTGGATATAGCCAATGGAACTAAAGAAGCAGATTAAAATGTGATGGCTGAACAAAAACCAAAAAAACCCCCAAACAATACATATATACCTCTTTTCTTTATCTTTTTACACAGCTCTTTTCATAGAAGTTATTTCCCCTAACACCCCGCAAACCCATGTTTGTATTGACACATATTGTGGACAAGCATTTTCCTTTTTCTCCATCATGGTTTCAATGACTGTGTGGGACTCAAGAGTGTATTTTCCTTTAATACAGTTCTTCCTCCAATTTGAATCCAAGGTTTACAGAGCTAAAACTGCATTTGTCTTCCACATACTTCTACCTTGGCAACATCAGCTGTGGTATGAGAGCACTGGCTCCCCAGTGGAATATGGCTGTGGCTCTGAGTTTGCTATCTCTCAGACCAAATATCCCACTTGGGCTACTAGTAAATTCAATGAGAAATGTGTCAGACTGCTGGATGCAAAATTTGCTATATTAGCGTTAAAAGTAGGTGAGTTTAATCATGGTTTTATGAAAGTCTGCAGCAAAGCCCTTGCTGTCTTTTGAAGGGCCAAGCTTTCACTCACAGTGGTTTTTCTAATTAGCAGATGGACAGTGCCACTCAAACCAGAATCTTTCTGTCCTTACTCCTCTCCTAGGAAAAGTCCTACATCCCCAAAATGCCACACAGATGGCCAGAGATGGGGAATTTATGTTCTTTTTTAATTTATTTCTTTTGACAAGGAAAAAAATAAGATACAATTTATTTTATTGCCTCAGAATTGTGCCAGCTGCCCCAGGGTGGCAGAAGAACAAGCCAGACTGTTACCCAACCCAGTAAGCCCTGCTTTGAACTGATGCAGCAAGACATAGTGGCTTCTTGGAGCAGAAGTGCACTTTTTCATTTAGCTGGATGCATGCATGACACAGAAAAGTTGTTCTTGATTAAAAACAAATATCCAGCATGGCAAGAAAATGAGTAAGGATAAACAGTGATTAAGTGTGATATGTCTGAAGGCTTCCCACAGTATAAAAGCCATATGTGGGAGGCAAGAATCTAAAATTAAACTCCTAATAGTGTGAGTTAAGGTTTTTGAAAGAGGCACCTGACACAATCCAAGGGGGAAAGTTTGAATAATTGGCTCATCGAGGGTGGTTCTCACCACTTTCCCATGATCTGCACCTTCTTTCTCCTCCTGTGCTCATCCAAGCAGGGAAATACCATCCAGGGGTCAGCCCAGACAAGCTGACTTACTCATCCCTCCAGCCCTGCTCATCCAAAGGAGTTCCCGTGCGGAGGTGAAGCAGAGACGCAACTGTGGGCAGCCCTGGCTAAGCCATTCAGTGCTAACCCAAGTCTTCATTGTAGACCCAATCAGCAATATCTTCTCTTTCCTTCACTAAGGAAGAAAGAAACCAGATACAGTCAGGGTGTATTTGTTAGCAACTGGGAAATCCTGAGGTTTTGGGTTCTCCCTGTACTGCTGAAAGCCTGATTCCTGCTGCCCAACACCTTGTTCCAAAGCCTTTGCAGAGGGACGCCACACAGCAGCCTGGAGGCTTTTCCGCCCACCCCGGACATGTTCAAGGAGTGAGACTGCAACCACTTCCACGACCATTCTTGCCCACACAGAGACCTGCTGTGACCGTGGAAGGAATTCCAGCTCAGGCAGAGCATAAGGAGCCCGCACATAACATGCATTGCAAAATAAAGGTCTAAATTAATTCTGCTGAGAGAAACAGTGAAGACACAAACCCTGAGGGGGCCACTGTGACTCCCAGAATATGAGCAAAACTTCCCAGCCTTTTGTTACTGAACCCTTTACCAGTTCAATAGCTCTCCTGTCTTTGGGTGGAGAGACTGTACCTAGTCAGGGTGCAGCACACACAGCGCACCCTTGGCTCTGTTTTGGCAGCCCCAGGGCCCAAGCTGCGGTGCCTGGAAGGATCCTGGACAGCCCTGGGAAAGGCAGGCAGCTCCCTGGTCCACACCCTGCCTCAGGATCAGCTGCTGCAGTCTGCTCCCATAAGGAAATGCAATGACTGGATTTGTTATTTGAAGCTATCATCCATCCCGTGTCAGGCGTGAAATTCATAAATTATTGGGAAGGGGAGCTTTCCCTCTTCTCTGTCCATGGAGGAGCTGTCTTCATCCAACTCCACAATGCTCCAAGATGAAGTAATTTTGGCTCCCTGCGTTTTAGCTATTTGAGATAACAAACTCAAATTTCTTAGTCATCCTAAGGCCAAACTGTCTTTATGTTATGGCTTCGTTTTCACTCTGACCTGTGCTCTTGGATTAGCAGGACACAGAAGCTGCTCCCACACGAGGCAAGTGTTCTAAATGAGATGTTGAGGAAGGGCAAGAGGTGAATTTCAAGCATTATCAGTAAAATTTCCATGCAGTGCCCACACAACTGTTAATAGGAGAACTTAATTACTGTGAAGTATAACCAAATAAAGGGATAGAAAATCATGCTGGGGTTTGCATTGTTGCTCACAGGCTGCCCTCTCTTAGTCATATCTTTTTATTGAGGCTGGCCACAGCAAAAGGATTAAGGGAAAGAGCTTCCAAAGGTTTAACTGTCATTAGAAACCCAGAGCCTCAGCACGCTCCAAAAGCCAAAAGGAGCATGTCCTTTTTACCATCTATGCTGCACATCAAATTTTTTTAAACAGGTGAATGCACCTTTCTCTGTGTTACAGCACACGTATAGCTGGGGAAGAGAGATGGTTACCAGAAACCTGATTTTTTGAGCTGCACTTCCTTAGGCAGAGAGCAGAAGTGTGGAACATGGCGAAACATACAACTAAGGCATTGTAAATACCTACTCAACATGGCCTGCTCTAGGCCAAGAGAGTAAGAAATATTTTTGAAAAGTTATCTAGAAAATATTGTTGATTAATGAATGTATTCAAAATAATGAGCTCTCATGGAAATGCATTAAAAAGGAAAAAAAAAAATAGGAAATCCATCAGATAGATTTTTGCTGACAAATTATTAACACAGCTTTGTCAAGTAGCAGAAATGGACTGTATTATCTGCTTGCCTTTAATGGTCCTGTAATTGCCTCCTGGTTTCCCAGCTGTATAAAGAACTTTTTCTTTGTTTGAGCTTAAAAGAATCTTCCATCAAAAAGAAAAAAATTGGATTTGAGTTGGCTAGCCTGAGGATGATTAATTTCCATCTACTTCACTCATCGTAGTCACAGTGGTCAGCCAAATTTTGAGATCCAGAAGACTGTCAAATTAAATAGCTAATAAAGCCAGTTGACTTACTGAAGGCATCTGTTTATCTAACAAATTAGGCATGAAGAAAAAACCTGCCAAAATGATAAAGACCTGATCTCCCGAAGGTAGGAATAACCAACATCAGGAATGGAGCTCCTTGCAGGTACCCCTCACAACCTTTCTGGACAGCAGCTGTTCACAAAGTGCTTGGTCAGAGCTGCACTACCTTTCCATCATCATCATCACCACCATCATCATCATCCTGATGTCTCCTTCCATAGTGGTCTCTATTTTAAACCTCAGCTCTCCCCAAAAAGCCCATCTATCCATAAAGTTTCAATTCTTGAGCTAGTTGTGACTCCTCTGAGTGTCATAATTGATACATCTGCTGCCTCCTAAAGAAATTATATCACCCAAAATGTGCTTTCTGTTCCTCAAAGAAAGTTGCCAGGATTAGCTTCATGAGGATCTACAAAGTTACTTTTTAAAGATATCACCAAAGTCAGCAGTAAAGTTTTAACTCAGACAAATTGAGTTTGCTCAGATTCCTGTTGGCCATACAAATACGTGCCAAAGCCTTCGTGTGTGTGTGTGCACATGTATTTTTATATATATATAGGTACATATATATATAAATATGTATATATGTATATATACTCACAAAACCAATGCACATAGATCTTTTTATGATCATACAGGACACATTTCCCTACAGTTACACCCATGAACAGTTGAGTCTGTCACTGTTTTATCTACTATTTTATCACCAGACAGAAGCTTGCAGATGTTAAAAGTCTTCCATCCCCAGAAGAGAAGAAACTGATGCCTGCTGGGCAGATTAAGACACCCACAGCTGCTGAGGAATCTGAAGGTTTGTGGGGTTGCTGCTGCCTACTCTGTCTGTTTGGCAAGACAAGGAGGAGACATCATACACAAAGGTACTCCAAGATAGGAACATTAAGAAAAACTGAAAGAGAAAATTCTACTTCTTCTTCAGAGTAAGACCATCTCTTAATGCTATGTTTTCAACCAAAACCATCCTCTGGGGATGGTCCTTCTATTTCCCAGTCTCCTGTTGTGAGCTAGCTCTAAGATTTTGTGACCAGCTAATGTAGTCTAGGATGGTAGATGCCCATATTCCTCACTTTCCCACCATTTCTTTTCTCTGTCCTAAGCAATCAGAGCATGGACAAATCCCATTGACGCAAATGCTGTGGTGTAAGAAGAATGTTTGCCACTAGGCCATGCTTTGGAATGACAAATATGCAAGAATTAGCATCTATAACTCTCCATAAACATTGGGGTTAATCTCCAGGGTTTACAAGACTCTTCAAAAGTGTTTTAATAGGACAATATGCTTTAGAAAGGGCCCATCCAACACTTCACATATCAGCAAAGTTTACAAGAAGGTAAACTGACCTGGGGTAACAGTTCAGATGTACAGCCAGGGCCGTAATGAGAATGCCAAAGTCAAAGTAATAAATTGATTTACAAGTCTAATACCTTCCCAAATGGCTGAAGAGCATTCCAAGTCTGGCAGGACAGCTGGGAGGGAAGAGCTGTGGGAATTCCATTGTTGTCTTTCAAACTCTGAAATGTGAGCAGATCAAATCACATTTTCAGTGCACAGTGATGAGTTGGCTTAGACCTGCTCTCTGCCCACCCTGCCCAGCTTGGGCAGGACTCTGCTCCTGTGACAGTCCTGTTGAGGGGACCAGCACTGCCCACAGAGTTTGGGGCTGCTGAGAATGAACAATAATGGTTAATTAAAGCCAAAGGCTGTGTGGACACTTTTGTGTAGACACCCGTGACAGAAAAGGAAAACTGAAACCCCTGACAAACCTGCCATCCTCAACTGAGGACAAAAAAGTTTCCTTCCAGCTTCTTGAAACCAGGTGAGATGAATCCTGCCCTGGGTTTATTTGAGCCATGAATGCCTGCTTGCTTCAGGTACACTCCACCTCTGTCGTCAGAGCAAGCCAAGTTTTAGGCTGGAAAATGATTTTTAAGATGACTGAGCTCAGCCTCACCAGTACTGCCCAACTTTTGTGTGTACAAAATGCAGAATAAGCATTTGCTAATAGATTACCGGTTTGTTCCAAGTTGTATTATTCTTTCTATGTTTTTCACCCAACACTGAATATCAACAAGAAAATAAAGCTGAGAATTTTAAGTGATATATTCCCATTAAACCAACATGAAAACCAGCCAGATAATCCTAATAAATAGGATGAATGAGACACTCAAAGAAGAATGACTTCATGTTTCCCTTCTTTATCCTAATTATTGCAGAACATCGGCCTAACCTAGACTATTTTTCCATGTCTCTGTAAAGACCTGAGGAGACTTTTTGGAGAGAGCCAGCCAATATTTTAGCTGCATTTGCTATTGTTTCTGTTTATCACTTGGGTAGACTTACAGTAAAAGGATGATTGCTTCATTATAATAATTCAATCTGCACTGAGACAGGCTGTCTCCTGTGTTACGTGAGAAACAGCGAGAAACTTTATTTCATAAGCAAAATCACCACTGGCCATTTTAAAATACCAAGAGCAGCTGTCATGACGTTGTGGTTTGACTGGTTCTGTTCCCTGGTGCAGGGGCTGTGGTGAGATGGGGAGCCTCTGTCTCAGGAAGGGACCAACCTCCCTGGCTCACTGGAGCAGAGGGGTGACGAGCAAGAGAAGATCCAACCATTCATTTAGCATCAAATCAGAAAGTCCAGGAAAAAACTAATCTGCAATTGCTCGTAGAGTGAATTGGGAACGATTTTTACTCCTTCGGAAACACAAGTTTTACCTGGTCACCGCAGCTGAAATCTGGCAGGCCATGGCTGGAATGTTTCAATCAATCTTTATTGGGTGTTTCAGGAGGATCAGCTGAGCACCATCTGAGGACTGGCACTGTTGGTGAGAAGGGTTTTGGCCTGCTTCCAGATTTGTAGCAACCTGGGAACAAACATTCTGGAGTGGGTTCTCTGGTGTCTAGTCAGTTGAGAACCTGTACTAAAGACCTAAGTCCAGAGAAGTCATTAATGAAAAAAATTGAGTTTTTTGAGTCATTGATGGCAATGACTGTGAATTACAGGCTGTAAATTATAGCATCATGGTAAGAGAAGGATAAATGTAGACATCTATGGTCAGCAGGAGTTTTAAAAGTATGTTAGCTACAAATGGGATCACCAGAAAGGTACCAGATTACGTCTAAATGGACAAAGTCTATCGGCTAAGACTGCCAATAATAAACCCAAAGCAGTAAAAATGATGACTAAATATTTCCCACTTCTGTTTGGGAAAAAGCCAGATAATGTACTGCATCTTATGTAAGAAAAACAAGCCTTTCTTTTATAACAATGCCTTCTAAACTTAGAAATTTTTAATTGGCAGTTCCTGAATAATTTGCATCCAAAAGAGAAAGATATTCACTGAACCCCTGCTGCTGATTTTGAGTAAGTCTTGGAACACTAGAGAAGTTACAGATGTGAAGCAAAGATAAAGTTGTGCCAGCACTTAAACACAGTAACTAGGATGATGTGAATAAATATAGACTTGTCAGCCTGACACCAATCTGAACAAAATAATAGAATGGTTATTTGGGAACTCTCTAAAGAATTACAGGGGGGAAATAGAATTACATTGAAATTATCATGAGCTTATCAAAAACAGACCCTATCAAAATAATTTTATAATGCTGGAACATGAACATGTTTAATCAGTAAAGGTGGTAGAGCTGATATAAATGATACTGTTGGACTATTTTGCCAACTGGACTATTTTACCTCAGATAAAACTGTCTTTGGGGAATTGCCCAATTTCATGAGCTGGGTTCTTGGCTCATCACTGTTTAACTGTTCCCTGTTGACGGCAAATAAGAGAGAGACTGCGAGGGACTAGTGGGTGGCAGAGCCCATTCGCTCCTTAACTGTGGCAGAGCACAGTCAGGGAGAGCAAAGGAGGCCAGACTTTCCAAGTGAGTAGATTGGTGATTCTGTAGAGATCTCCAGATCCTGGTAGAAAGTCAGATAAACTTCAGCTCAGTGTCTGAAGGGGCCAAGACAGCTTTTGGCTGTGCAAAGTAGGGTCCATCACGGAGCAGGTATCCACTGTGTTTCACACTTTTGGGATGGCTCCTACAGTTGTTTTGGTATTCAGAAAAAAATATGGAGGGGATTCAGAAAAAAACACACGAACTTGATTAAGGATAGGAAAGCGCTCCTTATTCTGAGAGACTCAAGAGCTCCATTTATGTGACACAGCCAAAGGAAGGCTCTAGGATGGAATGATCCTAATGAGGTACGGCTGCACAGACAGCAGAACTTTCCTAAAGTCCTTCACTTGCTGGACAAAGGTTTAACAAAGATTGTGGTCTGATGATGGAGAGATTCATTCTGATGGAAATAAGACATTGTTCTTCAGAGGGGAAAATAACTAACTGCAAGAAGTACTTACCATTAATTTGTTTCTAATGAAGCCTGGAGGATTCTCTACATTAAAAAAAAACCAAAGAAACAAACAAAAAACCAACAAAAAAAACCAACAAAAAAGGTATTCTAAAACATTGACATTGGGAATTTAAAGGTGACTTTGAAAAAAACTGATGTAGGTTCCATGGGTTGTACTACAATGAAGATCATTCAAGAAGGCCCTGAAGTCTATTTTAACCCCAAAATAATCTGAGAAAATAGATTGTCAGTGGTGACACACACTTTCTTCAAGTTAGTCTTTCAACCATCAGACTGTCTCACCACTGAGACAACTGGGAAGACCCTTTTCTACACCTTAGAGTGCTCAAACATTCCCAAAGTTACTCTTTGCTTTTACAAGATAGATGCTCTTACAGACAAACAAAGTAAGATGTCTTAGCTCACGCAACCACCATGTTTAGTCAATGTGAAGTTTTTCAGCTGTTGTTCTTTTAATTCTGTCTTGACCACACAGAAATTTCCTCAAGGTAATAGAACTTAAAGGTCTTGCAAATCAGTGAACATTTAGTAGCAAGGAAGCTAGGGGTTCAAAACCATTTATTCCTTTTCTTCATACTCCTCAGCTCCTTTTGTGGCCTTGTAGGACTTCTTGCCCACTGATTTTAGGAAGAAGCTGGACACGTCTTAGTGCTTAACAGCTCAAGACTGAGAGGAATCTGAGAGGAAGCACCTCCGTGAGCAGATCTGCTGCACTTGGTGGGGAAGTTTCCATTGACAAGGCTTGTTCTTTTATTTCACATGGCCTCATAGCTCATCAATTTGACCAAGTCTAAAGTTCTAAATCACAACTCAAGCAAAATCAACGTGGTTTCTCCCTTATTCCCATTAAAAATCTGTGAAACTACCAAGTTTTCCATGGCTTTTGCCCAAAACCACAACCTGCTACAAATTCATTGAAAAATAATTCCAAACTTAACCCAGATTAATAACGCTTCCAATTAGGATAGCCAAGTTTTGCAGATTAAAATTTGTCAGGTTTCGTGTCTCTTTGGGAACATTGTGTTCCACTCAAACCACAATCTGACAAGAAATTATTACTGTCAAACTAAAGCTATTAAAAAAAAAAAATCCACCTTTGCATTTTGTAAGCTCCACGCTTTGCAGTTCAGCAGTTTAATTTTGTCCTGTTGCATAAATATGGGAGGAACCTACTTCTAGATCCAGAAGGGTTTCCAAGACATAGCCCTACCCAGATTGGGGTATTTGGATCCATATGCTTTTATTTGGATCCTTTGCTAATCTTTTCCTTAAAATGGAGGGTGTGATCAGATCATCTGCAAGTGTTTCAAGCTGACATGTTTTCAGCCATTAACCTCCCTTCAGCTGAAAATCATTGCTCCTTGACTGAAGTGTAATTCCTAGCCACAGATTCCCACCAGTGCAATGTGAAACAGGTTTGCTGGCCCACCCCAAGGATGAGAAGAGTGAACACCTACAAATATGCTAATTCAAGTATTTGTGATTATGCTGGATACCCCCTACATTTTTCTGAGGTTGCTTTTTTCCCCGGGCCTCTGCATTCTTCTCCCTAGGTATGATATTTGGAGACAGAAGCATAGGCTGATGATGACTGAAACCACACTCTCCTGAACAGGATGGCCCTCGCATTTTCTAGACCAAAGCACTCTCTGGCACTGTGCTGAAAAAAAGATTTATGGTTTTTAATCTCCTCACAAGGTATGACTGAAGTACGCTGTAATATATAGGACAGGAATTAATCCTGAATTTATTTTTTTTTTCTTATTTCATCTGTCAGAAGAATGCCATTTCAATTATTTATTAAGAAAATTATGTTTTTCAAGGTAAATGCATTATTTCATTATCTGCTTTCAATTAGCTGGGAATTCACTATGTTCAGCCAAATGTCCATTCATCAACAAATTCCAGATTCCTGGCAGTCTGAGCAAATTCCCAATTTTCTTCTTTTATGGGTACAATAAGTGAAGATATTCATGCCTCATGCTAAATTATGGCTGGGGTTAGACTACCCTGGAGGGAGGAGAACACAACTGTGGAAGGTCTTGAAATATATTAATAGATGCTTTTATTGAAGTAGAGCTACAATATTTCATAATATTTTTTTCTTCAGGTGCTTTGTTATTGTTAACCAGACGCCCTCTTGCCCTTCTTTGTGGGCAACAATGATCTGAGCTGGTCACCCTCCAACATGTGTACCGTGGGCTGATAGGGACACCTCTGGCAGCAGGGACAGGGACAAGAGCGATGGAAAACACATCTTGCACCACTGCAACTCATATCCAATTAGTGAATTCCCGTTTTCAGTGCAAGGCTGTGCAAAGTATCTCCAGCAGTGTCACAGGCTGCCCCAGAGCCACGTAGACACCCTGGAGCATCAAGGGAGGAGTGAGCAGGAAGGAGGACAATGTCCATCCATGTGCCTGGACTGAATAGGGTCTGCCTTGGAAATATTCCAGTGCTGTTCCTCCTTTGTCCCCCTGCAAAACAGGGCTACTGAGCTGGGTGGCAGCCCACTGCTGACACAGCCACATGGCCTGTGGGAGCCCCCAGTTCCTCACCCAGCACCATGCCATGCTGTGGAGCTGCCTCCATTCGAGCCAGTTCCCTCCCCAGGCAGCTGCTCACAGGGAGGAGAGAGCCCCACTCTCCAGCGTGGGAGCTGGGCTTCTGGCAGAGGGGCTCTTTCTCCCACAAAGAGAGCATGAGCACTTTTTAAAATGCTTCATGCCCTAGGGCACTTTAACTACCTGCTTGCAATTGACACCTTACCCTGCACTGGGCCAAAGCCCTTTAGAAGGAGTCTCCTGAGCAAAACAGGACAAAGGTTCCCTCTCTGCCAGCTGCTGGGATGGAAGGCAATCAGAAATGTTGCCCCAGCCTCTGTGTATGCCCAGAACACTCTGAGTTCAGTTACTCACCAGGCACTGCTTGGAGTGTCACTTCTGTGCACAGTCTGAGTGTACAAGTCACAGACAGAGCAGAGCAGTTGAATGATCCTGGCCTGTATCAGGAACAGCGTGGCCAGCAGGACCAGGGAAGTCGTTCTTCCCCTGTACTCAGCACTGGTGAGGCCACACCTCGAGTGCTGTGTCCAGTTCTGGGCCCTTCAGTTCAGGAAGGACGTTGAGATGCTTGAGCGTGTCCAGAGGAGGGCGACAAGGCTGGTGAGCGGCTTGGAACACAAGCCCTGTGAGGAACGACTGAGGGAGCTGGGGTTGTTTAGCCTGGAGAAAAGGAGATTCAGAGGTGACCTTATCACTCTCTACAACTTCCTGAAGGGTGGTTGCAGTCAGGTGGGGGTTGGTCTCTTTTTCCAGGCAACAACTGACAGAATGAGAGGACACAGTCTTAGGCTGCGCCAAGGGAAATATAGGTTGGATATCAGGAAAAAGTTTTTTACGGAAAGAGTGATAAAGTCCTGGAATGGTCTGCCCAGGGAGGTGGTGGAGTCACCATCCCTGGATGTGTTTAAAAAGAGATTGGATGTGGTGCTCAGTGCCATGGTTTAGTTGAGGTGTTAGGGCACGGGTTGGACTAGATGATCTTGAAGGTCTCTTCCAACCTAGTCATTCTGTGATTCTGTGATCTCACTGTCCCATCTCCCTCTTTTTGTAGTGGAGCTGCTATCTCCTCTTGCTTCTTCAGTTGTTGTCAAAAATCCTGAGTCCTGTCATCTCCTACGGGTTGTAAAAGGCACCTTTGTTTTCTGCTGCCTTTCTGTTTCCCAGCTCAGCCACCACTGACCCTCTAATCAGACTTGCTTGGTCACCTCCTCTTTCCTCCTTTCCACTCACAGTGGATACTTTCTGCTCCTTTTGTTCTCTCTTCCCAATGATTTGCGGTTGGCAATGTTTTGCTTACACTGTGGATCAGGACTCTTCAGCCTTTCTCATCATATTCAGGTGTTTGTAGGCCTCTCCCTCTCTGTGCTCGCTCTGAGATAGGGTTCTCTTGTGCACCGTATTTTTCATCACGTGAATGAAGAAACAGAGCTGCTGCTTTGCCTCTCATTCCCTGGGTTGTGCAGAAAGTTAACCACCCTTACGTGGGCTGATGCCTTTCCCACCAGATGTAGGAGAGGCAGGAAGACAGGAGTTTTTCCCTTGTGTGATTTGTGTGCATCTCAGGCATTGCTCTCCAGCAGGATTAGGCTGAGTTTTGGGGTAAAAGCTGTGCCATCCTCACTTCTCAGGGATGCAGAGTCCTGAGATCCACCTCACCACCCAGCAGCTCTGCCAACAGTGAGGGCTCTCCCAACAGGCAAAACCATCACCATCCCTTCAACATCTGTCTAATGTCCTACAGCCCAGGCAACTGAACCCATGTGTTTATTTTACTGGTAGAATACACCTGCAACATAAGTATTGTATGATAAGCAGATGTTCACTTCTATAAATTGAACAGCACACAAAGATTTATGGACCCCAGAGGTTCAGATTTAGCGAGTGGGAGCCAAGGTCACAACTGGACCTTCAGATTCAATAAATCTTGACATTACTGGAGCACTGGGGGAGAGGAGAAAGGCATCGTTATAGACTTATAACAATTTTTAAAGTATGCCAGTGATGATCTGCAAAGCAGATGTAAGTCAGGCTGATTTCGATACGTTAAACTGACCCTGCCAGGTAAGAGATGAAATACCTCAGGGTTTGATTTGGAGTCACATATGGAATACAGGAGTGGGAACGATGATAACAAACCCCTGTTCACTTGGGAAGCAGAGGGGGAAAAGTGCTCCATTAAAAAGAACAAATGTTTTGTTTTCATGCTCTAAGAAGGACACTATTGGTAACATCAGTGGTGAATTTATTCTAATTAATACTCCAAATGACACACCTGTGCTGTGCTTTTTCTCTCATGCAGTGCACTAATGAAAACCACTAGATTAACTCTGATAAAAATGAAGTCCTGAATGAGCAGTGTAGGTACCTCCTGGTGGACACCCCGACAGTGTCTCCCAGCCCAGAAGGCAGAGTCAGTGCATTCAGAGGGCTGGCAAAGGGAATAGACTGCCAGAAGTAATTCCAGCTGTAATGTCCCTTCAGACCCTGGCGTCTGCTGGAGTTTAAACACAGGCTGACAGCAAGGATGGAGGGGAAAGGAGCAAGGCAGTATGGACAACCTGTGCCAATGCCACTGCAGAAGGAAGGGAGGCTGGGAATTATGAAACTTAGAGTGAGAGGCAACAACGAAGGTTTCAAATGGGCAACCAAAATGCCCTGACTTGGCTGTGTTATAAACACTTTCATAGGGGCAACTCAGAAGCCACTCCCTTGTGACAGCTGCAGTAAAATTGTGCTAAGGGTGTAAATAGAAATGGAAAAAGCCTGAAACACTGGGGGCAGCCTGAACTGACCCTTGCCAGCCCAGAGCCCAGCCTGGGCTGTGAAGCCCTCCAGAGGGGTTGTACAAAGTTTGTGTACTCCAGACTCCACACCAAACCCAGTGGCTCTTAAGTTAGCACAGTCAAAGCTAAATTTCATCAGCCAACACGCTGTCACATGTGACCAGCTGCAGATGCAAACAAGAGAAAACAAACACCAAAATGCTGTGCTTATTTTTTCTCTCGCTGTGGTAGTTACTCATGTGAACAACTCCCCCAAATTCCAGTACATGAAAGCAGAGCTGTCTGAAGCAGAAGCAGCCAGGAAGATGTAGCATTTGATGGCTTCTTTGGCAACTAAAATGAAAATTTTCAAGCCAAATTGAAGTTATCACTAATGGCCAGGTGAGTGTGGGATATAATCTGTCTGCCAGCTACAATACAGACAACTCAGAAAACATGACAGGCTGAAGAAGCAGCTCAAGATTTTCAAAATGCTTCCACAAAGATGCTCCAGATGTCCATGAATAGGTTCCTTCATGCCTTCCTGAATGGAAATCCAGCATGAAAAGTTGGAGTCAGGTGGGGGGGTCAGCGTCCAGTGCACTGCCCTTTTTAGCTCTTATTCTGGATCAATCTTCTCACTTCTGGGCACAAGGCTCATTTTAACTCTCACACCCCTGCATGCCAGATATGGGTGTATTTTGCTTCAGAGGGCGTAGTGAAGCTCACGATATGTACAGGCTTGGAAAAGGCTGATCTAACAACCTGATGTACAACGAACCTGCTGCCAACTGGTCTTTCATGATCCATGGTGTTTTTTCTGCACCCAGCTCCCAGGTGATGGGATGGAGGCACAGGGAGTGATGTCCTGCCCCAGTGCCACACAGCAGCCCCCTGCAGTGATCCCAGTCACCACATCCCCACGCCTGGGGAATTTTTCCCTATGACCACAACATCCAGGGTCATTAAGGAAAGGTATTTCTCAGTGGTTTTTCCACTGCTCCTTGTGAAAGTGCCACACAATCAGGGCAATCAGGTAGTGTTTACATTATCTGGCCTTTGTTCTTGTATCTTTAAACATCGACTCCAAAATAATTCTGTTTTCCGTACCAAACAAGCACATTGTGGCCTCTTTGCTGGTGAGACATAGATTGTGGATTTCTCTGCCGTGGAAGTGCAAAGAAAATTTCTCTGTCTGGTAACTGCAGCATCTTTTAAATGAGCCCCTGATGTTCTTAATGAAAAACTCACTTAGGCTGATCAATACTCAGCTTCATTGTTGTCCTATATCAGACCAGGCTGCAGGTAACATGGGTTTAGTGGTTACTGTTTATCCCCAGATGATTCCTAACCTCACTTCCCACTGCTGAGAAAGGCGTTAAAAATAAAAGTAATCTCTCACTGAAAGGAAGACTTTCCCAACAGCTGTATCCTTCAAAGGCTTTGGCCTTTTCTTTCCCCTTACCCTCTCCCTAGGTAGCCCTCTGGGACCCACGGTTATGTGGGATGCCAACTGCTCACTATTCATCACGGCCCTGCTCTCCAAGGGCCCATTGACTCTCAATAATTTATCACCCGATGCTTTGTGTGCTGCTGCAGAAATAAATCAGGACTGGGAGCACCAGATGCTCCCGCATCCCATCGCACCGTGTTAATTTATTAAAAAGGGGTTTTCTCAGCCCAGCCGAGGGGTGCAGGGATCTCCTCCACAAGGAGCAGTGAGGATGGGGGTTAAGGTCTGTTGAGCCAAGTGCAAAGAGCGTTGAGAGAGAGACTTCAGCTTGGAAGCTGAACTTGGAAACTCTCGCAGGGTGAGCAGGCGGTCGGCTTTCCAAGCAGAGCTCGCTGGGACTGCGCTCCAAGAAAAATACATTTAGTCCTTAAGCGTGTATTTTTCGTTCTGGGCTCACGGTCTCTTTTTGTTTCTTGGACTAGGTCTCGCACCCGGATACAGCAAGTAAATATCAAGCCATAAATCACAAATTCGATGCTTGCTTTTCTTTCTTCAAGGTTGTATAATATAATGAAAAAGACCAAGCAAATGCAAAGCTATTTTACGCTGCACATGCAGAGTGCAAAAGGCCCTGGGTCTCTTCCAATGACCCCGCAAGAATGATAGGCCTCCTGCTAACATGAAGATCTGTTTTTCTGAGGCATCACACAAATCCTCTCATGGATTGAAGAGTTTCTCCTGTTCTTGTTTTCTTTAATGTTCTTGCAATACAGTTAATTTAACATATAATGACCCTTCATTCAAACCTTCTCCACACATATATTATGGTTGTTTCATCAAGTGTGTCTCTGGCAGAACAGGAAACGCGAATTTCCTACATTCTCTCCCAGAGTCCTGAATGCACATCAACAGCTTTTTGGTACTTATCACCCTTGGTCATTTCTCATCTCCCTTTCAGAGGGGGAGGACCAAGCCTGCTAACACACAATCTTGCCTCTGACACTGGAGAACCAGGCTGACCCCACCTGGAAGATGGAAGAGTGCTGGGACTTCTCAAAGTTCTGGGAGCTTGTCCTTGAAATTCAGCCTTGCCAAGATTGCACATTCTGTTCTAGCGCTCCCTCATGCAGCAGGGCCTGAAGTCACACCACTCGTAAAATTGGTGCTCTTATAAAATCACCTTCTAGTTACCTGCAAGGGGAAGAGCCAAAACAAGAACACATGGTTCATCCCATCCCCTAAAACACTGTTCAGGATAACTCCTCTTCTCTAGCACAGTGCCCACCAGCCAGGAATGGTATAATGGGATAGGAGCATTGCTGGTTCTGCTGATGCATTGGCAGCCTCTCTGCTTATCTCTGAGCACATAAAAATGGGACTTTAGAGGATCATAGACCTAAATGACAGCTAGTTTTTGTGGTGACAGCAAGAAAACTCTCCCTTGACACCAGCTCTTTTCCCAGGTTTCAAATCACTGCCACACCTCCACAGGGACTTGATAACTTTTACAGAGCTGGCAGGTGGGTTGTAAACCCCCATTTCTCCTTCCTTTCTCTCCTCCTCCTCAGAATTTTCCATTTGCACTGACATTTTCCCAAACTTGTAAGCTAGGGAAAGATATCCAGTGTACATAATACTAGCCTGAAGAGCTAAAGCTTGCCAATGTTATGAGAAAGCATAAGCAAGAGATTATAATGGGAAGTGTTGGGCAATCCTGTCTTTACTGAAGGCAAAATCCCCCGCTGGGCCTGCCACCAAGATTAGTTCCAGATTTCCTTAGGTTCTTGTGACATGCACAGGATCTGTCCCAGCACTGCTTAAGTGCTATCAGGTCTAATGCTCTCTTTCAAATCTCTCCGCCCTAGCATCAAGAGCATTATTCTGAGATTTTTCCTGAAATCTTCATGGGACAACATTGGGAAATGCTGGTTAGTCAGTAAGACCATTGTTTATCCTCCTGGTAAAACACAGCTTCCGCTAAACCAGAGCCCTTCTCTCCTTGAAGATAAGCAAATGTTAGCGAAATGACTGTAAATCATGAGGTTTCTGGTTTTGGTTGCAGCAAAACTCCATTTGCATCTTAACTCTGTTTTCTCTCATTTACGGTCTTCTTCAAATGTCTTCTTTGGCACTGGAAACATTTGTCTCAACCTAAAAGTGAACTTTGGAGAGGGGGAGTCTGAATAAAACCCCTACAGCTGTTTTTGAGTTATCCAGAAAGGAAAAAAAAATGCACATTTCCCAGTATAAACATTGTCTTGGTTTTATTTTGGGGCTTTTTGTTGTTTTGTTTTGTTTTTTAAGTTCAAGGAGAACATTTCATTTTAGACTATTTTATTTTATTTAGAAATCAGCATAGCACATCTGTACTTCTTAGTGAGACAGAGGGACATAAGAGCTGCTCTGTGAGGTCAGAACAAGGGTTGGTCCAACCTCGGATCCTGTTTCTGACGGTGGCTGGTAGCAGATGCTCACAGCACAGCAGAGAAGAAACAGGACCAGTGCCATGGGGCCTTTCCTGGTTTCCCTGCTGTGCTCCCACCACTCCATGGTCACAGGGCTTCCTGAGCTGGAGCTGGACTGCTGCATTTGACAGTCACAAACAGCCTGGTCCTCTCTGAATCTGTCTAATTTGAAGCCCCCCTGCCCTCTTGGCCTTTGCAGAATCTTGTGGTGAGGGCATCAGCACGAGAGAGCTACACTGTGAAATCAGCACATCCTCACCCTCTTTTCAAACCTGGTCATGTCCTGGGAGACTCTGTTCTTACATTACAAGAAACACTGAATTGGCTTTTTTTCCCTGAACAGGCCTTTTTCATAAGCTGTTTCATCACCCTTCTCATGAAAGCTTAGTCACAGCCTCCTTCTTGTTTTAATTCTCTCTCTACCTCTGGCTCTCCCATATCCATTTTAGGGTGGTTGAAGCGTGGCACGGCTTGGGCTTATGATTCATATGACAACTTCCTCTCCTGCTAGTATCCAGTACTTAATTTGACTATTTTTTCCTCCCATTGCTGAGTATCAGAACTGTGCTTTCAGAGAATTTCCCATCAATACCCCAAACTCCTTTCTGTAGGCAGCAGCATGCTGACTGTCAGCTGCTGGCTGAGCAGTGGTCATTTTGTCACTTCCCCTCTGTTTCATAACTTTGCTCTTCCCAGCGCTGGCTTGCTGCTGGCCTTTGATCTCCCAGCACTCAGCTGGGCGTGAGATCCTCCTGCAATTGTTTGCTGTTGGCGGTTCTGCACCATCTGAAGAGTTCTGCACCATCCACAAACGAGGATCTCCTTGAACTTAAAAAACAAAATTAACTCGCTGGTTATCCCATCTTACAGACATTTGATTAACACATTGGAGGATATCACGTACATCTACACTGTTTTCTAGACTGGAGAAGCTCTGTGAGGGAACTTGAGCCCTTTTTCATCCACAGTTTGGCTCCCCAATGTGCCTGGGGCAAAGTGCCATTTTTGGAAAGCTTTATCAGTGGTGCCTTGCTGAGGCACATCCTCACTGACCTCTGCAAAGCCTGCCGACAGATTTGAAAAGCCTGACTCTCCCCAGTAAAAGCAACATTTCTTTCTTCTCACCATCTCTCCCGTGCACACAGGATCCATCCATGTCTGTCAGTTCTAACCTGTGTTGAATTTTCAATACCCTGACTGGTATAGAAGGCCAGCACATTAGTTTGCAATTCTTAGGTTCATTCTTGTATTATTTCTAGTTACAGTTAATATATCTGGAATAAAATGCTCAGATGTGAGGTTTTATTAATAATTAAAAGGACAACAAATATTCCCTATAGACAAGTTCAGTTACCTGTGCTAATTTCCCTGTTAAAAGTGCAACTTCTTCCACAAACCGGGCCAAAGTATATCCACAATTAAAATATTTAGAAAGTTACCTTTCTTCTTGAATAAAAATTTGATTTAATTTTTTCCACTGCAAAATGCATGGAAAATTTTCCCCTGTAAACTTCAATTTTCTGTTGACAATTTTCACTCTTATAATCTCTCATGAGTCAAGCACAACATAAGACACCAACTGAACATCCAGACATCGTCACATTGTTTGGCATCTGCAATTAATTCTGCGATCTGAGTTCATAATTAGAGCCCTCCTACACTGGGAAATGCACTAGTGTTGTCTTGCCTCTAAAATTTCAGATCTATTGGAACAATGTGTGATGCCCCAAGCCTGTCAGTGTCCAAGGGACATTTGGACAATGCTCTTAACAAGATGGTTTAACTTTTGGTCAGCCCTGAGGTGGTCAGGCAGTTGGACTAGAGGATCTTTGTAGGTCCCTTCCAACTAAAATTATTCTATTCCGTTCTATTCTATTCTATTTTATTCTACTCTACTCTAGTCTATTCTAAATCAGACTTTTCCCTGTGCACACTCATTTCCTGGAATAATTGTGCATATTTATTGATATTTTAGCATATTTTCTTTCAGCCTGATTATTCCCAGTTTAGCAAACCAGAAATTTGCATACTTTTAAAATGTAGTCAGATGTATAACATTGGGTAAAAATATGCAAGTCTCTATTTGACTTGTCTGTGTGTCCTGTACACCCAAGCACGTGTGAGTGTGCAAAATACTCCATGAGCAATCATGCAGACACTGGAGAGGATGAATGTACAAACAAATGCATATGTACAGGACTTGTGGCTTGGGTTTTTTTTCATGAAAACTGTTAAATAACCCCCAAATATGAAGAAGTTACCTACAGTAGTGAAGGCATCAAGTATTTAATCATGAACACAACAATGAATATGAGAGCACTGCCTGTGAAATTAATGCAACCTATCAGCTGCCTTAAAAATGGGCTCCCACTTAAGTATTTTGCCCATCCAGGGCTTCAGTGAGTATCACTATGGTACCACCCAGGTAAATAAAAGCAGATTAACGGAGGAAGTGTAGGTGCTTTCCCCTCTCTCCCTCAAAATTGGCCGCACCACTGCACTGTGCAATCCCACAAGATAACACACCAGGGCTGTGCAGCTTTGCCTCTAGCCCCGAGTCAGTTCAGGGCTGTGTTTGTCTCTGGGTAATGTTAAATTTAGGGCCTGAGTTTCAGGACTACTCATCTTCACTTCTCAGCTCTCCCAGCTGCAATATATCACTTCCAGGCCAATACCCCAACCCATGGGGGGGTGTCCCATGTGACACACACTAATTTATAAATGAGAATGATATCTGAATGCATCACATTTCAGTGAAGAAAAACAAACCTTATGGACTCTTTTAAGGCTGTGATAAATTAGAATGTGCATGTTACAAATATTTATCTTGCACCCTTATTACAAGTATTTCCTTTTTGCTGGTTAATTTAATTAAGAGGTGTCCCTTTGGATTAAAACTTTGTAAGATGGATATATTTTTCTCAAATCCATAATTCATTTTGAATGAAGAGAGGAAAACTCATAGCTCCTGAACTTATTAATAATAATCTGAATTAAAATACATTCCTGGCCTCCTTGAACACTTACGTATGTTACGGGATAGCTGGCAAGAGAAACAAGAGGGATTATTTTTGTTTTCATGAGGAGGACCTGATCCCAGAAACACTGTTGAACACGTATGATGAGGAGTTAGTCACAATGATTTCTTTGGCAAGAGAGAAAGAAGCAGAAACAAAAACAACACTGACCCAACTTTCCATCGAAGCGGGGGAGGGGGATGAGAGAGCTGGTATGGAATCATTCTTCTTCTCTCCTGAAGCCCAGGATCCCATCTCACTCCAAAAAAGCCTCTCGGTGCTTGGCAGCCTGTAGGTGTGCAGGATACTAAGGACAGGAGCAGGAGAAGTGGTCAAGCCTGCCAGCAGCAGCTTGTGGCCCAGAGCGGGTCACCCTCCTGCACAGCCCTGGGAGATGTGGGGGTGTTCCTTGTGTCCCCTCTCTGCAAATCATCACCCAGTGCAGCACACTGGGCCCCCAGGAAAGATAAAACCCACAGAAGAGCCCAGCTGGTTCAGCTGACAAGTCCTGGAGAAGAGCATCCAGCCTCTAGACATTATCTGAGCTGTAGACACACAAAGAAAAGGAAAATATGAAGACACTGGAGAAGGAGCTGTTTAAGGCTTCAGAGGGTCAGGATTTTGCCTTGGGTTGCTGTGCTGATCACAGATGTGTCACTTCACCTCAGTGCTCGGAACCACTTCCTGACTTTTGTTGGATGTACTTCCAGGGCAGTACCTGTGGATCACAACCCAACCCCTGCTGTGTCTGCACAGAGACAACGAGGCTTGGGGGGCAGCTTTGCTGACAGACAGACATTACAGAAGGGTGATGACAAAAGTGTAGCTGTTTTGTGAGCAGATGGCCAACTGATTGCTTTCAGTTGCCTCTGCTCACAAAGCAATTCCTAGAACTGACCATCAGAAAATTAGTCCCCAGCTCAGTTCCTGCAGAGGGGTGAGTGATTTTGTGCCTGATTATCTCTTTGAGGTAGAGTTTAGATGTGCAAACGTTTGGGAGATGCACCTGTTTTGAGAGGCCTCTTCTTCCACAAAGGTTTTTGTTTACAACTTCCATCACCACCTCTGTGGCATCAGATGAGGGGTGATTGTAATAACACTCAAAGCAGAATAATTGAAAAAGGCTTGTCATTTCCTTTCATCTTTAGAGGAGAATTTTCTGATCAGTTTTGGGCATTGTGTCAATAAATCCTGTCACATTTCCTTTCAGTACAGAGCCCACCAATACACTGTTAGCAGACTCATTAACAAGACAAGGGGCTTCACTGTCAGAAGAAAAGGCTACTGAAATGTAAATACAAAGTCTAGCCAAACATCTCACTCATATAAGCTTGAACTTGACTCATTGCTGCAGGCATAATTGAATGGGTTTCTTGACACTTTATTCAAATTCATGTTGAAGCTGTTTTGATTCCCACACCCCTCCAGCACCTGCAGAAACCTCTCTGCTGACCCTGAGACCCTTGGTGAGATTCAAGCCAGAGTGTTTGGTCAATGCCAGCTCTTACATCAGTGACTGGCACCCCTTCATGGCTCACACGTCCCACTTTTAAAAGAATAATTACAGCAATGCTGTGAGTTGAATGACAAAACTCAAAGAAAAATGAACTCAAAGATGTTTCCCTAGCAACTGTGTGCACCAGTGTTGCCACCAGGCCAACATTACAGCATCCCACTCACAAACTGAAAAAAAATACAGCCTGAAATCTTTACCACTTGAATGGCAAGTGCAGCCTGCCAGAGAGAGCCTTCCTTGGACACACCAGACAGTGCCCAACTCATAACATTGGCTTTCACCTTATGTTGAAAACTACTCTGGATAAGTTCAAGCAACAGCTGTGAACAGAGGTTCAGGGAGCATAGCAACCTCATGAAAATAAAAAAAAAAAACCAACAACTTAATTTCAGTATTGTTGAAGTGACTATTGATTGTCTCTTTCTCTTTCCATTCCTGATCCTTCTCACCCCTACATCAGTGCAATTCCAGCACATGCTGCCTAATGAGTCACCTTTGGCCATCTGATTTTCCTGAAGCAGTGGCGGTGAGTTCCCAGAGGGTGATCCAAGGCTTACTCACCCAACTGTAATCATCTCTGTGCAGCCAGTCTTTCCCAGTCCTTCTTGCTCATCATTCCTAAAACTGCCTCTTGGCAACAACATGTCCTGCTGCAACCCACCCTTGCTTTCCTGGCAGACTCAGAGGTCCTCATTTTCCCTCCTCTGCATCAGCCATAGCAGATACAGTGAGTGATGCAAACAGGAGGAAGGAAGAGGCAACAATCCCAACTATCCCAATAAACCCACCTCTCTTTTGTTTACCACCATCATTTTAACTCATGTTGTCCAGAAGCAGGCAAACTTTCAGTGCTAAATCTTGCGTTATTACCCTTCAGAAAGACAGTGACCACTTCCCCCAAGGATGGTTTGAATATTTAGGCACAGAGATGAAAGGCTATGACATCATACTTTAAAATCTATTGGCAATGGTACATTATTTATTAGCTATATTCCTGAGATAAATGCAACATTATACCATACCACTCTGAAAATGATTTTTACTCACCTATGCTGAAAACCTCCTGTCCCACAAACTTGGGAACCACCTTTTGGACCTTAAACATTCTGAAAATGCTCCCCAGAGATGGCCAACTGATTGCTTTCTTTAGTTGATGCATGTTCAGCATCACTAACATGTATTAAATTAGAAATATTAAATCAAAAAAATATATCTTGCACTATGATTTATAGCTTACCTCCTGCAAGAGGAGAGGCCTTTGGCACACTGAGCCAGAGATGCTGCAAATGCCACCAGTAGTACGATTTTATAAAAAGATTATGAGGGGAGGGAAGTGTTCACCAACATCCACACATCAGTGGTGCAGCTCTTCCTCCTGCTTGCCGGGTGTTAATGCTCATGCCATTCATGGTTTCCATAGCTCTCCATGTGCCACCAGTGCCATGTGCCAGGAAAAGCTCGGCCAGGGGCTTTGCAGGGCAGGGCTCAACAGGCCCAGAGTGTCTGAAAGCCTCAGCTGATGAAGCAGGAGGAAGACTGTGCACTCACCCTTACCCCCAACAAAGGGAGTGTTGCTTCTTACCCAGGGAAAGGGGGAGGTTTGTGCCACTGGGAGGAGCAATCCAGGAGGCAAAAGAATGATCAAAAAGCTGAAACCTGTCCTTGGTGAGGAGGCAATCAATACAGCTGCTGGGCTTGCACTGGGAAAACAGTCCCCCATTGACTCCTGAGCTGCACACACGGACCTGAGCAACCCACAAGACCCACGGTCACCTGCAGACTTCAAAGGACAAGCTTCTAACTCTGCTCCTTCATGGGTTTTCAGAGGACAGGTTGGAACTAGAGAAGTTCTTGGCCCAGTTGTGGCTTAGGTCTTACCTCCTTTGGAGCCTGCACCAAACCACCACTAGTTTGGTTAAGGGGACGAGTGCATCTGTCACAGACCCCACACCTGAATATCTGCAATACTGAATTTTGAGGTGGGATCGGCCAAGGTCTGATCCAGTCCTGGGACCTGGCTGTTGCAGCTGAAGCATGTGGGCTACCCTGAGACGAGACAAGGATTTTGTATTTAAGGGTAGGAATGCAGCAAAACAATCACCCTTTCCCGGAAATCAAAGACAAACCCTGTTCCCACAGGAAACCCTGTTTCCCCATTTCACAGAAATCAATGGTGAAACTGTTGGGGCCTCAGGAGTGACAGCTCAGGTCCTTCATGATTGCCTTCAAAAAGGAATTTTTCTTCATTAGCACGCTGAGTCTTTCTAATTCGCATATTTGATTTGCTTCGGGTCTTGTGTTGTCTTCATTACGTGCCTGACAACAGGGAGTCAAAAGGGGCCAACAGGGAGTCAAAAGGGACATCTCTGAACCTGCTGCGAGGTCACGAATCTTTACTGGAGAGGGTTATGTGCGGGGTGAGAGGGAGTGGGCAGGCACATTCCCGATGGAGTGCCCTCCCTGTGTGACACCATTGTTATGGAAACCTGAAACTTCAGGAAGGCCAGTGAAATGGAAATGTCAGGAAGCCTAAGAGAGACCATTTGCTCACTCCTTACCAGGCTTCTGTAGGACAAAATGTCTGAGTGTCTGCCTTGCTGAGCTTTCCCGGGGTCCTGAAAGCCAAACTCCCTCGTAGGCATAAAGGTCAGGAATCCAGCAGAAGCGAGGTGATAGATGCAAATCCCAGCAGTTACTTGAGATGCTTACTCTGGAAACAAACTCTCACAACAAAAGTGGCAAGAACAGGAGACCTGATGCAATGGCAAAACAGATGAAAACCGTGTGTTCCACCCCAGCGTGAGTTACCTACTGGGAGAGGGAGGGCAGGAGCAGTGGCTCTGTGTGTTCCTCCAGCTTTTCACAACCACTTGAACCCAGAGAGAGAGGGAAAAAAACTTCCTGCATTTTGATGAACTTGAGCGATATGATTTTAACAACACAGGAAGAAATGTCCTTCAGCAGCAAAGCAAGACGTCAGATAGTGGTGGTTCCTTGCACAGGGATTTGCTACGCAGAACAATGCCTTACCACACTGCAAAATGAAGTTCTTTTGGACAAAAAAATAGTTGAAAATAGTTAAATTAATCACTAGAGAAAGAGGCTTGAGCTACAAAAGCCCTGCTTGTATTAATGTCCAGGCAAGCAGATGCATGTCCCTAAAATTCATTTAGCTGTCAAAAAAAAATGCCAGCAGCAGAGAGGTTCAAAAACTGTGGACTCCAGTCACTTCAATGAGGATTGTCCTTTAAAATAAAAATAAATGTAATAATAATAATAGAAAAGTACACTGAAACCCAACTCTAGAGAAGATTTTGTTCCTATTTCTCCCGAGGGAGAGGCAGGGTGAGGATACCACCAGGCTTTCACATGCAATCCCTTCATGTAAATGATTTCCAACGGGAGCTCCTGCCCTTGCCTGCAGACAAAAGCAGAATGCATCACTGTTGCCAGACCACCTGGGACATGGGGAAGAGAAGAAATTTCCAGATGGGTTTTAAGACAATTCATTTATATTTATATTTATATAGCCAAAATAAATGTTGGGGTTTTTTTCTGCGATAGCATTTCCCTTTGCTCTATCCAGACCACCAAGAAAAGAGGGAGGCACAGAATTTCTATTGCATTAATAGTCCTGGTGTTTACAGTTTTGGCTTTTATGAACTTGTGGGAGCTGTTTATTGAGTCATAAACTCTACTAATGGGGATATTATCTCTAAATTATTAAAGTACTACAGTATTTGGGTTAGTTAAAAAAAAGGTTTGAAACAGTTACACACTTACAGTTTATCTCCATTACCAACATGATCCCATAATGGGAATTTAATTGCTAATTGCTGGCTTATATTGTAGAAGAACTGCAATAACAACACAAAATATGTAGCCTATACCCATGTCCAGACAATTCTATATCACCTCCTTTCACTGCTACCTTCTTATATGGTGGGGGGGGGGGTATTACAATGATTTAATTCCTAAATGCCTCGAATTAGGGATTCCTCTTTGTTAGGAAAGCATTTCCAGCAGTGCTTTGTTTGACAGATTTTAGTGAGCTGCCTGCACACACTCGGGTGGCTTTGAGCAAATGGGACAGCCTTATGCACACGCTTAAATACTTTGCTAAATTAGATTCTCAGAGAGCTCTAACAGAAGAAATCGTCGTTCCATTTAAGTCAACCCAGATATTCCTGTTTACCCAGCTGGAGTGAAGTCTGAGCAAGACCCACCAGGCAGAGTCAAGCTCAAGCACAGTCAGGTCCACCTGATAAGCAGGCCCCTGAATCTGCTCATCCTGAGCTCCAGAATATCCCATGAGAGGGATCCTGTGCATGTTCAGCATGGACTCCTGGTCTCCTGGTCTCATGGACTCTGCCCAGCCTACCCAGCTCAACCCAGACTAGCCACAGCTGGCTGCAGCTGAGCCCTTCCCACACCAGCCACAACCTGCCCACGGGTGGGGAGCAGCCAAGGTCGCTGTGCTTGGCCTCAGAGCTCCTCTCCCAATGCTGGTGGACACCAAGGGTGGGATCCCTCCCCCAGCAGCAATGCAAACATCTACACTCAGCTGGTCGTTTCCAATCCCTTCAGTCAGTGCAGAGGGATGGGCAGGGATAACAGGCCTCCTCTAAATACTCCTGTGGGCTGGTCACTCCCTACAGGTGCTGATCACCCTTCCATCAGCAGCAAGGGATCCAGAGAGCAAGACGCCTGCACTGCCAACATCTGAGAGCAGGGGACATGAGTAACACCCAGAGACATCCTAATGTGGCGGTGGCCTTGTCCCACTTGCAGCACGGCAGCTCTGCAACGGGTCTTCCTCTTGTCTTCCAAGGCAATGCCATCCTGACAGATTTGTTTTGGAAGTGGGAGCTCCCTCAAGTACTGTCAGGTGATACAGTGAATATTGTGCTGTTACAGATCATCCCACCATGCTGCTTGCCAGGGATCTGCATCAGATTTCGAGTAAGTTTGTGAATCAGTGCCTTTACTTCTCTTTGTTCCTAGTTCTAAATATGAAACTATCCCGATGAAAGAGGAGAGCAGAGAGGACAGATGGCTGGGGTGAAGGGCAGATGAGGATAGCTCGTTCATTTGTGTGTAATACATACCAGAAGAAATTTCCAGGTGATTCAGAAATGACCAGAGAAATGTGCAGAGGAAGAGTTCATTTAATCAATCCATAACCTTAATATATTATATCTATATTAATTTCTTAATCTTGGTTATGCTTCCTAGTTTTAAACTTTAAATTGGAAACTTGCAGGGACATGGACATTCCCCTGCACCTCTCTCTGGCTTGTTTGACCATTGCCTAAACCAGGAGTGCTGCTTCTGACTGGGTCTGAGTCACTCCCCTAAACAAACTACGAGAAGAAATTGATTTAGAGCAAACACTAACTTTAAAAAGTCTTCTTTCCAGATAGTTTTCTCTCAAATATTATCTATATTGCCCTCTAAAACCTAAAAATAATTTTAAAAATCTGACTGAGCTCAGTTTGTTGTACTTTTTTCCTCCTGATATTGTAAATTCTTCACAAACAAGCCGCCGTTCTGTCTTTCTCATTGTACTGCAGCTTGATGGTTAAACAACCTTGAAGAGGAAGAAATTCTGCAAGTAAATACACAATAGTTAAGTTACTGAGGGTACAGGACATTATTGCTTAAAGAACTAATGTTTCCCTCCATGTCACTGAACTACAAAATGTTAAAAACTGGAAGATTCTTCTATTAGTTCCATGTCTCAAACCACAGGAACACTTAGGAGGGCCCAGCAAGCACACGCCTGGTGAATTACTGCTAATGCTACACGGACTGCTGTTCTCTGAATGCAGTCAAGTGACTGAAAACATCCAGTATTTTGGTTATTGTGGAATTAGGATCCCTGCAGTTTTCCCACAGCAAGTTTTCCTTTGGGAGGCAGCAATGTCTCCTGGGCTAAAAGGACAAAACAGAGAGAGCGCACACGGCAGCCAACAGAGACCAAACATTTTCCATGAAGTAAGATGAACTCACATCAGCACATGAGGAACAAATGCAGGAGGACATTCATCCTTTCATTTATGCAGATGAACATCTGCCTGATGTTGGTGCAAATGGCTCTGCCTGGAAAAATACAGTAGCTGCCCATATGACGAACAGGACTCAGAAAAATATTGCCTGGTGAGCAACATCCATGTTTTGCCCACAGCAAATGTCCATGGCTGCCCATGTCCGAGGGGGCCCAACTGCAGGTGACAGCCCGGGCACTCTGAGCCAACCTGTTTGCAGCCATTTCCTTGCCAGCAGCAGCAGCTATTCCAGAGAACTTGGAGCCTCTTCTTCCCAAATGCCAAGCTCAGGAAGCAAACATGAACACTGAGCACGCAGTGGAGCCCAGCAGTGGGACGGGGAGCCAGCGCTGTAACGTGAATCCCTCCGCTCCTGCCGGGACAGCGCAGATACTTGTGGAAAGCAGATACCCTTGGCTGCCCTGCAGAGATCCAGAGCTGAGATTAATGGCAACTGTGGGGGCTGCCTTCCCCTCTGTGCCATGCGTGCTTTAAAGCCGTGGCCTCCTGCCATCTTGAAACATAACCCTGTGGTATTGTCTTCATTCAGGCCCCTCATCAGCAATGTGAAAAGAGAGAAGAAGCTGGTGGCAGGATTAGAGGAGAGGTTGAAATATTCTGGGCAGCATATGCTGTAAGTCACATTATTCAAAGAGGATTATTGGGCTGCTCATTGGCCAGGGCTTTCCATTCTGGAAGCACTGCTGCTTGTAAGAGAGAAAACCTGGTGAAAAGTGTTTATAACATGTCGGGCCACAATCGTATCACACACTGTGAGCACAGTGACAAGCAATGAAAATATTTTTCAGGCCGTGTCTGCCCTCTCCTAGGAGATTGTTTTGTGTTTGTCAGACTTATGCAAGATGCATGGGAAAAATGGAAAACCAGAACTGAGACTAATAATTCAGAGTGGTATTAATAAACCTCCTAAAATTACCATCATCAGATGAACCCATCTCAACCTTAAAACTCAGTACATCAGTCTTGGAAGGCTGTTTGAGACTTGTTGTTTTAGAAGTGAGAAACCACCTTTGTTGTCCAGGTTTAATTTATCCATGGCAAATTATACCCATTTTTTCCTTAAGAGTACCAGTGTTCTTACCTAAACCAGATAATTTTCCTCACCTGGCAACAATGTATTTACAGAGAGAAAGGATATTCTTTCAATCTGAGCCTTCATTTTATTCCACTAAATAAGTCATGCTCCTTCAGTCACCTTTCTTATCTCCATTCTTTTGGTCACCTTTCCAGCTCTTCTCTGCACTGATTCCAGTTTACCATCCCCTCTCTTGACCATGACCAGACCATACCATGACTGAATAGACCTATGCACATGGTTCCACATGAAATTATAAAAGATTATATTTCTGGAACTAATTTTTTCTTTAAAAGAGGCTTCTCTTGTCTCAAACACATAAAGAGAAACAAACTAAAGTGAATTTGTCTTTTCTGAACACTACTTGGGAGGTTCTCAATGTTCAGAGTCCCCTTTTCTTCGAAACCCTCAGCTGTACAAGATTTCTACAACTGAAACAAATACTTCTGAAGTCTTGGGAACATAAAAAATTTACAGGAAAAACTGCATTCATTTAGAAATAATCTCAGTCTCGGTGACATGTTATAAAAATATTCAGCTTTCACCAAATTGGCTTCGAACACAAGTTGTTGTTTCGGATCCTGACACTGTCCTTGTGGTCAGATATTTCTTGTCATGTAAGGAACCATTTTCCTCTTTTGTGTCAAAAAACAATTCATGGTCTTGCCTACAACTTGAAGCACTTTAATTTTTCATCTTTTTCTTTTTAAGCCTCTGGACACAGACACTGCCTTGCCCATTTTATTGCTGCTCCCTCCACAGCAGCAGCAACATAATTATGCCCTGTCTCAAGACCTTTTTCGCTGCAAAAAAGGCAAAGAGTTGTCAAAAGCTTCATATTTTGCCATATGGTACAAAAAGAACAAGAATTTCATTTACATTATCATGCAAAAGTGTAGGAAGGTATTTCTATATAGAATCATAATTGTAAGAGGGATCTCCAAGTTTCCATAAAATTACTATTGTCTTTCCTTCAGTTTGGGGATTTAGATACATTGGATTCTCATCTTTCTAAATGAAAAAATTCCTCCTCAAAACTGTAATTTCAGATTAAAGAAAATACAGAGTTCTTAGTCTTCCCAGGCACCAGCACAGGTGCACTGGCTCACACCTCTTCCCCTTCCCCAGTGGAATCGTGCGGATGAGTCAGCTCCACCTTCACTTCAGCTCTTCCATTCTTCAGACTGGGGTAATTACTCCTCTCACAAAAGCACAAAGTAAATCCAGATCTAATCATGGAACTGAGCTGGCATAAGCTTAAAAAGATACAAAAATGCTAACAGGAACTCCACCAAGCCACGGAGATAGAGAAAGGCATCAATTAATTTTCAAAGGGCAAGTACAGTCCTGCTGCAAGAACACTGCAGACTGAAATTGCACTGAAACCCTTTCTCTTCAGACATGTCTCACCTAACTAAAGGTGGGTGGAACTAACCTGAGTTCACACTCAAACAAAAAGCAAGAACTGACAGTTTCCATGCTGTGCCAGCAAAACATTTGCTTCCACTTTGGAAAGCTATTAAGTGTCTCTGATACCAGAGCAGCTTTATAGTGTGCAAAAACCTTGCTGTCGTTTCCTCCACAAAATAACCAACTTTGACACAAACAGCACTCGAGCATCACCACGGGGATAGAGCAAAACCACAGATAGGAGCTGGAGAGCAAGGGAGGAAACTGTGAATGGAATGGCATTATTGTGCTAACGCAGTCCGCAGTCCGACCCAGTTTTAAGAGGTCATCCAACAACATTTGTTTGCAGAACAAAGCAGGGTCAGTCAGATTTTGCACTCTTTGACTCAAAGATTTCTCAATATTTGCAAATCCTCCATGCAACCAGACATAGAGATTAGAGGATATAGTTTTAATTACGCTTGTGTAAGTATGACAGAGTGCTGTTGATTTAGAAAGAGTTCCAGAAACACACAAGTATACATCGCTGTTGGAACAAGAAATTAAATGCAATAAAACCTATCTCTGATTTTTTCTTATTTTAAAAGAAATGTTTTCTGTATCTCTCTAAGTAATTTTCAGAGCTGAAGCACTAATCTTAAATCAGTAGCTTGCACAGATGAGATCATTCTTCCTTGCCAAACAGATCATCCAGAAGACAAGGGTATTTGATCCCAGTCACAGGAGGGGATCGTGGTAGTTGGTTCCAGATATCTTCCCTCTGAAATTAGTAACCCAGAGAATATCTTACTATATAATAATGAAAACAAGAATAATTAAAAGCTGGTCAACATAAGATTGAATGAGCTGCTTCAATTCCACAGACAAATCTGTGAAAAACTGGGTCTTTATATAGCACATCTTCTTAAAAGATTACTACATGCACATTCTTATCAATGCTGCAAAATATTTTAATAGAAATATTTTCCATCATTTGCCCTTTTGCAGACATTTTTAAATTAAATAATGCTATATTTTCTTCATTAAAATGCTTATACTTCAAATTCTTGAAAGTCATCTATGTCTCAACAACAAAAATCATACAAAATAACGAGATAAAGAGAAGGAATAAAAAAGAAAGCCAGCTAAACAAGCACAATTCTGGTGCTGAACTGTATCTGTCAAATACAGGTACTATAGCCTCAAAATACTGCTATTAATTCGTGGTAAGTCATGCACAGGATGACAGTTGAATTTTAAATCTGAACAAGATTTAAAACCTTTCCTGTCTCTGATTTTTTCCATTTTGTAGTTACCTCTCTTAAAATATTAAATACTAAATATTTAGTTGTAGCTTAAGCACAGAATTCATCTGTAAAAACAAAGAATACCCCCTGAACAAAGCCTAATAAACACCACAATCTCAGGACTGCTGTATAAAGCATGCAGAAGGGCTTTGATTTTATCTGTACAAGACAGAAAAATTCTTCACAATGACAAAGTGAAAATAATCAATCACGGAAAGCAGAGCAAGCCAGCAGCCCTGGGCCCTTGTTAGACACCACCAACAGTCTGAGATGCTACAGGGGAAAGTTCTGGTAAGTCAGGCACAGTGCCTGAGGAATACTGGTTTAAACTATTCCACAATTGAACTTGAATTTAAAGGAATGCTGTGTTTCTAAACAGTCTGAGTACAATCAAACACATTCTGTACAATACATTGGCCAGGCCAGAACAGCAAAATTATGTGTTGGCAGAAGGCCTTTGGATTTATCTGTTACAAAGTATTTAAAATTCAGCATAATTGCCTTTTGGACCTTCTATTTTAAAACGTTCCACTCAGCACAAGATGACAAGATCAGATTAGTCTCTGCAGTTTGTTGATACTGCATTTTTATTTACCCTAAGTAGCAGGCTGGGGATGTACAAAGTTGATCCGTCAGTTCTCCTCTTGGTGCACGCCTACCAGAGATGTGGTGCATTACGTACAGGTTTCTGTGCAGTTATACAAAATGCAGAGCTATTTTCTGCATACGTGTCAGTAGAGCTTAAAGTATTTTCTGACTACGTCAGCAAGTGGACAGATCATTTGACATGTGACAATCACATTTGCGGGGGAAGCAGTATTCATGACCATTGTCCATGGATAAACACACCTGCTTCCCCTTCTCTTTTTCTTTTTTCTTCTATAAAACGTCCCAGAGATGTGATACCTACTAGGCACCTCCTTGTCCCTGTTTGACTTCTCTGCTTCATCCTAAACCTCCCTATTAAACCTATTAAAAAAATAATTACTTGAAGAAAACAGGCACAAATACACAAATATGAAAAAATGTTGTCGTGTGTGTTCGCTAAAACAGTCACGTTAAAGTTGGAGAATTTATATTGACACACTGGTTTTACCTTGGGTGGCTCCTTTACCTCCTTGAAAGCACGGACTTGATTCTCTCTCCAGTTCAGTGCATGCACGAATTTTCTGTAGTCTACTTGCTTTTGGTTATCTTCAAACCTAAGCAGAATATTCATAAGATGACTCAAGGTTAAAGGGAATTTTTAACAAAGTTATGTCATGTTATCTGCAGTACACTAATCATAATAATTTTTATACTACTTTATTCCCAAACACTGGCAGGAGTGAAAAAACAGTACAAAATGTCAGGAACTTATATATGACACATTCTTTTCCATATTCTTACACCTTATTATTGTGTCTTATAGTAAAATTCAACTTCTTTAGGGTTTATTTCATTTCAACTATTTTCACTTTAATTTTGAAGCACTGCCCAACCTTTTCCAACACCGATCTCACAGTTTTTGACAAATATAGAGTTGGGATGATCAGTGTATGATTCCTTTGTGTAGAAAAGAAACAGAATTATACAAGAGACCTGTGCTGCAACACAGCTGACCTGCTTTATTATGACTTCTACAATCATTCCCTGAAAATAAGTAAACCTTCAAAAATGCTGTTTGCACACACCTTGGGATCAATTTGCAATTGACAAACACACGGCTCGCTAATGTATCAAGTAATAGCCAGATTTTAAAATCATTTGGGAACAGGTTTATGGCACTATTCTTTATTTCTATGGATAAATATTTATATTTGTATCAGTTGTGGCTGTCCCCTAAATCCATGAAGCTATATATGCTGCCAGCTAAGGTTCCACACAGGTACATGTGGAAAATGCTATTTCCCTCCCTCAGATTTCTAAAATCCTTACCCTGCACTAATAAGCCCCATGGGAACAGATTTATAAGCCACATCATCCTTCTGCCATGGATTTAGATGAAGCAGCTTCAGGAATAAAAGTCCTCAATTCAGCAGAACACTGAGGTGACTCAGGCACTTGGGAACCACTGTTCTTTCAGTGTCACCAGCCAAATGTTGAAAGATACCTTCAAGCTGAAGCTTGAAATGAACAGCTGGAAAGCTTGAAATGAACAGCTGGAATGCTCTGCGATAAATGCAGCACTGGCAGCTTCTGAAGGACACCTGTCTCACCCAACACCACCCACCTACAAAAGGGACCCATTTTGGGCACAAAAGCACAGCCTGGAAGTGTCTGTGCTTCACTGGGGTCCATGGAGAGATACAGACACCCAGCAAGACTCAATATATCTTATCTGGTGGGAGACACCAGGTTAAACAATTCTGCCCTGCCATCTGGTGAGACAAAAACTACTGCACAGGAAACAAGTATTTCAGAAAATCATTTTGCCTTGTCCTTAATGAAACAGCAGTGCACAAAACATGGGCCTCAAAACCCTTCAGTCACTGCAGAGGGTTCTAACAAAAATTAAGCATGAATGCACTTTAAGGGAGAATTTACAGCACAAACTTGGAAAACAATACCAGAGGAGAAATAGATCTGGTGACAAAAATAAACTGCAATAAACTGCAACTCATCCTTTCCTTCTCCTCCCCCCACACCTTTCATTTAATAGTCAGCAGGAAAGATAATAATAAAATATACTGAGAGTCATAAACAGAGATGGCAGCGATAAACTGGAATGTTAAGTACAGTGAGTTATGCTGAAGATGAAAGCAAAGTCAGAAAAGAATGCTACTGCTACCAGAATTAAATGAAGCCTGAAACACTGCCATGAGAAACCCTCCTATGACAGCTTGCTTCTTTACCATAGTTCACCCACAAGTTAACATTTCCACAAAGCCTTACGTTTGGGGAATATATCCAATATACAAGAAAATTACCATTCCCACTTCCAGTGGGTTCTTAGTTGCAGGGAGTTTTTTTGCAGGTGGCAACAGGGAAAAGAAATGAGTTTTGCATTAGTAAAAAAAAGTAGTCAAAAAGCTTATACCTCTTGAAAAACAATGGCACACAGATTGGAATTTCAGAACCATCAGGACAAATTATTTTTCCTTCTACTATTATGTAGTTCCCTTTTGCTCATTGTGAAAAGTCAAATGATTAATTCCACCACCAAGATGCTGAGCTGTATAAGCAAGATTTTTAAACAAAGAAGAAGTGAAGATGTGTAACTACTTAAACTTTCTGTTGAGGCACCAAAATTGAGGAAAGCATTGCTTCTGCTTTTGATAAACATTTACAAGGAGAAAAGTCCTTTGATGTGACAGCACTAGTGAGCTGAGGTGACAACATGGGCCCAAAATTAAATACAATCAAAAATGGAGAGGAAATGGGATTACTAAATCCCATAATTAAATAGCTACAGAAAGCATCTTAAAATACTAATCTAGAATAACCCAGAAAGAAAAAAAAAAAATCTACTCTTCAGATGTTTTACTGCTGTGACTTATTGTATCAATCTACTAAAAGCACACACTAGAGATTTGGCACAGAGCATGCAGATGGACTGAGATGCTATCAATTTGTGCATTATTAGGACAGAGATGTCATACATTTCAGTGGCTGGAGTTAATACTGCTGAGACAGACAGTGCTCTTCAGAAAAGGAAATTAGATTTGTCTTATCAAGAAGATGCAACAAAGATAGCTTTAAACCACCGTTCTCTTCATTTTTGCCCTGTTACTTCATGAATGCATGTGATTTTAGACTATGAAAGTCACTCCCTCATCCCTATCACAGTTTGCAGACCTTTTTATTTTCTTTATCATTACAGAAATAATCACACATTTCTGCTTCTAAAAAATACATTCATAATTAAATACTCCAGATAGGTGAAAAATCTGGTTAAATCACATTATGATCATTCCCGAGGATGCTGTGGTGGTAAAGGTTACTAACTAATACTTTTTTCTTTCCCATCAATAAATCTGTACCCTGAAGATTTAGGTGAAATTTTAATGTACATGGAGAGGTTTTTTAATTCCTTCGTTTCAAACAACATCTATTAAGAAGTTAATCTGATAATAATACAGCAGAAGCATCTGCTGCTTTAACCTTAGAGAAAATGTTGGGATTCTTCAATCTGTTTGATGGTCTCTGTGCAATACAGTTCTACAGGGACTAAATTGTCACAGGTATACACCTAAATTGTCCTAAACTGCTCATATGAAAGGATTTAAACCAGTGAGCACAACAAGTCATTATTAAATAATAATGGCTACCCTCTTGTTTTTATTAATTTATATTTATAATACACTTATTAATGTCTTGAACAACCATGAATTGAACCATCAGCTCCTCAGCAAACTGAATAACAGGAATAATTTGTCTTAAGAGATCCAAATATGAATTCTAGAGAGCCTTTTAATCACAAATGGCACAGGGAGTCTCAGGCACCAAAGGTAACAAGAAGACAGAGTGCAGGAGAAATATCTTGTGATCGTTTCCACTGCTGCTTCTGCTACTGGACACTTGCTGTAGCTGGAAAAGAGGGTTTGCTTCCTGAAAGAAAAAGGTCAGCCCTTAAAAAAACATTACAGGTAGGAAACTAGGTAAAAAAAACATTACCCAGCCACAATCCTGGGAAAAACTGAGCAAGCAGGAGTGGCCTGGCCTGGTTGTAAGTGATTTGAGAACTTGGATGACCATGTTGGAGGCCCTCTGTCATCAGACACTGCTACCTGAGGGACTGGAGATTCACCTTTTCAAAACAACAAGCACCCTTCAGAGTCAAACAGACTCGCCCCAGCAGTGTAGAGGTGAAAAACTACACAGCTGCTTTCAACAGAAATTTTAAAACATAATTTAAAAAAATAGGGACCTACAATTAACTAAATTAATGCAGAATAATCAACATGTAATGCTTGTAAACTTGTCATCCATTCTTTCTTCTCTCAATTTTTTCCTTCCTTATCTACCATCTGTTTATAAATCCTCCAGGGAAGGACTGTTTCTTTTTAAGTCCTTGTTAGCATCAATTTAGCATTGCAGTAAATAAAAATAACAGAAAAAAAACCCCCTAAACTCATTACTTAAGCACTTTGGCAAAATTTATTTATTAAACAAACTGTAATTGTTCATTATACCTGCATAAATTTAAAGACATGTTTATAATGACTACTGTAGTTTTCTGGAAGAAACAACTGTGTACCATCTGCATTGCTTAATACAATGTGATTAAATTCTGTATTGTTCTGTGATTAAAAAAGTAAGTGAGAAAATGCTGATGGAGAAAGCAAATACTTTTTAACATGCCAGCACAGGTAAACTGGAAAAACATTCACATTGTCGGGTACCTAAATCCTACTATTTCAACATCCCACAATTAAAAATAGAAATTTACATTAGATGGACAATATAAAAAGGTCTTATGAAACCCCAATTTTTGTGCTAACTCTCCCTGCACTCTGTGGCAACTGAGTGGTCTTTGGGTACAGTAAACAAAGTCTTGGGTCATTTAGAGGTGACCACAAAATTAGACAGTAATTTCTAGGCCCATCCCATGCTTTTAATAAGTGACAGATCATTGCAGTATAATTTACAAATGTAAATAATAAATACTTTAAGAGTACTACCTTTCAAAATGGAAAAATAGAGTCATTAAGTCCTGGAGAAAGTCTTTGCCACCTAATCTCAGATAGCAAAGCTGAATAAACACAGAGCTTCAGCCTTCAACTATTATCTGATCACATTGTCCAGCCTCATTTTATGGCTGAATAGGGTCCAGCTAGTGCATTAGCTATATATACTGATTTTGTGGGAATCAGTCCAGCAACTTTTATTGTACCACTTTCTTCCTTCATAAATACAGATCCACAGAGTAGGACCACCAACACCACTTGTTTCAGAAATATCAGTGGACACAAAACTACATGGTCCCTCATTAATAGAAAAAAAAAAAAAGAAACAAGGAAAGAATACTGTTGACAAACTTGGCCCAAACTGAATTGCAGACTCCCCAGGAATGAGACTGTTCTTCATTAACAATAAACCTGCCTGTTTAATGATTCTTCAGTGTTGAAGAAAACTACAGGAAGCACAAAGAAAGGAAAAGTCTAAATCTCATTAAGCCAACTCAACTCTTCGATTTACAGACTACTGGAAACTAAGTCCTATTAAACAGAGCTCAAAAAATCTTCCCCTGACTCAGCACCCTCATAAAACAACGAACTTCCCAAGCAGTGCCAAGTGCACACATGATGAAGAATGTGACAATCTTCCTCGTTACCTGCAGTGCTGTGACACCACCTAAAGTGCCACCTTTAAAGCAGCTGATGCTGGAACTTAGAAGTGCCTTACACAAGGCTCTCTGTCAAATGAAGCACTTCCCACACTGATTTCTGAGGCTCAGCTTCACAGCATTCTCATTTACCCTTCTCATACAGAAATCTGTAACACAGCCTCAGCCCCTTTAGAAACTAAGGAAAATGGATGGTAAGTTAGAAATGCAGCTCTCATACAGGCTGAGATAACTCTCTCCTCCGCCACCTACAGAAAGAACCTACAGCAGCTGAAACCTCACCCAGCTGTCATGGGTACCTTGCTAAAATTGGGTGAAATCCAGCCCTTGATCTCTTCCCTGTGTTCTAAGCTTATCTCTAATTTTTATTATAGTGTACTGGGCTTTTTCTTTTTAAGTGCCTACATTCAGACTCCTTAGGAGAGAAGAGGGTCAGGGCACAAAAGCTTTCCCTGGTATAAATTCACAAACAATAAACACGTCCCTACAGCCCAGGATGTGTCAGGCTTGTCTGCTTCTTATCAGAACTGAGTTAGTACATAAAGGAAAACTTCCAGTGCCTTGTTGTGCATCTATTCAACTTCAGCCCCTAAGAAGTGGAATCTGTAAAAACCCCAATGTCGATTCTCATGTCAATTGTCCTTCAACAATTGTGTTGGGAAGCTTGGTGGGAGTTCTAAAATATCAGTTGTAGACTACTGTTAAAATTCAGAAGTTTCTGAAGACTAGTGCTTATAACTCAGTGTCAGCAGTGATGAACAGCAGTACAAAGAAGCTTTATTAAAATGGATTCCACATTTCTGCCTGACAAGGGTCTTTTCATTATTTACTAAACCCAGGTACTTAATCTGCAACTCCTCCTGAAATCAAGAATTGTATCTACCTGAAAGCATCTAAACATGACAGAAGACAAGACCTGTTCCTGTTTTTAACACAGTATGAAAGCACAGACAAAACATGTGATTTAAGGATTTCCCTCAAGGGAAAGAAGAAACCACTAAGTATGCATTTAAACCTATTACCAGAAAATCTGGCCAGGAAAACCAAACTCAACAAGACATGAGTCTTCAGAGCACCACAGCTTACTCTGAACTCTAGTTTTTAATACAAGTGCACTAAATACTAGTTCTTTTCACTTCTATTCCCATTAATACAGCTAGCAAAGCAATTTGTCTCAAAAAAGCTAAATGTGTTATGGAAAAGTACCAAAGCCATGCCAACACTCCTTTTTCTTTTTAAAAATTACAATAGAATATGTTTCAGGTGAGATTAATAGGAGTAGCAAACCCATTTTATTTACTACTGATGCTGTCTACTTGATAAAGACACTTCATTGTATTCATGTTGGTGTGTTCCTTGGAACTCACACAATGTGAGTTCCAAGATTATTGTTTTTACCTTACATCTATACACAAGAACAACTAAAGCAAAAAAAGTGAATCTCATTGAAAATGATAACTATCAGTAACTGACTCTGGAAAGATTAATTCCACAGAATTTTGCCAAACCACAGATGATTTACTGTGCCAGGCAAAATGAAGAGAAGCTGCTAAGATGGATGCATCTCAGTTGATTATAAATATTCTATAAATAGGAAAGTCTGCATGTGTGTAGGGATAAAATCTGCGTCATGAAAGGATTCATATTAGATAACACACCTTCTCCTGAAATGCTGAAGATTTGTGTCTGCAGTAGATATTTAGCCCTGATTTGTACCTGTGCATGCAGGTCAGACTACCTGCCCTTAAGTTACCTGGTCAATAAAGTTTCTAGAAGATCATCAGCAAGTGGCAACTTAAAGGACTTGCAAATGGTCCTGCAGGTCTCATAAGGCAACAATCCACACCTGCACATCAGAAAGAGAGAGGTAGAAATATACATTAGGTATTTTCCAGGTTTTCTTCAAGTGAATGTTTCTGTGAATAGGAAAACACGTGAGGAATATCGAGATAGAGGTAAAGAAAACAAAGTTTTATGAAATTTTGCTATTACAAAGCTGAGAAACTTGAAGGTCACATTGTAGCCTTTCTCATACTGAGACCCTCAGTGATTCTCTGTGATTCTTTATTTATGATATCAGAGAACAAAAAGGGCAAATGAGTCACATAAAGAATCTGAAACCTTTCCTTTTTTTCCCCTTAAATCACTATTTCTCCTCTTTGATTTAAAATCCTGTGTTTTGCCCATGAACTGGTATCAGATGTCACAGAATGTTCAGTACAGCATCTATAATAAAAAGTCCACACAAAATTTAAAATAGACAAAAAGACTGTCTTTTTCTTGTCTCCTGTCAAGTGCTGAGAGAGACTTAACATTATGAATAATATTCTTTGGCCACAATACACCATTTGCTCAGCAATAAACAGAAAGTAGGTGGGTTTACAAGAAGAGCTTCTGAAATAACAGCTTAGGATAAAGAGAGGAAACTTACTTTTCTCGGTCGTTGTACATAAACACTGTAGTCAGTTGTTCAAAATTTTCAAAGGTATTTTTCTTTAGTTTTTCTTGAGCCACTGAAAGGAGAAGGTGCAGGTCTGTTTGACTATCATCTCTCATGCCATAGTGACGCCCAAGAGTCATAATTTCATGTTCTGAAAATGCTCCACCAGCGACACTGACTACCCAGTTTCTGTTCACAAAAACAACAGCCTACATTAGTTTTAAGTAAATAAGTTCAAACCGGTTAATAATTACTAATTTTCGCGACGGAAGGATGTCTAAATTTCCTCAGTAGCTGTCTATACATACAAAAATACATCCTAACCATGACTGAAGTGTTTTACCAGAGATGCCATACAGAAAATTACACCCAACCACAAGTTCCCTGGCAAGAATGTAAGAGAGGAGGCAGCAAGAGCAGCTTACACTTGGCTGCTGTACGTGGAGAATCAGATCCCATGCAGGGATGAGCCTGGGATGTGCTCTTCCAAGCCTATGTGTGCTGCTCAGAGAAATCAGCCCAGCTCAAGGAAGAAGAAATGTTCCTGAGATCCATCTGATGGGCCAGTGTCAGCTCCCTCAGCTGTTACGAGGCCTCTTGTCAAATCTGGATTAGTGTAACTACATTGGCTCTATGATCCCAAACATCTGCCTCTGGTGCACTCACATTCAACCAGACTTTTTAACAGCAAGCATCAACATAGGCCTATGTGTCTCAGCCAAAATTAGATTAATTATATATATAATACTTCTGGATAAACTGCACTAAGAATAAACTTCACAGTAATTGCTGGTGCAATTAGTGCTGTACCTTGTAATACCCATGAGGATACTGAATCACTGTGATTAAACACCAATCCTCGAAAACAAATGGAAGAAATTAGTAGTGATGCACAAAGTTCTGACACAAGACTCAAACAGCTGCCTGGAGAATACTTGAATTGTTGAATTAATCTGATGAGGAGTCTCTTTAACATCCACATGTGAACTGACAGCACAGAAAATTAGGACCCTTCCAAATTTGCAAACTTCTAACAAGAAACATAGCTCTTCACTTGCATCCTCTCAGAGGCTTGTGTGGTCCTGTTCAAATGAAGGTATCACTTCATGCAATATGACTGGACTTACACAGTTACTAAAGAAAGGCTAAATACTGTAGAGTGTCTACTTTGATTCAACTGCTTCTTTTTTCATATTAAATAAATCAGAATGATCCTTTATTTGCAGTGGCAGGAAATAAATACAAGGAAGTGACAAGTTGCTGACAGTAGCAAACCTTATTTGGATTACACAAACTTCATGACCAAGACCTGGTCCATCTACTAATATTATCATTATCTTGTCACTATTATTTTTCCACTTCCTGGATATTATTATTTATATCGCAGCAGCATGCAGCGATCCAGTGAAAGCTGGAGCCTCCTTCTGCAGCCTGCAGGAACACCACTGCACACACAAAGAGGACAAAGCTGCCTGATAAGCCTGGCACTCCAATGCTTGGGCTGGCAGGGCTGGGGGCTGTAGATAACATCAGCCATCGGAACATTTCCACAGATTGGATTTCCATACAAGGCACAGATTTTTCCAGTGTCAGGATTTTAAAAGTCTTTTATTTTCTCAATGTAGTCAGTGACAATCAAATCACAAAAACCTTCGGATAAAATTATTTCACTTGGGAATTAAGGAATATTTTAGTGATTGTGAGGGACTAATGAGTGAGACCCAAGACTCACAAACAGAATGACATCTAAACTCTCCCTGACAAAAAAAAAAAAAACAAGCTGCAATAATTGTTCCCACAGCTTAGCTATCTTGTTTTACTTTTTTTTTTTTTTGTTCTAGAAGAATAAGACAGATTGCAATCTGAATTTATTACAGAAAGAAGAAGTCATAATTAACTGCTCAAGAGAGCTGCTTCCCAAGCTGAATTGAAGATAGGCATCTTTGTTAGACCCACATGGTTCTTTGTCTCTAACAGCAAACAATCTTGTAGCTTATGAGAAAAAGCAGACTGGATAGGGGTGCGTGATGCATGGGTATCTACATTTTAGTTATTTTTTAATTCTCTTTTTAACAAAGATTTCAATAGTTTTAATGATATCTTAGGGGATAGCTTCAGTGTACATCACATATTTATTTCCCAGATGAAGTACTGAAGATTTGGGTTCTGAAAGCACTTAAAGTAAATTGTATGATTACAATTCTGTTCAAAACACCATACTTATAGATGTATTTTTACATTCAGATCATATAAAATTACATAGGTAGAAAGGAAGAAATCTGAACAGCCAAATTCAGAGCACAGTAAAGCCTCAGCTGTATTTAACATAAGGAAGGAGGATTATCATTGAAGCTGTCATACAGATAATTGCCTGTACTAAAAATAATCATTTGTTGTTAGTTATAATCATCAAATGTCATGGCAGATTAAAAATAAACAGAGATGTATTCAATAAGAAAGTGAAAGAAAAAATATACTAATCACATAAAAATATCTTGGAATTTTCACAGATGTAAAGAAGTGCTCTCTTTTTCGTCATTAAAAATGCTTCTTTCATTCTAAAATAAGATACACGGATAATAATAAGTAGAGAGCCTTTAGATTACTGGATGTAATACAAATTAACAGAAACAAAACCTACTATCACTACAGAGCACAAATGTTCAATGTTCCTTAGAGGCAAATTCTTCCTCTGCCAGTGTGAACATTCCCTGTCAGACCCCAGGCCTTCCCCCCACAGGAGGGATGGGGACCATCAGTGGGTGTTGAGACTGGCCCAGGTGAGCACTGAGGCCCAGAAAACCCTGATTACTTGGGTTCCCCAGCTTTCCTGCTCATGGAGAGGGCTCCTGCATTTTTTGTGGCTGAAACCAAGTCCCTCAATACCACATGATCAGACATATCTCTCTCCATGTCACAGAATAGCACCGCCCTAAATTAAACAGCTGAGCTGTTCACAGCTGCACAGATTATGTCCATGATTAAATTTACACCCAACTGAGCCTCTTCTGGATAAAAGAAAACCCTTTCCCTGCCATTTAAAGGCACAATCATCCCTCCTAAAAGGTTGCTTCTCTAATTTCATCATGCAAATCTTCCAAACCTTTGAGTTGCTCTTAGTGCATGCACAAAGTTTTGCAGATGGTTATTTCATAATTTGAACTAAAGCCATATATTTTATTTTACATAGTTTACCTTGTACATAAATTAAAAATCCTTTTCCAGGTGCTTGAAACTTTCTCCTGACAAACATTAACTTTCAGTTTTCTTCCTTCTTACTCAAGTAATAACATCTTCCCTCTTAATGCAATTAGCAATTCAAAATCTTGCTTCTGCTGAGTAAAATATCGGAGTTCAGAAATATTTTGACCAAAAGCTGCCAAAAACCGTGGCCTCTCTTAGTTTAAATCATACCTTTTAATCATTTATTGTTCATTTCTGAATACCAGCTTGTTTTAATTCCTCACTACTTTCACTTTGAATTGCTGAAAGAACCTTCTGCTGATCTATTTCTCTTCTGAATTTCAGAAGTAATTTCTGCTTGGTTAGCATTCCTATGGAGATGACATTCCATGCAATATTCATCTACTTACATGCCTTAGCTATTATGACAGTTCCTAAATACACAGTGTATTACTTCTGTGAAAACCAAATGCTGCTAAGTGAAGTTTTCTCCTGTTTCACATCATTAACATTACCAGTACTGTGCCCAATACAGTTCATACGCTCAGGTATTCTGGCTGTGGGATAAACTGAAATCAGCTTGCATTTGAGCATGATTTCCTCTTTCAAGTGTCTCGATATCTGCCCATTGCCATATCTGGGTCATTGGCAGAATCCAGATTTCTGGTCTCTTTAACGACGTTTAAATTACTATCCAAGTATTAATTATTGTTCTCACTACTGCTTTCCAATCTTTTTTAAACATGCTTACCACTTCTATAATTTCAATATACCTTAGTTCTATAAAGACTGTCTTCTTTACCAATGGTTCAAAATCCAAACACCATTTTCAGGAGGCAACTTGAACATTCTTACTTGAATTTCAAAACTATTGTTTGAATCCCAGGATGGACTTTTCTTTATCTTTCAGCATTTATATTACTGCTGCCTTGTGCCCTTCTTCACAACACTCTGTGTCAGCTCCATAAAAAGTAGGCAGATTTCTGTTGTGTTTTTCAGCTTACTTGAAACTATCACTTTTTTTCCTGGAGCATGGATTTACTTTCTTTTTCACACAAAGTCTCCAAGTAAATGCAAAATGAACCTATGCCACTTGTCAGCTAATGTGGAGAAAGCATCAAAACCCAGTCATACTGTATACATTTTGGGGGCATGTGCCTTTATTAAATACTAATAAAGTATTTAATAAAGCCCCAAATTTATTTATTTAATATTTAGTATAATTATAATAATTATAATTATAATATTTTAATATTTAGTATTTAATAAAACCCCAAATCCACTGTCTTACCTGAAAGTGTCATACCCAATCACATTGGTATGCTCAGGGTCAGTTGTAGCAAAAGTCTTTCTGATTTCTTTGGCACGAGATTCAGTCATGTTCTTCAGTTTGTTGAGGACAACACCAATATCAGACATGGGGAACTTAAGAGAGGAAAGTAAGACATAGGTTATAAAGACCTGAAGGATAGGATGCCATCCAGAGAGATCTGTCCAAGCTGGAGAAATGGGCCCATGGGAATCTCAGTAAGACCAAGTGCAAGGTGCTGGTCTCAATCCCTGGTATCAGTCCAGGCTGGGAGATGAACAGATGGAGAGCAGCCCTGGGAGAAGGACTTGGGGGGCTGGTGGGTGAGGACTACACATGCCTCAGCTGTGTGCACTGCTGGAGCCAGTCCAGAGGAGATACCAAGGTGATCAGAGGGATGGAGCACCTCTGCTATGAGGAAAGGCTGAGAGAATTGGGATTGTTCAGCCTGGAGAAGAGAAGCTTCGGGGTGACCTAATTGTGGCCTTTCAGTACCTGCAGGGAACTGACAAGAAAGATGGAGAGAGACTGTTTACAAGGGCCTGGAGTGACAGGACAAGAGGGAACAGCTTCAAACTGAGAGTAGGGTTAGATTAGATGTTAAGAGGAATTTCTTTCCTGTGAGGGTGGTGAGGCCCTGGCACAGGGTGCCCAGAGAAGCTGTGGATTCCCCATCCCTGGAAGTGTTCAAGGCCAGGCTGGATGGGGTTCTGAGCAACCTGGTCTAGTGGAAGGTGTCCCTGCCCATGGCAGGGAGGATGGAATGAGATGATCTTTAAGGTCCCTTCCATTCCCAAGCTGTTTCAATCCAAGCCATTCTATGAAAAGCACTCTGCAACCCACCATGCGTGTCAATAAGGTGTAGGGCAAAACTGAACTGAAGAGTATTATTAGTTTTTTCTTTTCCTCACTTCAAATGCATAAATCATTGCTGTGTTAAGTTTGGAGGGAAGCTTGTTACTGGGAAAAAAGTTGCTTCCTATCAAGAATATAAACAATTAAACAAAAATCTTCAGATCATGCATTCTCAGTTTAGTGCAGCTACATAAAAGAACATCCACTTTTGCTTCAAACATTGCATTTTTAAAGCAGAAGTAGAAACATTTAAAATACAGTTCTAATAACTTGGTCCTCATTTTATGTTGGTGCACCTCACTGAATTCTCAAGTCATAAATTTCACCAAGTTAAAGCTAATTTTTCACCATTGTCTCCAATGAAATGTTCCAACAGATAGTATCATTCATTTTGGACTGTGTTGTCTTACATACTCCAAATTAGCAGATTGGAAATTTTTTAGGAACCAATTTTACCTTTTGTGTATAAAAATGCTTAAATGTTTATTTCCTCCTAAATCAACCATTAAAATAAATTTGAACCCAGATTAAACAGAACTGAAACACTGAGGCTTTCAATCTATATTCAGATTGTTGTGTTGGTGCTCTACCAAAGATCTATTGGCTGTACTCGTTTTTAATATAAAACATAGAAGTATTTAGTCATTAAATTAGGGTGACTTCAAATATGATTATCTGCTATGTCCTTACATCTGTCATGCTCTACGTAACTTAAAAAGCACAATGAACTGCCTGAAAATACTTTTCTCCCATTTCTTCCAATAGCAATTATCTGAAATTGGGTATGACTGCTATTAAGGACCAAGACATAAAAATTGGGCCTCAGTCCCAAGAATGCTGAAATGTCTCTACAGCTTTGTATCAGTTCAGAGTGATTTAGAAAAGGGTATTTAAAGGCCCTATGGCACTGCCAGAGCAGTACAAGTTGATCCAAGTTTAATCAATACATCAGTGCTTGCAGGTTTTTCTCAGAATTAGAGAGGACAATTTCTGCCTACGCCAAAACCCCAGGTGCAGCCCTGGCAGGCAGTGCCCTGCAAGGCAGTGGTTTGGAGCAGCTGGACCAGCAATCAAAGAGTTTCAGAGGCAGCAGCTTTTCCAGGCCCCTCTCCAAGATGTTACAGTTTGGGCCATAAGCACACAGCCTTCTGCTGATCAAGCAAGGAACAGGGACAAAAGACTGAGCAGAAGGATTCAGAGAGCAGAGTATTTCAGGATAGACAAAGTGTCCTGAATATCTAAGACCCTGTCTTCTCTACATTATCAAAACAGCTGTTTTTACATCTTTTTTTTTCTAAACTACATATTCCAAACACCTACATAGGCATTGAGTATCCAAGCAGCATGGCAATAATTTCACCAGCTTTCCCCCTTCCCATGTAATTGTTGACATGTTTCTAGTCACACTCTTAATTTGGTTTGATTGTCTTGCTTAAGTCAGAGGTTATTATGCTGAATTCAATGGAAGTAAGATCCTTTTCTATGTTTGTGCTGTAGCAGACAGCAAAGTTAGAACAACTGAGATGTTCAGAGATGCTGAATTCCCTTCCAGTGATGCCTTGTTTGAAACAGCTCTCCCCAAACCTGGACAATACTCGTAGGACTGTGCACAACGCACCTGTTCTGTTTTGCAAGCAAATCTACACTTTCTAAATAAATATTTTTTCCCTCAAATTGAAAAAGAAACTAAAAGTGCTGAAAAGTTTTGAACTAGGTCCTTGAAGTCACTTTCAGTAAAGGTGGCAATCAAAATGACAAGACTCAGTGATTTTTCTCTCCCTATAACTTAAAAACAATACAATAAGTATAATTTTGAAACAGAAAATTAAAACTTTCCAACTATCTTAGATGGTGTCAAACAAATTTTCAATATCCACCTGCACTACAATTACCAACCAAAATTTCATCTAAATCACCATATGCCTATAGAACTGTGGTCAAAATGGCAATTTCCATGAAAAAAAACATTCCATACAGATTTCTTTCACCAGTTTTCAGGAAACATACTGACGTGTTCTGCTGAAATGAAACCTCTTGTCTATTCAGAAGGAAAATTATTTGTTTTCTAATTTTAGAAACAACTAACAAATAGTCCTCTTTAAATTGTTTCCCCTTCTTCCAAACAATCTTCCAGCTGTGATCTTCTCTAGTAATTGCTGAAGTTGTTGTGATTTGAGTATGTGATCCCCTGATGAACTGAGACAAACTTCTGGAGCTCTAGTCAAAGGATGTGAGTGAAGCACCTACCATTGGGCGAATCAACCCTTTTTTTCTACCAGCTGCATTAAAATCTTAACTGTGCAAAGAACCTATCAAAATTAACTTTAATAAAGTATTTTTGATGTTGCCTCTTCCCATTTTGCAGATTTTATTTTGATACTATACAATCATTCAGTCTGGAGAACTAAAGTCTCATCCATCTGATCCAGGACAATCAATGCAAACAACATTCCAAAGAACATTTACGATCTAAGGATGAGCTCTGCATTCTGGAGAATAGGTCTGGTTTTGATTCTACCAGGAGGAGAAAGTCCAGCAGGAAGGAAACACACTGGATTGTATTTTTAAGGTTTCAGCTTTGTATTTTACTGCTTTAAGCATTTAGCAACCTTAGCATTTTTCATCCACAACCATTTTTCAGATCTTCCTCGTTATTCCAGGGAAGGCAGATGGTGCTAATCCACATTAATTTACAAAAAAAATTGCACCATTCTGCTCAAGTATAAATCAGCAGAGGTATCCCAGTTCACAATTTATTGTTGCTCTCCCCTCTGAAGGCAACAAAAAAAGACAGTAAAGCTCAATAAACACTGTAAGCTTGAATTCCTGACTGTGATACGAATTTTTAATATTACAAAGGAAACGTTTTGGCAGAAAAATAGGTATGAACCCAAAAAATCAAATCAGGACATAAAATAGCGTCATCAGTAAGACTAAATTGGATGTGTCCACATCTTGAGTACTGTTCCAGTCTCCACATCTCACAGTTACTTTGCAAGGACAGACTAAAAACTGTCAGACTGAAGGATTAGGACAGGATTACACTGAGGGGGAAGAACGTCTTAGATTTACAAAATTATGAAGGTGGTGCATAAGGTGAATGGGGATCTTCACCAAACCCCAGAACACTAAAATTGTCCTTGAAACTAGTGGGAGGCTGGTTTAAAACAGATAAAACATATTTCTTTTATCAGATATTTGTTTTTCATAGCAAGCAGCGAACTTTACAACTTACTGCCAGAGAAAGTTGTGGAAGCTCACAGTATCTGTAGATTCAACAGGGGTTAGATCAACTCAGGGACAAGAGGTTCATAAACAGCCTGAAGAAGGAATAGGCAGAGGTATCCCTCGTCACAACCCCTAATGCAGTTGAGTGGATTCTGAGAAAGGAAAAGGGAATGGACAGTAAAGAGTGGCCAGACTCCCAGCTGGCATCTCCTAAATCCATTGCTCAACAGAGAGCACTGGGCTGCGAACTTTGGGTGAGGAAACAGTATAAATAATTCTGAAAAATATATGGATAAACCACAGTCCTGAGAGATAACAGAAATTAACAAGAGCCTGCTTCACCTCATTTGCATTCTTCTCCATGTAGTTGAACGTGTATTCATCAGCATCCACCAAAAGAAAGTTGTGACCATGGAAACAAACTCTGGCTCCGACAAACAGATCCCGAGCCTTGTAGTATTCAGATGGCTCACTCTTAAAGAGTTCCTGCCCAGGCTTCTTAATGCGACCTCTTTCCAGGAACTTCCCACCAGGTATCCCTATGGGAATAGAATTAAAAATAGTTAATTAAGGCTTTACTTGGAAAAAAAAAAAACCCTCACACACAAAAAACCTCCAGGCCATCAACAAAAAGACACCCTAAACCAGATGATTTGTATTTAAATACCACTGTTTGTGCTCCAGTTTCCTGTCTCAGAACACTCTCTTCCCCTCCCTCTCATTGCTAAAAAGACTGTCTCTGCCAATGACCACAGCAACAGTTACATTGTGCACATTCTGTGACATGTCTCATTTGAATGCCTGCCAAACACCTTCCCTGCTTTTCTTTTCTTTAAAATGGGACAGAAATGTGCCTCTTCAAATAGTTCCCATAACCCTGTCGCCAGCCTTGGAACTGGCCCTTGAGAAACCTAAGATCCAAAAAGTAAGATGCAGGCAATTATCCTTAAACTGTCAAAAGCAGAAAAAAGGAAAATGAAAATCACAACTTAAGAGAGCGCTGTCCTACAAAGATGGTGAATTCTGATGCACTGTAATTCTAACTTCTTTTAAAGGGCTTTTGAAATTTTTTAAAAACGTAGGAGTGACACGACACTGTCTTCCACACATTGTTCTGCCAATGTAATTGAATTGTGATGTGCTCTTTGCTTTGTGAGGTGGGTATGTCACATGGTTCCTTTTCACAGTATAATTATTTTATTTGTGTCACTAGAAACTGCACGAGATACTCAAGGGTAGGTGAGATGCTAAAAAGAACATTTCACTTTCCTCTATTAACTTCTGGTGTACCACAGGACTGCATTGCATGTACCAAGCTTTCTGGAAAACCTTCTGTCACATGTTTAGTTTCACTGGGATATGCACCCTTACAACAACTCTGGGGTTTGCTTCCTGTTGATATTTGAGCTTCCAAGCCAAAAGCCAAAATCTTACTTTAGTAACATTTAATGATGCCCTAATGTCAGGTAGTGATGCAAGTCCAATAAAAGGCTATTGAACAGTGTAATCAAATGCCTTTTATAGTCAAAATTATAAATGAATGTGAAACGCAGACTAGTTATTAAACCAGAGTTTGGAGCAGATGTCTGTCTTAATTGCTTTATTAGCACCATAAAAGACAAAAAACCCCTCCACTATGGTAATCATCAGACCTTGCTTGAATCAAAAAAACAATTCAAATCATTAATGTGACTCTAATGTTAACACATTCCTTTTAACCCAGCTATAAAAACAAATAAGAAATTTTAGGTTATATAATCCTGGCAACTGTTTTTAATATTTAATATGTCTTTCTAAGATTGGAAACTCACTCTTGCCTATTTCCCTGCAATGGTGCACTTATACTGGAATCCTTTTTCTGTCCCATAATGGTTTTTTAAATGTTACAGGTTAATACATTACAAGTGGTATAAAGAAAAATGACTGAAAATATCTCATTAAGTTAGAGATTTTACACTGAAACCTGATAGGGAGTTTTGATGGAAATCTACAAAAGCCAGGCTCAAAGCACAAAATAAACACCACCATGAAAGACCCTCTTCCATTAAGATCAGATCAGAGTTTTCAGGTGTTTGTACAGCTGTTGGCTGGGTCTTACACTGAGTGAAAAAGGGGCTGTGATCTTCTTCATGGGGAGTGAAAGTTCTCATGCTTTGATCCCCATCTCAAGAAGTGCTTCAAGATGTCCAGCCCTGTGAATTTCATAGAGTTTCACAGTGTTACTAATACTAGAGTGAAGTACTTCAGGTTGCTGAACACAGAAAACTAAGAGCAACTTATTTCTTCCATCTTAGGATTGAGGTCTGAAGCATTACTTGTACCAGTTCAGGTAAATAAAAAGGCAAAAATAGCCCTCTGAACCTGTGTACAAAAGGGATGGCCAGGCTGTTATTTTGGATGCCTTCTTTTCCTTAGCCACTCTTACCTGATGTCTGCAAAACCTTCTCTTTCTTAACACTCAAGAAATTCATTCACTTTTCCTTCAGATATGACTAAAATGAGGGAGGGATAGGTAGAGAAAAGAAGTAGAAAGAAAAGGAAGGTGGGAACACAGAAACTTCGGCAGACCTAGGCCTCTTTCCAACTGCTGCTCTAGCTCCTCCACCACATCCCTACTCTTCACCCTGCCTCTTCAATGCTGTTCTCACTAAACTCTCCAATGGCCAGTTCTTAGCCACATCCTTCCATTTCACCTTTCTACGACCTCTAAAAGTCAGCTACTCCATCCATCTTAACAACCCAGGGAAGTTAAAAGTCCACTTACAGATACATGCCTTTCATATGTGTCTTGAAGCAATTGTTACTATTAGTGTGCAAATTGTTTCACATTTTATTTGACCAGCAGTGTTCAACGGGCTCCCAGATGAAATCCCAGCACAAATTCTCACTCCAAAATGAAAGGAAGGCAGGCAGCAATCTCTGGCCTTGCACTCATGCTGCTGACGGCTTGACCAGCTGACCACATCTGCACTGCAGTGTGTGGCTTTGACTCTGCTCTGGGTGCTGTGGGATAAACCTGGGGTCTCAGATCACAGCTATTATTACCATGTGTTCAAGGCTCTCTGGGGCCTTGTCTAGTTGAAATGGTGCAAAGGAGAACTAGAAGTGACTGAACAGGCAGTACGCACGCTTAGGGTCCAAGATTCAAACTGTTCCTGGACTTCTTCAATTTAACAGTGCAGCTGTACCTTTAGCACCCTGTATGTCTCCAGACATAAAAAATGCCAATCAAACCTGTCATCCACTGGTGGAGAACTGAGCTGCCCTTGAGCCTCACAGCAGCATTACATATTAAATACATACATAAGCGTGTGTGTGTATTGAGCTGCAACAAAAAAATTTCCACAAATTACAGGCCACTGGATGCCAGGAAGTGAGTAAAATATTGATAACAAGATGCTGCTGCCATAAAAGTGCTAAACCTTGATGTTGTAGTGGAGTAGGACTAACTGGGAATGCTCATTGAAGTCCTAAGCAGGTACTCTACACCTTTTCCAAACACTTCTCAGAGAATTGCTTGTATTTTAGTTGGGGGTGAGGTGCCTATTTATGCACTCATAATATAGTTGGATACAAGCAGAGAGGCCATCAGAGGTTCTTTGGACTGAAAAGGCACTTCTGGATGTTAACTGCTCTGAAACTGTTGCTGAAGATGTTTCGTGGGCTTCACAGAAAGACACTAATCTCTCCAACAGGGTCATGCTTAGCCAAAGCTCCTCCATCTCTCTGAATTACAGAATGACTTCCTGACAACCTTCCCACTGCTATGTCCTTCCATCCATGCATAAGACACTTCAGAAAAATAAAAAGATGCTTGAAAATCACAAAACCTTTCATATCCTCAACTGGAGGCAGCCTAAAACGGACAACAGTGGCCAAAAGAGTTTAAACATGACAACATTTGGCAACCATGCTCCAGCAATAGGATAAATGTGGTCAAGCAACTGAGGAGTAACAAAGCATTTATATGTCACTTAAACACTGTCAGTCTGGCTCTTGGAATACAGTTCATATTGTACACAAACACAAATCCAGACTCTAGCACAGGGCAATCTTCCTTCTTTAAATGCTCAGCACTCCATGATTAATGGTAAAGTATGCTAGAAAGTGTCACAGCTGTTTAGCTTTCATGAGCTGCTTCTATACAATGGATGCTGTATAGGTTTCATAACACAATTTTGCAAAACAAAGGATTTAGTCTTTCATTCTTGATGTCTTATATTTCCTGTCCCTATTTATCATCAGTTACAATACTGTTCCTGTACGTTATCCACAACAAAAGCAAATGTTCAAAGGTCAGATTTTCAAATTAAAATGTAATAAAAGTTCTAATGCATTACACTTGCAGTTCCCAAAGGATGTTGTGAAGTACTGTCATGCAATGAACAATGTAATTCTGAGTGAGGAAGATCATGAATTACTATGACATCCAGCTATGCAAGATAATGCAGCAGGCCTGCTGATGTAATTCCCATTGCATTTAAAAATCCACATGCCTGCTTCTGCTACTGCTGAGTCTGGCCACAATGTTTGCAGTGAAGTCAAACCAAACGAGCAGGGGAACTGGGGCTGATTAGAGACATTACTACATCTTACCTGAGTTTCTCTCTGCATGTTCAAAAATTAAAATGCTGTCATCCCTCAGGAAGTAGGAAATAATAAATTTCCGATCCTTGTCGATAGGACTGTCCGTGATGAGTTTCGCCCCATAGCGCAGTATGTTACTATCCATGCCATATCTAAAAAAGCAAAGGAACGGGTAAGAAATCAAAAACAGAGTATGAGAAAAGTGCTCACCCCTAAGAGATGCCTTCTCCTGAGTTTCATAACATACATTAATTGTGTTATTATTGCACCAAGAAGGAAAATGGCCTAAGATTCACTACTTCGTCAAAAACCATTTTCAGCTTAAATCAACAGAACCCGATAGAGTCAGCCAGATAGAAAGGAATAATTTTCAGGGGAAAATTACTTCTCTGCCACAGGTCTGGAATTAATTTTTATTCAAGTTGAGTTGCAAATCAAGCCCCAAGTTTCTTTCCAGAAAATTTATAAAGGAAGAACACATTTAAGTGTGTATATTTTCAAACCAAATTCTGAATAGCAATTCATGCTAGGATTATCTCCCACAAATTCAGGTTCACCAGATGATCTTACTAGTTAGATATTTATTAAGTGATTGTGTTTTAAATAATTTGCAGTGTCTGTATATGCACTATCAATACATTCCCAGGCCTTTTCTAACAGCTTTCCTCTCTTACAGAGGTTCTCCAGGTGAATCTTTAGCAGGATACTTCGCTTTTTTGCTTTGGCTTCAACAACTGCTGCCTGACAAACCATTTCATAATGGAAAGTAAAGGGTTAAAGCTTTAGTAGTGCTACAGTAAACTGCAAGAAATCCAGCAGACAAAAAAAAAGTAAATATTAGAAAGTCAAACAGAAAAACAAATCTGTGTTGGTCTGCTGGATCAGACAAAAATTCCTGACTAATGCCCGGACTAAGATTTCCATCAAACTCCCACTGAAGACGGCAGAGGGAAGAAGGTAGAGGATGGGAGGGTCATAATATTTGCCTTCTCCAAAGAGATATTTTGCAGAGTTTGCAGAAAATTGGAGTACCATGTTACTAACCCAGGCCTCATGCACCTGTCCCTTATAAGTCTGATGAGCTGTATATTTTGCTGGAAAAAAAACTACATCCCTTCTTAACATTTATTTCCTTCACAAAAATACATAATTTAAAAAATTGAAATTATTTTTCACACGAAATACCTGTCTTTCACCAGGAATTGCCTGTAATCCTTATGAGCAGGCTTGATAACCAAACCCTTACAGGAACTCAAAGAATCTTCTTCAGAACCAAATCCGTTATAAGGAGGAAGAGTTTTTTCTGGTTCTGGAGGTGGTGGAGTCTTATACTGAACTGGGGTGAAATCCACTGCAGCAAAGAGAGCAAGACTTATTTGTTACTGCTGTGATGAAGCCATGTTACCAAGGGTTTAAACTTCCAATATGAATACTTATTAGCCTATTTCTGTAACAGATCACTGATCAAAGTCAAACCAGGATCCCTCCTACTGTTAGAGGGTAGAAAAAGCCTCCATAGAGCAAACAGCAAAATTATTTCTTCAAGGGTTTCAGGATTTCATCTATAATCTTAAAATGTTTGAAAAATATCATTAAGATACACAGGCAAAAGGAAAGACAAATACAGTTTCAAAATGGGATAAAATAGTAAATTAAAAATTCTAAATTAATTTTTCAGTTTTATCCTTTGAGACAACATGATTACGTAAATAACTGGCTTATGAGTTTCCTGCCCTGTGCTTTTGGCCAGAGGAAAATAATTACACAAATAAATAAAATTTTATTCATTATTTAAAACATACATATATAAAAAGTCTTTGGTACACTAAAGCCAATAACTTCAGCCCACAACTCACTATATCCAGCGTTTTGGAAGCTTTGTTTTTCCTCACTTTCCCCAGACTCAAGTCTTGTCTCACAGTGAGCAGTGGTCCTGACCATCCCAGGAACAAGGCAGGAGCTGTCCCGACTCAGCAGAGGCACATCTGGTCAGGGACCTGCACTCAGTTCCCACAGAAGTAGCTCCCAAAACGCTGCTTCCCTGACCCTCGTTACTCCTCTCTTGGTGAAAATCTTGTCCCATTTGGCCCCTTGTTGCACCCCTGCCTTGCCCTTCTGCTGCAGGACAGCTTCCAGTGAGTTCACATAAAACCTAACAGAGGAGCTCAGTCTGCTGCTCAAATGAGGTTATTGGAAAATTGAAAGGGTGAGAGGAAAAAAAAGAACTTGCACATGGGAGAAAACAAATGGGCAGACCTGAGGCAAATGAAGACATCAGCCATAGGAACACAGGATAACTCAGGCTGGGCAGGACCTTGGGAGGTCTCCTGCTCAGCACAGGGTCAGCCTCAGGTCAGAGGGATATAAGAGATATAAGAGACCAGTGTATAAAAGTGGATCCCATGAAATAAAGGCTTTTTTCCTTGAAAACTTAACTTTTCTACCCAGAAGTACAGAGAGACAGATAACCTAAACTTGTAGCATGGGTTTCAGTGCAAATAGAGGAGGATGACAAAACTGCTGTCACTTGGAACACTGAACTGGTTTGTGATTAAAATGTTTTAAACATGGCTATATCAGAAGATCAAAGCACAGCATTCCTAAAATCTGACTTGCCTAACAGCAGTGTGAGTTGAAAAATAAAGCAAGCATTCAGATGTCAGAGTTTTTCTTTAGCCTGAAAACACGAGTTCTCCTTTAGCCTTTACCTCTTAGAAGAATATGGTCTGACTCAAAAAGCTGATACTTTCACCTGAATCAGTCAAAAAGGTGTTTTGCACAACCACACCAACATTCTTCTCCATAAAAACTACACGTGCCCTTTCTGTGATTCAGAAGCAAAAAGGCCAAGCCCAAAGAAAGACCATTCAGAAATTTTCAAAGCCATTTTCACCATGAAAGAGTATGTGTGTGTGTAAATATGCACCAAAAATCACAGACTCATAGAATGGTTTGGGCTGGAAGGGACCTTAAAGATCATTTTGTTCCAACCCCTCCTGGCATGGGCAGGGATACCTTCTGCTAGACCAGGTTGCTCAGAGCCCCATCCAGCCTGGCTTTGAACTCCTCCAGGGATCACAGAATCAATTAGATCATCTGAGGTCATCGAGTCCAACCTATGACTGAACACCACTGTGTCAACCAGAAGACAGCACTGAGTGCCACATCCAGTCCTTTCTTAAAAACCTACAGGTGACTCCACCACTTCCCTGAGCAGCCCATTCCAATGTCTAATCACTCTTTCTGTGAAGAATTTCTTCCTAATTTCCAACCTAAACCTCCCCTGGTGCAGCTTGAGACTATTTCCTGTTGTCCTGTTGCTGGTTTCCTGGGAGACGAGCCCAAGCCCCACCTGGTTCCAACCTCCTTTCAGGGAGTTGTAGAGAGTGACAAGGTCACCCCAAGCCTCTTTTTCTCCAGGCTGAACACCTCCAGCTCCCTCAGTCATTCCTCACAGGACTTGGGGTCCAGACCTTTCTCCAGCTCCATTGCCCTTCTCTGGACCTGCTCTGGACAGGGCATCTGCAACTTCTCTGGACAATCTATTCCAGTGCCTTACCAACCTCACAACACAGAACTTCCTCCTAATATCTAATCTCAACATACTCTCTGTCAATTTGAAGCCATTCCCCCTTGTCCTGTCACTCCAGGCCCTTGTAAACAGTCTCTGTCAGTTCCCTTCAGGTTCTGGAAGGCCACAATTACGTCACCCCAAAGCCTTCTCTTCTCCAGGCTGAACAGCCCCAGTTCTCTCAGCCATTCCCAGCAGGAGAGGTGTTCCTTCCCTCTAATCATCTTGGTGCCTTCTCTAGACTCTCTCCAACAGGTCCATATCCTGGGGCCCCAGGGCTGGATGCAGCACTGCAGGTGGGGTCTCAGAAGAGCAGAGCAGAGAGGTAGAATCTCCCCCTCACCTGCTGCCCACGGTGCTTTGGATACAGCCCAGCACACCCTTGACCTCTGAGCTGCGTGGCCACATGGCCGGGGCATGTTCAGCCCCTCATCCACCAGCACCCCTAAGTCCTTCTCGGCCTGGATACTCTGGATCTGCTCATCCCGCAGCCTGGATTGATACCGGGGGTTCCACACCCCAGGTGCAGCACCTTGCATTTGTTCTTATTAAACCTCATGAGATTCCCATTAAACTTTATGAGACCCCTATTTTCTAAACAGTTTGTGACCAAAACACCACATTTTCACAGCTCTGCAGCGTGTGCCTGGTACAGGCAATTCCTGATACCATAAAAAGACGGAGCCTGTAAATCGGCATAGACGAAGACGCAAAGCAAACCCCGATGCTCACAGGCGCTGAGCACCGCAGGTAGCACACGGGGTTCCCCCCGCTGGATTCCCGGCTGGATTCTCCGCTGGATTCCCCATTCCCGCGCCGGGAGCGGCACCAGGAACGGCGGCTCCGCGCTCCCACAGCGCCACCCGGTGGCGGCGCGGCGGAGGCGGCGAGGGGCTGATGCTCATCAATCCGAGCCCTAATTTTTTAATTACGCAATATGGAACAGCGTATTTTGGCAGACGCAAGCCCCTTCTCTTTGCTCAGGTGCCACAGGTCCTGCCAGAAGCGCTCGGGGCACCAGGGCATCTGTGCGGGACCCCTGGACACAAAGGACAAGAAGCTCCTGCGTTTGCACGCTGGTCACAGTCTGCACATTCACACCCACGCATAAGGCTTTCATTAAGAGACGCTAAAGCATTTCCCCTTCTGTAAACTTGAGCACATGTGGATGAATATTAGATTTATAAACTAGAAGGAAACTACAAATTAAGAGGAATAATGTGTTATCCCTGGGGGGTGTGTTGAATCCCTCACAACTGAAGCTTGGAGTAGTGAAATCCAAAGGGAAGTTCAGCCCTTTGGTTCCCATCTCATTCCTGAAGTAAAATGATCTTGTGTCATTCATAGAATCACAGAGTCACTAACTTTGGAAAAGACCTCTGAGATCAGCAAGCCCAACCATTAACCCAGCACTGTCAGGTCCACTACTAAACCACTCCCTAAGTATCACATCTACATATTTTTTGAACACTTCCAGAGATGGTGACTCCACTCCAATACTTCCCTGGACAGCCTGTTCTAGTTTCACAACCCTTTCAGTCAAGAAATTTTTCCTAATATCCAATGTAAACCTCCCCTGGCACAACTTGAGGCAGTTTCATCTTGTCCTGTCACTTGTTACCTGGAAGAAGAGACTGACCCCCACCTGTCTAGGCTCACTAAAGAGAAAAATACAAACATCCAGCCTTGTGTCACCTATATTTTCCAGGATTTTAAAGGATTATGTATTCAGATTCTCTCCTGTGAATGAGGAAATTCAAAAAGAAATTGCTATGGAGAAACACAGGTTACAAAACTAGTCAAAAACTCATTTCTGCAACTTGCGAAGAGCCAACTACGCAAGCTCAAAACCCATTTCATCTTTGCTCTGCCTCACAGTATTAGGGCAGACAGACAGACAGTTGGCACTTACACACAAAATGTACTCTTCTCAAGGTGATCACTGGCGTTTAAGAAAATTACTTCTGTCCAGTCTGGAAAAAGAATCAATTCTCACTTCTTCCAAGCCGTAACATTTTCAGTATAAATTTACAGTGGGTAGAGAGTAAAGTGAAATTCCAGGGTTAGAAATTTCTACTTCCAGAAAGAACAGCACAGGTATTTTTGCCATGGATAGTTTTATCCCTTGTTACTGCAGTAACCTGGGGGGTTATTTCACCTTGTTTATCAAACATGTACCACATACTTGTAGCTTTCTCACAACATCAAAACCTGAGTGAGATTGGAACAAGCACTGGGAACAGCAAGAAACAAAACAGCTCCAGCCACATCTTTAGCATATAAACAATTTGCAGATAGCAAAGTCTTCTTAGTAAGAAAAACTAAATTCCTTGAGAAGAATTTGTTGACAGAGAGGCAGCATTAAACCAGCTTGAATGAGCTTGTCACCTTTCAGTTTCAATATACATTCTGAGATTTTGGTATATAGGGTGAGATTACCTTCTGCCCTCTTCGAAGAACTGCAGGAAAACCCTCATGTGTTAGATAAGACCATATTTCAAGGAAGAGCCAAATGCTATATACTTTGGATTAGAATGACAACTACACTGAATATCAGTGTTCAGAAGCAGGAAAGAAATTCTACCTTCAGAGGAAGAGGACAGGCACCTCTGAACAGAAAAGCCAGGAGCAGAAGAGAGCAATCCCACTAGACTTGGACAATACAGAGAGGTGGTGATATCCTGGGGAGATGGCAGTTAGCATGGTGTTCCCTGTACATCAGAGGAGATGTATGACAAACAGCTGAGACCTGCTTCTAGTGAGAGTCTGCTTCACAGCTGAGATAAGAAGTAAAATAAGAAGGCAAAAAACCCATGTCCACAACTTTTACATGCAGGATTAAAGAAAACCTAGTGCTCACAGAACTGTCCATGCAGCTGAAACATGACAGTGTTTATCCTGATTCAAAGAAAATCTCCATTTACAGTTTTACTTCATGATTATCACAGTTACCTGGGCAAAAAAAGCATCTGTATGTGCACAAGTATATTTAGAAGCTGCTGCTTGGTCTCCACCACGTGTAGCAGAGAGGTTAAACACCAGAGATACTGACCTCTGATGAGCCTAGTGAAAATTGGCAGCAGGCTTTAATGCCCCGCTGAGGGGAAAGCAAGGAGTCAGCTGTTATCCCTGTTATCCAGGAGCAGCTGCCTGGCCAACAGCACACGGCTCTGCCCCGGCAGCGGGTCAGGGACAGAGCCTGAGAAATGAGGGGGTGGGAGGGGTGGAGAGCAGGGACAGGAGAGGGATTGCAGGGTGCTGTGAAAAGGCTCAACAGCCAGGCTTGGGAGGTGCCGGGATAGGGGAAAAAAAAGCAGTAGGAAACTAGATTTTACTGGTTTTGTTCCATCCTGACTAATCTGTTATTAAAGAAAGAATACTTTATACTCTGTGCTAAGATAGTGTATTAAGTGAGAAGGACAAGTACCAGCTTCCCTCCACTGCACATCAGCCTATTTCCCATTTCAGCAGGGTGACCACAACACCTGCATGGCTACAGAGTCTTTTTCTCCTCTGAGGCTGCACTAGCAAGTCTGGACAGGTAATATCACACATTAATCCATTTTCTCTTGCATTCATAGTACTTCTAGGTGACAATAATGCCATCAGCTTCCTACTGAACAGCATTAGCCACGTTTATCCATTGAAAAACTCTGCTTTTCATGAACATATTAAAACAGGCAAACCCCACATTAGAAATACATCATGTTCTTCAAGAGAAATCTAAACTACTCTTCATTCTCCTAAAAGGCAAATTCTGTGGGCAAGCAACTTGTGCTGAAACTACAGACTCAAAAATAAATATCAGCCTCTTTAATGGCTTTGGCAGAAGAGTATAAATTGAAGGGGAGTAATGTAAAAACACAATAACAAACCAGCTGGATTGATGCCATGAGGTGCTGAGTACTGTGCCTTGATGTAAGAACTAATTTATCCACTTGCTTACTCTTGCTCAAGTAAATGGTCTCCCTGGACTGGAACTGCAATTAAGTCCGTTCCAGTGTTTAATTGGATCGGAGTGGAATTCCGAGCACTTTGTGGGACTGAGCCCACTGAGAGTACCTTGTACATCCACAGACACACACAAAATGTGTAAATCACTAAGAGTAAAAGGTGAACACTCATTAGCTCTCTCTAAAACCTGCTTCTAAGCCAAAACCTACCCTGATTCTACTCCTGGTCCCTTCCAGTTAAAAAGCCATACCTACATTTTTTTAATCCTTGTGGGGAAAGCAGGAAAGAATTTTACAGCAAAGTGTGTGAATCCCTTAGCTCTAAGAAGTATTTTCTGTGAACAAGACAGGCTGCATCAAGATGGATGGTTTTCCGTGTTAGCCAGAGTCTCTGCCATCATATATCCTTAAAGGTATGTGTAAAACACTTACCAGTTTCCCAAAGGTCTCAGCTAGAGTACATCTTTGTGTGTTTGGTGTCAAGGAGGCAGAGAAACTGGAAAGAGCACTGAGAAAAATTATCACAGATAGAAAAGAATGGACTGTGGAGAAAGACTGAAAGGTTTTCCTTTAGCAGCAACTGGCCTGGGATGGGAGCAGGGGAGCAAGGTTTTGTATTGGAATAGTGTTCAGGTATGTATGAGGGTATTATAAAAAGAGGATACTGAGCAGTTGTTCCCCAAATCTGACAGAGAGAAAAAATTTACTCTCTCAGTTTACACAAACCAGCTTCAGAGTAGCTTTTAAGCAGCATTTTTAACTATTAAGTTAGGACAAGATACCTCAGCAGGCAAAGAAATCTCCTTTACTGCAGAACAGGAACAGACTAGACCACCTACAGTCCCAGTTTTCTAGAATTCTGCACATCAGCAACTTCTGAATTCCCCTAACTTGCAAACCACCTAACTTTAACATCCAGTGACATAAACAGTAATTACAGACCCAGCATTAGAGGAGGGGAAGGGTCTCTGCATTTGTGTATCACTTGCTTGCATTGCTTGTTTGATCCAGGATGGTCAGCTGCATTTCATTTATTGCCTGCCCTGAGTGAGAAACCCCCATTCTCTGTTCAGGATAATTTGCTCAGACAGAGGATATTGCTGCCAAAAAGCAGCAATGGTCTTGGCTGAAGAAATTCTCAGAGCAGAAGCCCCTATTTTCCATCTCTAGAGTTAAATTTGCTGTTATTACAGATAATACCACGGTTATTGAACACGGCTTCCTCACACACTGGCATGAACAGGTTTACTTTGGTACAGACATGCTAAGGTATTATTGAAAAAGTCCTAATGAGAAATATTTTGCCAATTAAGAAATTTAGTGTTTGAATGGCAATGCTACACCATTTAATTCCCCCAATGCAGCAGACAAGCTCTGATCCACACACACAATCCATCTGAGCACAAGCTAACAGAAATGGTCTGCTCGAGTGTTTTAGTTCACAGTGGCAGGGAAAGGCCATAGCAGGATTCTTCCAGCCATCTCGGAATAGTCAGATGCTCAGCTATATTTATTGAATTAATAAACTGCCAGAAAATAACTAAGCCATTTTTGCAGGAAGATGTCCATGATGGAACCATTAGCAAGTCTGACTGGGGACATTCAAAGACAGATAAAGGAAAGCCCCTATTGTTATTCATTTCCAAAATGCTTTTCCATAATGGACATAGTTGCTAAATGCTTCCAGAATTTAATGCTGAAACTTCACAGGATACACACTCTAATGGTCCAGAATACACAAAACTGCTTTGTAAAAACCAATAATGTGATAGACTAAAACTGTCATGTCAGAAAATCTTATTATGTGAGGATTCTGACATCCATATAAAATGAAATACAGTATAAGGGGGAATAATTGATCTCATTCTACTTACCCACTTACTACATGCTCTTTATTATTTTCTGACTGCAAACACAGCTATTGGAAGGGGAGGGGAAAGGAGAGAAGAAGAAATGGCAGTATATCCATATGACTATTTTGTCACTGTAGTTTTCAAACAGAGGCATTAGGAGCAGAACACGTTACGCTGTGTGTTAGTTTTCAATGGAGCAATGTATAAGAAAGCTCTTCTGGATTACCTGCAAAATTACTGCTTTGCTGCTAACAGCCTACAACAGATTGTTATTGCTAAAGGTTTTAATGAACATGTTTTGTCAGTAAGAAAATTTGAAGACAGTTCTGTTAAACTTGGAACTATAAAAATGCTCATAAGGAAATAATTATCACTACTTACCAATTCCATACTTTCTCCTGTAATGTTCTTTAGTGAATTCATCACAATCACAGATTAATATTTGCCTTCCCCAAACATTAATTACTGCCCCTATTTTCAAGTCACTGTCTTTGTAAAATTCCCGACGCACTGCTCCTGTCTAATAAAAGAAGGAACATTCATACAGCAATTCCACAAATCTCAGAATCACACAACCTTTTTTAAAACCCAGGTCATTTAGTGTGTGTGATTTAACACATAACCTTAAAAGTCCATTGGCAAGTATATTTCACCCCATGTTAAGCTCCTTCACTTTTACAAATGTGGGATTTACATACAGTAAATCTCAGTAGTTCTCATTTGAGCTACTCTCCAGTGGCAGCACAATTCTATAAATTACTCTCTTTGTTGCAGAGGATAACGACCACAGAAATTACAAAAACTACTCTAAAGATATTCAACAGCTGGAGGCATTCAACAATATCTGACCTGCAGAATGTCCCGTATGTACCAGCCTTTGTTTCTTTCTGACCTTCCCAACACATTGAGCAGAGTGTGATTGGTGATGGTGCCCGGATGATAGAGAGGAGCAGGAGCATTCTGCAAGGAAAGAGACCAACCCTTCAGAAATGCAGGTGACAGTGAAGAAAGAGAATTCTGTTACCTTAGAACCAGCAGGTTTGTCATACACTGACTGCTACTGTAGTATTTTCCTGGGAGGATTTTTAGTAAATTCTAAGATTCTATCACCAAACCTAAAAGCCAGTGTTTATTCCAAATGCCAGTGTTTATTTCAAAAGCCAGTACTTATGCCAGAAGCAGCATTCAGAATCTTACTCTCTATCCAAGGATAAAGTCTCCTTTCTCTTGGAAGGAAACAGAAAGCAAAGGTCAACACACCCAAAGTACCACATCGTTGTCAATATCTGCTCTAAAGGCTATTATTTTGATTGGTAATAATTATAAAAACATGCAAAGAACCATCCAGGGTTGGTCCTATCCACTGCACAAACACAGGAGATTCAAGTTAGCATGATTCTGTTGGCAAAGATGTATTTTTGTTTCTATAGTGAGTTTTAAAATTACAGTAGTAATTTATCCCAATAATATCAAACTTAATACACATTTGTTACATTTTTTAAAATTATTAATTAACTGCTGATGCAGGGTAACCAAAATGAGATATTTTGTCTTACCACCTCCCCTGACACCCCAACTTTTGATTCCTCTCCTGCCATTCTCAAACCTTCCAGAGCAAGAAACCAGTCCTTAAAACTGCAACATGCACCTCAGCGGTAGAAGGGGTCTGGTATCACAGAGCCACTGCTAAATCAGCATCTCAGAACACAGGACTCACAAGGTGAGAAAAATGTAATATTTTGCTGGTAGGTTTTTACTACAAAATCTCACGTACATCTATGGCATCATAAATAGATTATCAGTGTTAGAAGGAAAGGAGGAAGAGATTCCCAGTATTTTATTCCATCTGTTGGCTGATGTTAATCTATCATCAGGATCTGTCTGAAGTGATACAGAAGTGTATCCAGATCAGTAATTTTATAATCATAACAGGTTACAGAGGACACAAACCCTTTGAAGGTTTTTCTGAGTGGAGCCTCTCTCATGATTAATGCCCAACAAAGCTTATTGATGGATTCCTATTGATTTTAACTGGCTTTGCTTAAGGTCCCAAACCCAGAAACTCAATTTTAAGAAATCACACTAGATTCGCTACAAAGAGGTAATGTCATAGAATACTAAAACTGACTTTTCCAATGGCTGCAAATGTAAGTCATGGATCAAATCTGAATTCACCTAAGTTCAACATAAGCTTATTAATATTAATTAATTTTCTTGTCTCCATTATTCAAGAGCTTTATTAATACAGTTACCTTAATATATTAATATAGGAGAAGGAAAATCATAGGACATCTCTCTGCCTAAATGCTCCATTTAGTTTAAACATGACAAGCCTAAAGATATTTTTCCATCACTTACTAAGTTACTACACGAATATGTGTGCAAAATTTAAATCATGCAATTGTGATTAACACTCTGAAAACACTTTCTAAATATCATTACAATCCTAATACAGGATTTTCAAAACAAAGCATTCAATAGTTCTTAATTAGTGGTAGAATTTGAAATTTTCATTCCTCACCTTTGGAAGCTTATCTCTTTTGAGGAAATATGGAACTGTATCCCGGCCTGAGTTTACCGGTAAAATTTCTCTTATATCAATGGTATCATCAGCCAAATAATAACGAAGAACAAGTTCCCGTGGGCCAGAAAGCCGGGATTCTGGGTCATGCCACACACAAGAAAACCCTAAAACTTGTCCATCAAACTCCAGAAATTGTTTCAAAGTGTCAAAGCGTTCATAAGGCCGCAATGGATTTGTGCTCGCCAGATGTCTCTGGTAAAGGAGAAATTAAGAGAAACATATTTTTAATTATTTGCTCTCAAAAACAGCATCATGACAGCATGGTACTGTCTAACCTCAGAACACGGGTTGAGGATTTTCAAATGACACCACACCATTACAATATATGAAACATTATTTATGCCATTATCAAAGAAGTGTTTATAGGGTTGCTGTGCCCTCAGAAAAAAATATGAAAACCATTTTGGATTGGTTTTAATCCTTGTTTTTCTTGCAACAAGGTCCTCTAGATCAGAGAATTGTTAAATTATTTACAGTACAGCTCATATTTTCAAGAAACTGCCTGTGGTAATCAGATGACTAAAACATCAAATAGCATCACTCTTCCTGATTTACTTCCTTAAAAATTATTTCTTATAGATAATGTGGTGTAAAGAATTAATTTGTTCTTTTCCATTTGGTATTTTCTGTCTTTCATCTTTAAAACATAGATTTTTAACTTTTGATTCACGTTATACAGTTGGCAGGTACTGGGCATGTTTGTTCTCTCAAACACACCCATAGGTCTGAAAAGGAACAGCAAATCTTCAACTAAAGATACTTTCCAGCTGATGTGACCTATGCCAAGGTGCTTCCTGCAGTCATAGTTGCTGCAAAACCAGCAGCACAGCATTAAACTGGATCCTGGGATGATGATCCAATCCAAGGACTGCATTTATGTACTGTTAGTTCATGTATATAAATGATGACCCAAACAGCATGTTTAGAAAAAAGGGGCAAGATTAAAAGGGACAAGATAATCCTTTTCATCTACAAAATTGCTTCTGAAGTAGAATTGTACCAGATATTGATAAGACAATGTAAGATGAACTGTCTGAAGAGAAAAAATGTTGACTATGGACAGTTTCTATTGTCTAAATTTCTCTTTATCCACTAATACATCTTCTGGCCTTAAAAATCTGAGAGGGAAAAGGTCCATTCTTTCAGAGCATCAAATCTTAAAATAAGGAGAGCAGAACCAAGTTTTGCCTGCCTGTGTCCCTGCTGATCTGCAGCACTCTTTCCATTTCAGGCATGAATGCTACAACTCAGTTATTTACTTTCCCAGAGCTCTCTTTCCTCCTTCCTGACCCTTGAAGATGCAATAAGCAAACAAACACAGCCACAGAACCAGGTAACACCATCATCATCATCCATGGACTACCATCTCCAACAATACAGGAGGAATTTCTTCATGGAAAAGGTTGTTAAGCATTGGAAGGAGCTGCTCAGGGAGGTGGTGGAGTCCCCATCCCTGGAGGTGTTCAAGGAGCACCTGGATGTGGCACTCAGTGCTCTGGTCTGCTTGACAAGGTGGGGATTGGTCACAGGTTGGATTTGATGATCCCAGAGGTCGTTTCTAACCTAAATGGTTCTGTAATTCTGTGAAATATGTGTCTAAATGGTTTACTGCACTTTTCACTGGCCTCATTTTCTATCCCATTCCATTCCTTACTTTCCTTCATACCTTCATTTTCTGGCCATGTCCAGTGACAACCAATTTAATTTTGCTCAAAGCAGTCCAGAGCAATTAAAAAAAAATTACTTTCCACAAATTAGGCACAGAAAAGTGAAAGCATAAGGCAGCCAAAATCTGCTAAATAACTTTCCAATACTTCCTCAACAACAGAGAACATGAAGACAGAGATTTTAGTGATTTTTTTGTCTTCTGATGCTCTTATTTCTCCAACATTTCCCCCCTTCCCATTCTCTTTAGGCATAGATATGCCCAACACTTGAATGTTTTGCTTGTTGTTTAAAAAACCCTAAAATCTAAGTGGGTTATGCAGTACCGCACATACTGTTGACACAGCCTGACAGTATCAAGACAACTCAGCATGTGTTTATATACACAGCTGTTACCTACAGGGGCTGAGTAAGGGAAGAGAAACCCATGGCCAGGCTGAGTCACCACAACACAGAACCAGATGTATTACAAACGCTGCTTTTCACTGGGGGACTGCACACGCCTGGCAGCATGAATGAAGAGAAACCGACATGTTGGCCTGAGAGTGCCTCACAGACATGGAAATTGTCCTACACATCTCAGTCACAGTCACCTTCCATTACTGCTGCTGAGACCTGCAGCAGTTTTCTCACTGGGAGCACTAAGGGTGCCACAGACACAGGGAGTATTTGCTGCTTTCAGAGGACCAGGCTGGATCTGTCACAAGAGGCTGCACATCGTGAGCCAAGAGTCCTAAGAGTCAGGTCAAGTGCCATCTGCATTCATATTAATCAAGAAAAACAGAACTGAAAGGAACAGTCATTATTCCCCACAGAAAACATCACTCCCATTACTACTCCCAGAGGGAAAAAAAAAAACCAAACAAAGCCTGCAAAGGGGAATCCACACAGAATCCAGGAGTTGTGAGTGAGACTTCTGGAGGTGTCTATGTTTGTGTATATGTGTTCTCATACACTTACAAAAGAGGGAACCAAATAAAACCTCACAAGTCTTTAAACTGCAGAGCACTGGGTTCTGTATGGCAAAAGAATTTGCTTTACACATGCAAAGAGCTGTTAAAAACCTGTAGGGGTAGAGATGAAAGATAACATATGAATAGAAGAAAGGAGTCTGCAGAAAGCCATGGGTGTGCTGGAACCACAATTCCAATTAGATCTTCCTTTAAACACTTTAAAAGTGTTTATTGCCATTAGATTAGCTCAAGCAAAATCAAGTAGAACATGTAAATTCCAGTAGAACATGTAATAGGTACACTTTTTTCTTCTTTTCAGGTTAATACTGAAAGGTTTATATTATTTTTCCTAATTAATTTTGTTCTGTTTTAAAAGGCGTGTTAACACATCAGGAGAAAATTATTTATTTAGTACAATGAGCCACATACCAAAATTTTTAAATCCAAGTTTTCTCTTGGGATTTACTATGCTGAAATAGCTACTTTCTATTTGATATTAAAGAAATAATTTGTGTAATGCATATTACTAAGATGCATTCAAATCAAGTTTTATTCAAATCAAGTTTTCACGACTGCTGCCTCCCCTTACCCTTTGCCGCTCTGTGGTGTATGGGTCATCCGGACGGCTTGCAGGAGGATTTACTCTGATTCCAATCTTCCTCAGGAAGTTTTTTGTGTACAGGTCACAATCTATAATCTTATATCTTCGGCCATAAAATATTACTTCTGTGTTGATATTGAAGTGATATATAGTATAGAACTGATCCTCATGAGGAGGTGGAAGTGGAATCTGATGCCGCCGAACAATAGTTCCTGTAAAACAGTTGGAATAAATTCATAAAATAAATAATATTTCCTCTAAGGATCCCTACAGAATGAAGTTTAGGCAAAATAAACTGCCCTAGCAAAGAAAAAAGCGCGACTTATCAAGCATGGAGGCAGGGACATTGAACTGATCTTCCTTAAGGAGCACATGGAAAGTAGAGACAAGAGAGGTGGGTTGGGCTGATTGCTGGTCTGAAGCAAAGAATCCCTCTCAAAAATACGGAGCCAGGACCTCACAACCCACATTTCAACAGGATCATTATCCAAAAGAAAAAGAAAGGAGAGAAGGAGAGAGAGAGGAGAAAAAAGAGAGATCTTTTAACTTTGATAAAGTAATCACAGAATCACAGAATCACAGAATGACTAGGTTGGAAGAGACCTTCAAGATCATCTAGTCCAACCCATGCCCTAACACCTCAACTAAACCATGGCACTGAGCCACATCCAATCTCTTTTTAAACACATCCAGGGATGGTGACTCTGCCACCTCCCTTGGTAGACCATTCCAGTACTTTATCACTCTTTCCGTAAAAAACTTTTTCCTGATATCCAACCTGTATTTTCCTTGGCACAGCTTGAGACTGTGTCCTCTTGTTCTGCCAGTTGTTGCCTGGAAAAAGAGACCAACCCCCACCTGACTACAACCAGCCTTCAGGAAGTTGTAGAGAGTGATAAGGTCACCTCTGAGTCTCCTTTTCTCCAGGCTAAACAACCCCAGCTCCCTCAGTCGTTCCTCACAGGGCTTGTGTTCCAAGCCCCTCACCAGCCTTGTTGCCCTCCTCTGGACACGCTCAAGCATAATCACACACTTAAATTTTCTTATTCATAGTCTTTAAATGAAAGGACTATTATCCTGGCAGCATTGAATTTGATTACATTTTAAAGATGAAAAAACATTAGAAGACAAGGAAACCGCTATTGGCCTAGCTGAAAACTCTCAAATACATTCATGAATTGGATGATGCTTGAAAAGTACTCACTGCTTGTGAGCAAGAGACTGGAAGATCTTTCATATGAGGAAAGGTTGAGAGAGCTGGATCTGTTCAGTCTGGAACAGAGATGACTCAAGGTGGGGAAAACCTATCAAAGTTTATAAATACCTGACGGAAGGGAATGAAGAAGATGGAGCCAGGCTCTTCTCGATGGTGCCCATTGACAGGATGAGAGTAAATTAAAAGATACAAAATTCCAGCTGAGCACACAAACCCACTTTTTCACCGTGAGGGTGATCAAATACTGGAACAGGCTGCCCAAAAGGGTTACAAAGTCTCCATTCTCAGAGATACTTGAAACCCAACAGGATACAGCCTTGGGCATCTGTCTCCAGCTGATTCTGCTTGGGGCAGGAGCGTGGACTAGACAATCTTAAGGTATCCCTTCCAACCTCAGTCATTTAGGGATACCACAAATATTTTAGAAATAATTTACAAGAATTTTAGAATCAACTTAAAAGCTGCAGCCTTAGTAGGTTACACAAATTTGTAACACAAACATTAAAGAGAGGTATGCAGCTCATGTATGACCAGCTCTGATTTGTTCTGGGTTTGCAAAGAACAGCACATCAGCATAGCTGGGACTAAATTCTTTCTTTCAACATTTTGAGAGGACGAGGACAATAGTCAAACTTTTGCCACATCAATACCTCAATATAGTTTTGTAAAAATACCCTGCAGAAAATAAAGACATGGTCCATTGTTCCACCTCAGGCTCTTTGTTGTGCATACCAACCCAGACACTTCTGTAACACCAGCTTTACAGTGTATATGTCCACTGGCTAAAATCAGATAGGAACCATCAACCCATAATATTATGATAATTACTTGCCGCCATAGGTTCCCAATGACTTTGAAACTACAGGAATTTTAAAAAGTATTGCAACTTAAAAACAAATACAGTAAACATGCAAAAATTCCCAAACTAAAAACAGTTCCAGCACCAACCTACTCCTACACTAACAGATTATTAGGCACAATTAGCTGAAAGGTCTAGCTCATTATAGCTCACTGGATCTCTTTCCAGTGCCCTCAGCTGTGTATCTGCTGTGGTTTCTCACTGAATTACCCATTTGATGATTTTCCAACACTGCTACTTTGTTTTGGAAGTATGTGAAGGTGGAGGGAGGTCTGGGAAGAGAGCGGATAAAGAGAGACAGAGCAGGAGGGAGAAAGATATCACTGTGTGCTTTGTTTGGTGTTTGCAGGGCCTTATTCCTAGGTTAGTCCATGGAAATTCTATATTTTTCACTTTATTTCCCTATGGACTAATTTGTATGAAATACTTTTACTACATTATCAAAGTTGTTTGTTAAATCCTAATTCCTACAATGAAAACATATCCTTAATTTTTCAGGGGAATAAAGCAACAAAGCAGATTTACTTTATGTTCCCACTGAAATAATTATTTAAGACCCATTCATCATCCTGATGTTTCAAATGCACCAAATCCAACATTCTGGTTACTGACCTCTGATTGTAAAATAAATTTTTAACCCCTATCTACTTAAGCATATTATACACGTCTTTAGGATGTATCCTCATGAAAGATGCTAGAAATGTGGGAAGTAGCACATTTTGACAGGATGCAAAACTGCATTGCATTAGCTTTAACAAAACCACATACTTTAAAATATTTTACCTGATTTTGGCTAATCCTTAGGTCAATCAACAGATAATGGGGTTAAGTCAGAGCATGCAAATCCTGTTGAATCATCACTAATTAAAATATAACAGTTGATAATTTTCTAATATGAGGTGTTTTCGGAGGGTATATTCACCTCAGATTTGGTGAATAAGCCTCAGCTTGTTTTTCATATCACTTTTAAGGGTGAAAAACACATACCCATTTTGTTCTGAGGGAGAAGAATTTCTTTCCTAATGGAAAATGTCTTGTAAAGATAATATCTCTAGCAATCCTTCGCTTTTAATAGGTATCACTGTGCCTGATGTACACATGTAGAGGGTACATTTCATAATGTTGAATTTGAAATTTAATAAAATCTGATCAGCTGAGGCTAGATCTCATCATTTTTTAAATTGTTCTTCCTCCTGGAAAATAATACATTTCACCTAGAAATTTGTTGCAAGCTGTTAAAGGAGCATCTGGACGCGCAGTTTTCAGGTTGCCCAGGATGGATTACTATTCCTGATGGTTCTTTGATTGTCAGTTTATTGAGCAGGACATTCTACTGCACCATCAAGCATTGAGTTAAATATTTGCATCTGGTCAGACTAAAGCTCTGCCCTACTGTGCTCTTGGAAAGGGAGTTGAGGTACTGCTTTTCTCTGACAGTGGTGGTAGCACTGAGCTCCCACACCATAATTTGTAGCATGTCTTCTTTTCTCTTGGGGCCTCGGATTATTTGGCAACCCCAGCAGCTGCTTAAGGGGATCTCACTAGAAATGAAGGCCTTTTGACAACGAAGCTGGTTTGATTTGGTCTCTGCTGCTTCTCTGCTCTGCAGAACTTAAATAGTATCCAGAGTTTCCTCAGCACAGCTCTCTGACTCTGCACAGCTCAAGAGTGCATTAGACAGAAGAGAGGAATGAGTAACACCTGGAGTTTGTACATACTTAGTTTGCACAGAAGGGAGGAGAAGCCACCACTTTTATTCCTGCAGCACAAAGAGTTCATCCCAATAAACAAGGAGGCTTCTTATATTCACTTATTCACCCTTCTCAGAACATAGCAAGGTCATGATTTGGCCACCATCAAATATGGCAAAATCACAATTATTTCAAGGCCTCGGAGGAGGCTTAAACTCTTAGATAATCTGTTCTATTGGAGGAGCTGATGCAACTTCACTTTCCCACTTGTACTTTCCTCTTCAGCCAGCCGGCCTTGGGAATCCAGCCAGGAGGCAGCTCCACTCTTTCTCAGCTGGCTGACCTTGGGGAAACCAGCCAGCTGCTCCACTCTGCTCTGGCTTGCAGGGTCTGGATTGCACTGGAAGCTATAGTCAACCTCATGGGAACAGAAATGACCTTTTGATAAGACAGTATCAACCAGCCACAGTCCTGTTAACTGGGAATTAGATGTACAAAACACTTGCAAGTGCCATATCCAGCCTGGCTCTCTACGGGAGAACTTTTTTTTTATACTGAAAGAATAATTATCACTCTGGCTGTGGAAGAAGCATTTGGAGTTTGTTATGTGGTCAAGTTTACCGTCCTTCTCTCCTTATCTTTACTAGGGCCTTGTGCATTGTGATTGTCCTGCTGTTTCTTGCTTTGGTTCTGCTTTCTCAAGTTCAAGGTCTCTGCATTCTCTCCTCAGTATAGATTTCTTCTAATGTTTCTAATATTTTCCAAATAGCAAGGCAGTATCCAAAATTAAATGAAGTTTAAATTTCAGTTATTTAGTAGCAACCTTGTAAGTCCAAATTCATGTCCAAGTACAGCAGCCAATTTCATAAAGCAGTTTACAAAGTCACTGAAACATTTCCCACAGATCATTTACTTTGTTGCTCTGAGGTTTTGATCAATGGTAAAAGCACATTTTCTGGCTTTTTTTTATTCTCTGAAGCCAATTTGTTTTAGTTTTGTAAAATTATAATTGAACTTAGAAATTCTTCTAACTTCTTTGACCACTGTTCCTTCACCAGATCTTCCTGCAGTCTGTAAGCATCTCCAAATTTCTTTCTGCAAAGCCACAAGCACTACAAGAGTACAATGGGAAACTACTGCATTTCTCCAATCCCACCATACCCAGGGACACCCGTTCAGACCAGCAAAGCCTCATTTGCAGGTTATGGCACGAGCGCTGCCAATTCCATCCCCTCAAGGCATTAACCAGCCAAGCTAAGATCTACCTTTGATCTACCCTGTCACAGCTCTACCTTCTCTCCAAGAAGCCTCCTGAAAGCAGCCATTTCAGCGGTCTGGTTTATATCTTTTTTGACAGGGCAAACATCCAAGTTAGGGTCCCCACCACCTTCTGCCTTCAACAGAAGTTCAATTCTACTTTATCCATCACTGTTTTTTGCTGTTCCTCCTTTACACAACCCCTTTCCTACCACTGCAACTCTCCAGTTCTTCACATAGACCAAGCCCATCCTGCTCCTGATGTCCCCACACCTTTTTCTTCATGCACATCTCCACACCTGTGCTCTTTTGTTCAGTGCAGTTTGCCTTTTAGCAACCCAAGCTCTCCTACAGCTGACCTCTCCTCTACAAATCTCTGGAATTTTAATTAACTGAAAAGTTGTATTTCAGCAGATGTGCAGAGAGCAGTATAATGGTCAAGATCCTGAACTTCAGCTCAGTTCAGCTCCTCACCCTGTTATGACCTTTTCTGTATGATCATGGGTAAGATTTTCATTCCTTTGTGCTTCAGTTTACCAGCTTCAAAATGCAGACAGTTATACTTCTGTTGTTTTTGGGCTTAGAAGTTCTCAGTCAGGATAAAGAATTTGAACAATATAAGATAGATAGGTGGATAGATGGATAGACAGATAGATGGATAGATGGATAGAATTATAACGAGGAAATGCGACAATTTTTGATTGAAAATGGAATACGGTTAGCAGTTAATGATTTGCTATATTTTTTAAGAAACATTGCTTTTGCATGTATTCAACAACAAATATTTAGAGCCTTTAACATAATAACTTTGTCATTGGTCTTCAGTTACAGAGCATGAAGCCAATCCCCAAGTGCATGTGAGTAGAGAATCCTCTGACAGGTACCTCCATCACCTCTTTCACTCTATATAATATTAACCTCTAGGACAACAAGAATATTTATGTAGATATTTACGATAAAGTATAGGCCCCATACCTATGCATCAACTGTGAAGCCCAAACACATTCCAAATAGTCCTTGGGCCTTTCAATCTACAGTTTTTCTTCCTTCCTAAACACAACCAGTACACAGAGCTTCCTTATCAGCCCAGGTACCAGAGACAAATAAATTAAGTGCACTTTGGAGATCCTGGAATATTTATTTTTAATCCATCAGGTAAATATGTTGCATATACATATTTATCCCACATAAAGTACTCAGAAAATCTCACAGAGGTTTTCAAAACATCCTTGCATGGAAGACTGAGAAAATTCTTGTTTCTCTCTCATACCATTCAGTTAATTTTAGGACCAGTATCAAAAGTGACTCCAACAATCATTAACACAAGATACAACCAAGGAAACAGGAGGAAATTGTAGCCTTCCTGTCACCAAAAGAACAGAACTAGACTGCCAGGAACATCAGGGCTTGAAGAGGCAGCCTGCACAACCCACAGTATGAAGACAATGAAAGTAACTCCTTCAGAGGAATCAGCTTTGAATTTGCTTTATCCTGCTCTAAAGAATCTGGCTTCCACCTTCCCCCTCAAAGGCATCACCTCTGACTCTCTGTACTTCCTCTGTCAGCGGACATTTGTTCTAAGCCACAAACCCCAGAAGCAGCTGCTCCCACTCTCAGGGCACACAAAGGAAAACCTAAACCCGATGATGTCTCCCACCTCTTACATATGGGTGCAGGGAGGGGGTAAGGGAAAGAGCTCCAGCATGCTTTTCTTCTCATGAAAAAGCACTTGCCCAGGTAGGAGTAAGATGAGGTTTCACTGCATTCAAAATCAGTCCCTGCTGACAAGCCTACAAAAATTCTGGCAAGAACTACTCAACATTGGGACAGCAGCACCTGAAGTACCGGTTCAAGAAGAGATTCACAGGCAATTTTATCCCAGTCCTAACAATAATGATGCACATAACACCTTCAAATATTATCTTATTCTGTAGACAGGGAAACTGATAGCATCTGCTGATTTGGGAAAAAAATAGGGTAGTTAAATGGTTAACTTATTTTTGAAAATCGCTGTGCTAAGAATGTATAAAATGTACAAAACATCTTTGGGGACTGGGAGGTGCAGTTATCCCAAGACATCCTGCTTCTCTGGATTATATCCCTTGAAAACTTTTAATTCTGGCAGTGACCCATAAACAGCAAGAAGCAGCAGCTGTGTTCCCCCTCTGCAACAGGATGTTGACCGCTAGATCACATTTTCTTAACATAAACCAAGTCCAATAATACCCCAGTAAATCAGCTCAGTAAACTCTCCTCCTGAAGCCCTCGGGCTGTTCCCAGTGCAGGGATGTGACACCGAGGCAAGGCAGCTTCTTAACTTAAGAGGCATCAAGAAAGAATTACTTTGCCAAGGACACTTTAATCATAAAAGGACCAAAAGCCAGAGGCACAAAAGACTCTTGTCTTCCATAATGGCAGAGACACTGCAGTAGCTCATGAACAATTACAGAGCTGCTGCTACAGAACTCCCTGTCAGTGCCAAGATGGGAGGAGCCAGGCTCAGGAATGGAGATCTAGAACACAAACTGCTTTTGCAGGAGTGACACAACACTGACAAAGACCTGACCACCACATGATTTCAAACTACTATATTAGAGAAAAAATTATCTGTTTGAGTAGAGGAGAGGATTCAGCCTTACAAAACCCGTATCTCGAGAAACTAAGACAATAAAAAAGTTCACATCATGATCTGTAACAAGAAAAGACAATTACAGCCGTGCATTTACATCCCATTTTAGTTATAAGAACCCACATTACATATCCTTTGGAATGGACCAAGACTGTACTGAAGGAAGATATAAAGGGGAGAAAAAAGGGTGCCAATAAAAGCAGATACCTTGATTTATGCCACTATTTTTCACTACGGGCTCAGTCACTTGAATTGTATCATCTTCAAGGTAGAAATATATTTTACAGTGTCTGATTCTATACAGCTCTTGATTTTTTTCAGTCACTTCTTCTTCAAAATAGGCATCAAAAGTCAACGCCTATTAAAAACAATAAAAAAATACAAACCAGCAAAATCTCCAACACTTTTTCAAAACATGTCAAATGAACTTGTATAGGTTGTAAGTAACTAAATGTATGGATTTCAGGAGGAAGATTTATTTCTCAGAAATGTAAGAACAGAAATCCACATTAAAGCACATAAATTTAAAATTCTTTGCTTGGCATTTATATTACCACAACATCTAAGCAGAGATGGAACTCTAAAGTAAAGAAATAAATCAAATACAAAACTATCAGCAGGTTGCTTGGAAAATCTTCCAAACAAAGCATTTCTGATAACACAATGAGCTGCCTAGGTACAGAAGCAAATTTTAGACTGCTATTCTACAAATTACTAGAAAATACAGTGCATGATGACAGCAATGGCTTTACCATCAAGGTAAGTGGAAAGAGTTCTTTTTAAGCAGATCCTGCAAGCATTCAAATGAATGGTACTGAAGACTATCAGAGAAAAATGACATTTTTCAGGAGGCATTTACAGCTGTGAGATACTGGCATTTCAAAACTTACCTGGTTCTGCAATTCAGTGAGCAGGGAAATCTCACAGAGTGTAGCAACTGCTCTTCATGGTCTCTTGTAATAGCAATAATGCAAAAAAATCCACTTTCACAGGGGAGGTGCTCAGCGGCCCTCATACCTGGAGATCCCAGCTCAAATTCAGACACCATTGCACAAATATTGCCCCTCTTGGTATCATTTTTTAACCATCAACACCAATGTTAAGGGAACATGCAAGATGTATCTACTTCCTAGTGCATTATCTAGCAGGATGCCTGCTGTGGTAAGTATGTGCAGGAAGGCATTAATTAAAACAGGTTTCTATCCTGTCCTCCCCTAACTCAGTTGGGTCAAATCAGTGTTAATTTATACTTTATTTTCCACACTGGTTATATTTAATAAATTCAATTACCTTTACTCTTGATTCATCTGACAACCTGAAGCATTGAAAAAAAGACAATTTAGCTGTTCCCTGTGTTTCAACAAGCATCTAACAGACCGTGAGTTGGAAATGTTTGAAATCTAGTAAGCTGGCTGAGTTCCCTACATGACAGAACACACTGGTTAACAGTCTGCACTCCTTCTGCACGTGCCTTTGGGAATCTCAAAGTACTTCCACGAGTGCTGATGACAGAGATTTTATAATACCTCATAGACAAGAACGACCTCCTTTTCTACATCTGGGGAGAGAGAAGTAGCAGCTTGCCCAGGAGCACACACAAACAGCCACCCTGTGTCCTGCTCAGACTTCTCAGCCACATTCCCTTCTCTCAGGCAGGTTAAGGGCAAGATGAGAATAATTCTGTTTCCAGAAATTATTTCAAAGGCTCAGATCCCACTGATTTTCAGCAACCATTGAGCAGTTATGACAGACACATTTTTGGCATCAACTCTCCTGCACTGTGATCCTCTGCCACTAGAGAAATAAAATTTAAATTACAAAATCAAATGACATAACCATTACCTGTTAAACCTCATGGCATTAGATCTTCACACAAAGTAATCTAGAAAACTCAGTTATAGTTTGTTTAATTAGTACAACATGCAAATTTCTGAACAATGTACAGACTTGAAAATAAAGTTAAAAATTAATACTTTTCCACATTTTTTATTAACTGTGGATTTCACTGTTTTGTGTATCAAACACAAAAATATTGGACAAAAAATCTGACATACAACAGAGGCAACACAAACTCTATCAACCTTCAACATCTCCTCCTTTTTCCATTTGTCTAAACACTGGTGTAGAGTGCCATTTTTTGGTGACCAAATGATCCTTCCTGGCCTCCAGCTACTGTTCTGGAATGACCACGAGCCCTGTATAAATCTCTTGAACACTCCAGGGGACTTAAAAGGTACTATGGTGGAACCACTGTATCCCAGTCTGAACATTCCAGGCTTCAGCTGACAAGGATCAGAATTTCATTTCTCACCCAGCTGCTGCTGAGCCATGAAATCACTGGAAACGTGGAAACTTCTGTACCCTCTTGTCCCTATTCTGCCAGCCCCACTAAAATAGGGACATTTAATGAACATACTGTTCAAGAGCTCTGTTTCAATACTAATTGTTCTTCATTTTGTCAATGATCTCTTCTGAGAACAGCTGTCTCACGAGACACCAGCCAGGCAAAGCAGTCTGTTTGCACAGAACTCCAAGCTCAATCACATTGTTAATACACTGGATTTACTTCTTTCTCTGATCATCCACCTATGGCCTGCTTTATTCCATTTGAGGAGTTTGTGCAAGTTCTTTTGCACTCGCAATTTATTCTCTTTGTAGCCTTATCGACGTGCTAGTGTGTGATTGAAATACATGCAGCAACTAACTGCAATTTTGCAGATCAAAGCAGATGATTCAGGAAGCATGAGGAGGGGAAGGAACAGAAATGAAGATGACTTAGTTTTCATTTTGAAGCAAAGTTAGTCTTAAAAATACTCAAAATGTGACACTTCCTAACTTGAGTCTCATCAGCAGTACAGAACTACAAAGTTCCCATCCCACTCCTTAAAAAGTTAAGTGTTATGTATGAAAACCAAAAATAATAAATATCAAATAAACTCTGTGGCACTTTGCAAAGTGCCACAAAGTTCCCCTGGCACCTGTGGTAGTCAAATTATAAACATCATTTCAAGCCCAGGAGGCCTTGTGTGTGTACTTAATCATAGAAGAAATTAAACTGACACTTGCTTCCTATTAGGCAACTAAAATAGCAAAAACTACTTCTCAGCCTACTTAATAATGAAGTTTTATGCCTGTCCTTCTTCCAATTACTATGGTACTGTTGGAAGTTAGAAGCCAAAGTGGTAAGAAAGCAGCTTACATTTCAAAAGATAAACATCTACTCAAACCATTTTTCATTAAGTCCATTCTGCTGAGTTCCAAACTGCAGCACTGGAGGACAGGGCTGCATTCCAGGCTCGTAACTGGGGAGGCGGAATTAGTTGGACAGTAAGTATCCTGTAACAATCTGCCATTAATACAAACACATGGGCCCTCCAGAGGCCAATTCCGAACCTGCAAAGTCCTGTCCTGGACTGCCCTGTGGAGGCACCCTCTGATTAGATCAGGAATGGCCAAAGGCCAGCAAGTTCCTCACCAGTCAAGGCCTGATGCTCAGTGGAAGGTCCCTCTGCCTCCTACTGAGTCCCTTGATTCCATAAACTTGGATCCAAGGCCTGAGAAGGCAACACATCCCTCCTTGTTTCAAGAAGGCAGTAGGAAAGGCAAGTCCAGGTCTGGCTGAAGCCTTAACACCTTGGAACAGCTGATACCTGAGCACATTGCTGTGCAAGCAATACCAGAGATCTCAGAGGCAAAGCCAACCAAAGGCACATGAGCTGTTCGAGTCTTACATTTTCTTGTTGTAGTTCTGATCTGCCAAAGATGAATGTGTAATTGTACTGCAATTACCTGCATGGCTTCTCTTTTAAAGCAAAAATTATGAGATTTGCCATTCTTCCCAATATTTAAATACCGTAATCATTTAGTCATGCAACATTTCTGCGATCTGCTGAATGATTCCTTTTTCTGGATCATTTTCCTTCCCTGATTGTAGGCTTTTTGCTTTAGAAATAAAACATCTCTAAGTAGAATTTAATGTAAATTTTAACATGGAAAGCAACAGCAATGTGCTGCAAAATTCCTGTCATCACAGGTTACAGTTATTTGGTAACTCTCTAACTTTAAAGGTGTCACTGCATTATTGGAAAAAAACAAAACAAAACAAACAAACAAACAAACAACCAAAAAAAACTCCCAAACAACTAATTTTAAATTCCTGTAATAAATACTCTATTACACATGGACAAATCACACAGAAGTCAACAGGACTTCGAGCATGCAAGCATGATGGCATGAGTGAATCCCAAGCATGTAGCACTCCACTGAGTTTCATGATTCCCAAGTGCCCATGCACACTTTCTCCTGGACTGGGGTTTACCCTACATTCATTCTTACCAGGTTGCCAAATAATTCCCTTACTGTCATCATTTTCCCTAAAAAGGAATATGTTTCCCACTCCCTTGTTTTGGTTACATCCTGCAGGAGATGTATCCCAATACAGAAATATTTTTATATATTGCTGTATGGCATGATATATGTTTATATTAACTGTCCAACATATTAATATAATGAAAAAAATACCCACTACCACTCTTTTCGTCTATCTAGGAGCTTTTTTTGCATGCACAAAATAATCTTCTGAAATATCTGACTAATGGAACTCCATTTTTATACTCTGTCATATTGTAGCTAGTCACTAAAAAAAAAAAAAAAAAAAAAAGAGGATTTCTACATACCTGCTTATCAAATGCTATCCAAGCAGGAGCATCACTTCCTGTCGCCTCAGGAAACACACTGTTTGTAGGTTTCAGGGTCTGACCAGGTAACAGTTCACCTCCTATTCCACGTTTATCTTCAAACAGCACAGGAACATTATTGCTGTAACCACAGTGCTGTGATCTGTGGAACTTTTCTCCTCCAATCTGTCAAAAGTTCGGAAGTAAAGAAGAAAAAATTGTCTGTGTGTTTGTTTTTAAATCCACAATATCGAACCATCTAGGCAAGGAGGACTAATCATGCAAAAGTTTCTCTATATTTACTTTTAATACAGACTCTAAAAACCTGTAACAACTGGAATGCTGCAAATGAAGTGACATTTTTCAGTGGTCAATTTGGCAGTCTTATAGACAAAAATGGAATAATATTCCAGTAATTTACCTAGGCTGGCACACCGGATGGTACCAGACGTTCACCTCCCACACTCCTTCCCTGCAACAAGGAATGAGGCACATGGTACAGAAAGAATCAAGTCACCCCCAAGAATTGTTGTAAAAGGTAGAGGGGAAAGGCCCCTTCAGCTCTCCAGAGGCCAAATGGAAACAGTTCAGCAGCACTCAGAGAACAGCCTGCTCTCGTTATTCATGTCAAAGATCTTATTTACACTTGCATCCCCGAGTGCAAATTAAATTCCTCTAGTACTAGTGAATACACTTGAATTTTGGGAGGTTGGACCTGAATCAAAAGACATTCATTCCATCTGGGAGTATTCCAAAAGAAGGTCTCTGTAGTGACTCCTCTATAATATTACTAATTTTTCAGGCAATTAAGGGTGAAGTGCTTAAAAATATAGGAACAACCAACTGCAAAGAAAACCATCTTGCCCACTTGAATTTCTTGGCTGGGGCTGGAGCCAGTCTTCAAGTGACACAGAAAAGCTCCTGGGCTCACATAAATATCACTCCTGTCTCTGGGGATGTCCCTCCTAATGAGCTGCCTGCTTTGCTGGCCAGTTCCCTCTGACAGAGTTAGCTGGTGTGAGCTGGGCTTGGGGAGCAATCTCCTAATGACCCCACACATCAGTCTCGTAGGAGAGGACAGGGAAATAGGAAAAGCCAACGGAAAACTCAAATCCCTTCCATAAGCAGCAGTCCTGACTTGTTAGCTCCTCTCACTCTGCTATTCTTCCCTTTCTTGCCCTCTCAAATCCTCAAAACACTTTATCTGGGAAAACAGAGAGGGGCCACTGCACCCTGACACACCCATCAAGGGGAGAGAGAGGCCACCAGAGCTGTGCCCTCCCTCAGCCTGGGACCAGGGGAGTATGAATGAAGATGAGGCTGAAGTGGGAGGAATTGATGTTATGGGTGAGCACAGTAAAGGTCCTGGGTAGAGGAAAATGCTGGACAGCAAAATTTTTCACAGCAGCACCAGAGCAGGATGTCAGTAAAGTAGCAGGAGGACAAAATGGCCTCCCCACTCCATTTGGAAGACTGGGCATCACTGATTATCACATGTACATGTGTCAACCACTACTCCCCCAAAAGGTGTAGACAGGTCTAAGTTAATATCATAAATCAAAAAATGGTACAAGTAATCCTTTTTCGTGATGGCAACACTCAAGTGCTCTGAGATAACGTAACACATGCCCAGCACAGCAGTTCTGGGAACGAGTGCAAGCAATGAAGCTGCAAAACCTGCAAGTACTCAAGCAGTTATTTCATTCTGCCGGTATGAAAGAGTCAGGAATCTGAAAGGCAGGGAACCAGCCCCATGGCACAGAACAACCAACACTGGTCTATAGGAACTCCTGCACATCAGGGGTCACAGTCTGAACTGTTCACCTGCCTCCAGGCGCTCCAAATCCAATGGCACAGGACAGAGAGCTGCTGACACAAACAGCCCAATCACTGCTTTAGCTTAACCTTGCTTAAAATCCTTTCGCACACCACTTTTGCAAGGACAGCAGTATGAAAAAGAATACTTACTATTTTTACAAATCATTATTTTTAATACCATGATAATCAATGGCTATACCCTTGCTTAGGTTAAAAAAAGCTGAGCTAGCCAGCAGCCTTTGAAACAGTCACTGCAAAGGAGGTAAGATTCACATAGTGGGGACAGAAACAATCAGAGCAATGGAAGAACATCCCCAAAGGAGATACTTTAAAGGTAAGCAGTGTTTTGAACAAAGGTAGAGAAAAGTACATGCAGAAAGTATCATAACTGAAAGAATAATACAAAGGAAACAGAAAAGTACTCCTCAAGATCTAACTCATGAACAAGAGTTACTGAATAAAAGAGAAAATCAGTAAAAGGAAATGTTTGTATGCAGACGAGTAGCTCATGGGTCCCCCTACCACAGAGCATTGCTCAAGCCAGGAATTTAACCAGACACATTTGCAGGAATAATGCCCAAAATTAAATATTTCATATAGCACAGCTTTGTGAGCTGTGACAGAAAATGTCATGCTTCAGTGTGAGCACTGACATTTAGGCATCAGGAGCAGAGTTTCATGTGGTCATCCCACCTCTCCCTCAAGAAGTGAGCACAGGTGCTCTCCTGGAATCTGGAACAGCCAGGCACTGGCAGGGGCTGGCACCTGCTTCATAACACATCTGCACTTGGGATGGTTTCTCCTCTCTCCTGTGGGTGCTACTGAACTGCCCATTCTTCTTCTATTTCTTTTTTAATAATTATGTTCCTCTGTAAGCTGAGAAAGAGCTGAGGAGAAGTCAGAAAGGAAGGCAGCTTTCTGCATTTATCAGTTCAAATGTACAATAACTATAGTCAAGCTGAATTTTAAAAGGAGATTTTCTAGGCAGAAACATCTGATTTATACTGAAGGTGCTACAGAACAGATCCACTTTCTGGCATAGCAGTATTTAATTATTTTCCCTCTATTACCAAAGTTAGGGAGAAAGTCAGCAAAGCACAGTGAGAGTGGCAGTTTTCCTGAGCAAAGAAAAGCTTTTCATGTCCTCAAAACTTCTTCCAGAAGCATTTGTTGTTCATATGTTTCTGGGGTTTAGCAGCTACAGTATGGCAAGGTGTTCATCAAACAAACCCAGGTTTGACCCTGCTGGAATTTCCAGAATTTAGGGCTAAAATCACAACACCCTTAACATTTTATATGAAAAATACATGACAAAACAGCTTCAATTCTGTTAAGAATCTTTTGTGTCATTCTTGTAACTTTTTTGGGTTTGACAAAAAGGTCCTTTTAGATTCCTAGTCACAGAATTACTTATCCCCTTCTTCCATAAAGCACCTAGATCCATAGACAAAACAATCTCTTCTAAAAGTCTGTACAGTTATTTCTTAAAAAAACCCAAAACAACAACAACAAAACTAGGAAGTTTAACAAAAATATTAGTTATAACTGAGGATCACAAAAGAGAAAAATTACATTTGGGAAACTTCAGCTAATGAACTCAGACCACATCTAGCCTAAAATAGTGACAGAACATCATGCTACCTCCGTAGTGACATTAAATGACTTCTAAAAGAAATCTTTCAGAGAGCAGGGAAAGAGCCTGAATGTGTCTGCTGTGCTAATGCAGCTCAGCTGAACAGGCTGTGGATCTGCTGAACAAATCTGGACATTTTCTGTGCAGCGAGCCTGAAAAGTATTGAAGATCCACTCAATAGTGACTAATAGAAAGGTCAGGGTTCTCTTGGCTTTGCAAACTCAGCCCCTGAAATCCTTGGGGAACGCTGCCTCGTGCTCGCTCCATCTCGTTCTGTAATACAGAGTCACAGCAAACTCCCCAGGGAGCTGCACATTCCAGCTGAACCAAACACAGCTGGAAATCTCCCTGCACAGCAGCTGGAGTGACGGGAGAGCCCTCAGTGGGCTCTCAGAAGCCACGTTTTTAACTCAGTCCCACAGGGAGCTATGGCAGAAGTGGCAGCCCAGTTCTCTACCCAGTATCCATCTGTAATTCCCACCTTGAGAACAGCAGCTGCTGTGGATGTCCTGCTCAAATCCTGTGTCAGGATGAACTGTGGCATTTCTGAACTATTCTAGGCTGCTGATACAGTCTCCTGGCTGCTTCAGCTAAGTGATGGAAATAAATGCAAGTGCTACACACTGTGCCAGTCAAATTCATGTCACTGATTTTCAACTCTTCTATCATCCCCAGCTTGCTGCAGAGGTCTGAGGATTGTTCAGGGGTTAAGTGGTACTGGCAAAGGAGGAACACCCTAAGACATTGTTCCCAGCAACTCTGGTGCCCCTCTAAAAATGTCACGAAACAAGCTGCATCAAACCAATAGCCTGGATCAGCACAGGAAAGGCATCAATCTACTGGAGCAGGTCCACAGGGCCACAAAAATCAGCAGAGGGCTGGAGCACCTCTCCTATAATAGAGAGAGTTAGGGTTGCTCAGCCCAAGAAGAGAAGACTCCAGGGAGACGTTATTGTGGCTTTTCTGTACTAAAGAGGGACTATAAGAATAATGGGGACAGACTTCTTAGCAGAGCTTTGCAATAGGACAAGGGGTTATAGTTCTAAATGATAAGAGAGCTGATGTGGGCTAGGTATAAGGAAGAAATTTTTTACAGTGACGGCGGTGAAACACTGGGATAGGTTGCCCACAGAGGTGGTGGATGCCCCATTCCTGGAAACATTAACAGTCAGCGAATTCACTGAACATTCACTGATCCAGTGGAAGGTGTTCTTCTCATGGCAGGGGGATTGGCCTGGATGACCTTTAAAGGTCCCTTCCAGTCCAAACCATTCTGTGATTCTGGCCTGCTCTTACTGCCTGATGGATAAAGGAAAGGGCCCAAACGCAACCATGAGGGGCAGCTACAGGAAGATTCGAGTTTGGGGGTTGTGAGCAGAGATCTGGGGGAGCAGGGCTGAGGGGCAGGAGGTAGTGGAAAGGGTTCAGGAAGGATGGCCAGGGAAAGAAGAACGGACAGAAGGTACAGTTACTTATAAAGATGTTGGCAAATGTTCTGTCAAGAAAAACTAATGGCCCATTTTGTGGGTTACAGAGCAGAAGAAAATATTTCAGGCAGGAAACATAGAGACAGCAACAGTAGCACAGTTGGGCTATTCCAAGCTTCTGCAATAAACAAGGAAGATGTGGAATGTCTGCTGTGCCACTAAAGTTTGCAACAGAATTTTCTGCAGGTTTTCAAGGATGTATTTTCCCCCTGAGAGCTATAAACTTATGGTCTGATTCTCTCAGAAATGCCATGCAGAATTGTTGCACGGAATTTTCTCTCTGAGAGGGACTTCAAACCTCAGGCAAGAAAATACACTGGTCAGCCAGCACTTGGCAAATCTGACCCACATGAATATGTGTTTCTCATCTTCCTCCTTAGCTGCTGACATAGGCAAGGACATCAATCCAGCACCAGAAGGAGCAGCTGCTTTTGAGAACGGGAGGCAGACCAAGAACATTAATAAAGTGAGTACTTATATTGTAACCAGTGCCATCCCTAACACAGTCCAGGCTCCAAATGCAAACTTTTTCTTGCAGTAATGGAGCAAACCTATTATATGCCACGTTCCCACCACGTGCTCAAAATACCTGTATTGTTAGATCTCCCCACCACCCACAAACAAAAAAACACAGGCACTGCTGATAAGCAGCTGATCTTTGGACTTCTGTTTTGAAAGAGGTGAAGCGGGTTTATTTGATGGATGGACTTCTGTGTACACAAACTACTGTAATTTTGATTTTGAACACTACCTTAAAGCTCTGATTTTCTGGAGGCAGCCCAGTTACCTTATGAAACACATCCAAGGTAGACAGAACACACATGTACTCCTCTTCCACTGCCTTTCATGGGCCTACAGATGAGGCAGGTGGAAGCATTAGGGGCAGAGACAGGAGGAGCTTGAACAGTGATGAGTGGAATTAATACCCATAATTATAAAACCAAGGGCTGATTGGAAGAGCAATCCCCTGTCCCCTGTGCACCCCTTCTTCAGGGAATGCTCTGCCACTGTTGTTTCTGTGCAATAAGAGGCGTTGATGGTGACGCTCAGTGGCCTAATAGGTGGAAACACTTTCTTCCTTTTCATTTTATCTATAGCAGTGACACTCTTTTTTTCCTTTAAATATGTTGTTCTCAGGCTCTCATTTGTGGTGGTGAGTTATCATTAACTCCACTGCCTCAAGGATTGACAAAAACAGCAATCTGGAGCCCAAACAAGGGTCTAACCACGGGTTTATAATGCTGTCTCATGGCAATTTGTGACAGCATTCACACCTTTAGCTCTCATAAGATACTCACTGTATGCACTTCAGCATGGGGTGTTCAACACTCTCTGTTAGTAACTCTTCCCAAGCATGTGAAGTTAAATTAAATCAATTAGGTTAAATTGAAGTTTGGAGAACAATAAAGCCACAGATATCACTGAGCTGAGCTATTCTGCTTCCACCCAGCAGGTACCAATGGCACACAGCTACTCCAGCACTGCTGATACACCCACTCAGCAGCCACCTCCAGTGTTATACACACAAACAACCCTTAACAATACAAATCTCAATTCAGCAAGAGACTGAGTATTCACCACCAGACCTTTTTTTTATACCCCTTCCAAACCAACAGCATCCAGCTGTTTCCAGGGGAGAAGCTGCCTGAAAGATCCTCACTGTTTCTAGGCTGGGCTGCTCTTGCAAGAGGTCCTATGTTCGCACACACCTGTGCAGTGCTGACACACTGAGTGAGCCTGGGAGTCCACGTATTTCTACACAGTTTCCTGCTCCCTGTACCTGGGCAGCTTTGATTGTGTCTACCTGTCTTGTGCCTATCACAGAATCATAGAATGGCCTAGGTTGGAAGGGACCTTAAAGATCATTCAGTTCCAACCCCCTTTCATGGGTAGGGACACCTTCCACTAGACCAGGTTGCTCAGAGCTCCACCCAACCCGGCCTTGAACACTTCCAGGGATGGGGCATCAACAGCTTCTCTGGCAACCTTGGCCACAACATGTTCACAGTGTGAAAACAACAGATTCCCTTCCAGTTATTTTAACATTATTAAGAATGTTAGAATACACAGTTTCATTTGCCTCCTGAAGGCACCAGCTAGAGTGCTGTGCATGAATCCTGCCTTACCCCCTGCTCTGCTTTACAATACAGATTGTGTTCAGTGAATCCCTAGCTACCCTTGATGAAAAATTTTTAAGTAGTGATGGCAGCCTTCTCTTTTTTTCCCTATGATAAAAAATACCATCTTGTCTATTTAGCTTACATTAATAGTATTGTCAAACCTGGAACAGCACATCAGATTCCTGTCACTGCCCCCTCTGCAAAGCCTTCTTGGTTTACATAGAAGGTATCTGTCTCTCCCTGTTTTGTTCTGTTAGAGCTGCAACAAGAGCTCAAATTGCCCCAGAGCAGCTGTCAGATCACAGAATCACAGAGTCAATGAGGTTGGAAAGGACCTCTGAGATCATCGAGTCCAACCCATGACCGACCACCACCGTGTCAGCCAGACCAGGGCACGGAGTGACGTCCAGCCTTTCCTTAAACACCTCCAGGGACGGTGACTCCACTGCCTCCCTGGAGAGCCCATTCCGATGTCTAATGAGCCTTTCGGCAAAGAAACTCCTCCTGATGTCCAGCCTAAACCTCCCCTGGCGCAGCTTTAGCCTCAGCTCCTCCGGTCCTGCCGCACGGCAGCCTCATCCCGCCGCTGAGGCCGGGGCAGCTCAGCGCACCCAGGGGCCCCTCGGCTCCACCTGCCGGGCCGGCAGCGGCAGGAACGGCCCCGCCACCGCCGGGGCCACCTCCGGCACGGCCCCCGCGGCCCCGGGGCAGGGGAGGGCGGCAGGAGGGCGGCAGGAGGGCGGCAGGAGGCTGCCCGGGCGGTCACTCACATTGCGGCGGCGGGAGAAGCCGGGCAGCAGCGGCAGCGCCATGGCCGCCCCTCAACCGCTGCCGCCGCTGCCCGGACACCGCGCGCCGCCGACGTCATGCGGCCGTGACGTCACGGGGCGGGGAGAGGCGCGGGGGGGGCGCGGAGGCTCCTCCCGAACCGCTCCTCCCGAACCGCTCCATCCCGCACCGCTCCATCATCCCGAACCTCTCATCCCGAACCGCTCCATCCCGAACCTCTCATCCCGAACCGCTCNCAGGAGGCTGCCCGGGCGGTCACTCACATTGCGGCGGCGGGAGAAGCCGGGCAGCAGCGGCAGCGCCATGGCCGCCCCTCAACCGCTGCCGCCGCTGCCCGGACACCGCGCGCCGCCGACGTCATGCGGCCGTGACGTCACGGGGCGGGGAGAGGCGCGGGGGGGGCGCGGAGGCTCCTCCCGAACCGCTCCTCCCGAACCGCTCCATCCCGCACCGCTCCATCATCCCGAACCTCTCATCCCGAACCGCTCCATCCCGAACCGCTCCTCCCGAACCGCTCCTCCCGAACCGCTCCTCCCGAACCGCTCCTCCCGAACCGCTCCTCCCGAACCGCTCCTCCCGAACCGCTCCTCCCGAACCGCTCCTCCCGAACCGCTCCTCCCGAACCGCTCCTCCCGAACCGCTCCTCCCGAACCGCTCCTCCCGAACCGCTCCTCCCGAACCGCTCCTCCCGAACCGCTCCTCCCGAACCGCTCCTCCCGAACCGCTCCTCCCGAACCGCTCCTCCCGAACCGCTCCTCCCGAACCGCTCCTCCCGAACCGCTCCTCCCGAACCGCTCCTCCCGAACCGCTCCTCCCGAACCGCTCCTCCCGAACCGCTCCTCCCGAACCGCTCCTCCCGAACCGCTCCTCCCGAACCGCTCCTCCCGAACCGCTCCTCCCGAACCGCTCCTCCCGAACCGCTCCTCCCGAACCGCTCCTCCCGAACCGCTCCTCCCGAACCGCTCCTCCCGAACCGCTCCTCCCGAACCGCTCCTCCCGAACCGCTCCTCCCGAACCGCTCCTCCCGAACCGCTCCTCCCGAACCGCTCCTCCCGAACCGCTCCATCCCGAACCCATCATCCCGGACTGCTCCATCCCGAACCGTTCCATCCCAAGCTGCTCCATCCCGAACCGCTCCATCTGGGTCCACTGCATCCCGGACTGCTCTATCCCGGACCGCTCCATCCCAAACCGCTCATCCCGGACCACACCATCCCAAACTGCTCCATCCCAAACTGCTCCATCCTGAACCGCTCCATCCCGAACTGTTCCATCCCGAACCGCTCCATCCCGGACGGCTCCATCCCAGATGGCTCCATCCTGAACTGTTCCATCCCAGGCCACCCATCCCGGGATACGGCCCGGGGGGATGCAGGAAGGTCCTGGCTTTCCTCCACAGGATCCCCGGCCCCACCAAGTGCGGGGGGTGCAGTGAGGCGGGCCTGGAGTCAGCAGTAGCGAAGTAGAAATAAAGTCATTATTATTTTTCTATATTCCATTAATTAATGTGTATAAATATAGAAATATATCTAAATATTATATATTACATATTATTTATATTATATGAATTCATTATCATATATAAATACATATTATAATATTTAAATATATAATACCTAAAATATATCCATGAAACATATATTCATAAAGTATTTATTATACATCATCATTTTCTGAATGCTAAATACATATTAAACCCAACACTAGCACATACTATGCCCATTTATTTAATTTTTCAAAATTCGTGGCCTTTTTCGTCACAAATCTCTCAATAGTTGAGAAAAGGGATCTCTGGGATGACCTTATTGCTCCCTACAGCTCCCTGAAAGGAGGTTGTGGCCAGGTGGGGACTGGGCTTTTCTCCCAGGGAACAAGTGACAGGAGGAGAGAACACGGTCTAAAGCTGTGCCAGGGGAGGTTTAGGTTGGACATGAGGAGGAATTTTTTCTTTGAAAGGCTGATTAGCCACTGGAATGGGCTGCCCAGGGAGGTGATGGAGTCACCGTCCCTGGAGGTGTTTAAGGAAGGACTGGACACGGCACTCAGTGCCAAGGTCTGGCTGACACAGTGGTGTTTGGTCAAAAGTTGGACTCGATGACCTCAGAGGTCTTTTCCAACCTAAAGGATTCTGTGAAAATTTACCTCAGGCCCAAAGCTTTGCCTTGTTTCCTTGCTCTCTCCCACCTGGTGAGGAGCAGTGACCTCACTGAACGTGATGCCCCCCAATACCTCTGGAACTGGGGTCACAGATGGGGCAAATCCCACCCCATTTGCCATTTTCTGCACCAATTAATTTTTAATGTTTTTCGTTTTGTGACTTTTACGCAGCACGTTTGACTCTAGGGCCCTGTCAGGCTTGGGGGAGGGGGAGGTGGGATGCTTTTACAGCTTTTTGGTTGGTTTTTTTGCATTTTAGTCCACCGGGATGGCAAAACTGGGTCAGTGGGTTTCCACCTTCTGGTTTCCCAGCACTGTACTACACATCTGCATTTGCATTTAGTGTGGAAAGGTAAACATTTAAAATATATTTTAATTGAAAATTAGAGGAACCATCATTTTAATTACATCCATTTTGTACAGTGGGTGGTATTATGCAAAAATTTAAATTTCAAACAGAAAATACAGTGAGAGTTTCCCACGGATGGCTGGCAGGGGGGAAGGGTTATTTCTTTCTTTAATGGAAATAACATTTTCCTTGTTAATAAGGGAGGATGCATTCCAGATCACTTCCAAAGCCAATTCCAGGGAACAGCAAGTGTGCTATGTTATGTTCCTCCATTTTACGTAAAGCTGTTCATTAATATGTTTTTTTTTAATTAGAACTGCTTTTTACAGAAAAATCAGTTTATGGATAAAATCGCTTAAATTGAAATATTCCAATTCTGATCTGCCATCACCCTGTCTCAGAGGAACTCTACTTCAGCTGCTGAACGTCCTTATTCTCATGGATGGAGTGGATCTCCCCTGCCATATTTCATACTCTGTGATGCATCAGACCATGAAATTCCCATAACATGTCATCCCTCCTTCCTCAAACAGAGGCTCATGGAACAGCATGGGCGATGTGTTCAGTCTGAGCGAGCCTGGGAGGGACTCCCTGTCCAGTCCCCTGGGAGCAATTGTGCAGAATTTGCTCTCTGAATTGGAGTTTAGCCAAAAATGTTCCAATTTCTGAAACTGTCAGTTCAGGGAAAATGATTTTGGGGTTGATTTGTTGGTTTGTTGGTTTGGTTTTTTGTTTGTTTTGGGTTTTTTTTGTTTGTTTGTTTGTTTTTTTTTTTTGCCAGACGTTCAGGAAGGCGGGAAGGAAGGAAGGAAGGAAGAAAGGAAGGAGGGAAGGAAGGCAGGAATTAGTATCTCCTGTTTAGTTTTTGAGGGTCATTGCATAACAGGGTGGTTGAAATGTCTTAATATCCCCTCTGACATCAATAATAAAATGTTGCTCCAAGGTTTCAGGCAGTATGGGCAGAGGCTGCATGTGAAAAACACGCAAAGGAAACAGCAGCCCTGCTGGAGGAAGGTCAGTGAAATGCAGAGCATCAGTAGAGTGCAGTGCATTTCCAGCACAAAATCCTGTGAATTGTCCCTAGACCCTAAGGTCAAATCTTTCTGCACCTCTGCCTCCCCAAGTAAAGAAGCCACTGGGAGCTGTGGAGAAAGGAACCATCCTCCTTGTGCACCAAACCACCACTGCAATTTGATGTTTTCTCCCAGTCTTCAATTGTTTTGTTTTCTTTCAAATGAAAAAAAAAAAAGGGTATAATCTACTTTAGAACACGATTGCTTCTTTCTGCATTACCTTCTCTTTGGGGTTTCTCTCACATGTTTATCTTTTTTGTTCCTTGCTGTATTCACTCAGTAGTACGGACCAAGTGAAAACAAATTAATTTTAATGCCTTTTCTGGGAAAAATGAAAGTACTGCAGGAAAACCAATTTTGATAAAAGCTTTTTATTAAATGAAGATTGTTAATGACAACAACAGTAAGCAGTTGGCAGTAGAAAATTAACTGTGTGTTCTGACTGCTCTGCAGATGATAGTGGTGGATGTACACAGGACTGCATTAGTTGTACAGTTCAAAGGAGGAAGAAAGCAGGAGGGAAGCTAAAGCTGGGGAAAACATGGAAAAAACACTGTTTTTGTGATAAAAAGGCAGCTATTCTACTCTCTTTGTGTTGGGATTGAGTTTTACTGGCAAACTTGAAATGAGTAGGGGAGTGCAAATTGTAAACTGAGCCAGCCAAAACTTTCCAAAGAGGCTTAATTTAAAAAAAGAAATACTGGCTTTCACTCTGACCAAATGCTGCTGGCTCCAGGCTTAGTCCATTTGTCTGAGTGGAAGGCCAAGTCTGATGAAGTTGTGTCAGTTTAGAACAGGAAAATTTAGAAAGAAAAGGAGACCAGGAAGGTTTCACTAAAATCAGCATAATTTAGTGTTGCTTCTCTGTGAAGACATGTCTCTGCTTCTGTCATATGTGTGACTTATCCTCTTCCTGGGACTGGTTTTACAGGCCATGTTAAGGCTGGGCTGCCCAAAATCAGATTGTTCCCAGGCTTCCCAGTTTAAAGTGAATTATGGCCCTACGTGGGACCATCATACAGCACACTAAAACCTGAACCAAAGTTGAACTGTGGCATACACTTAATTAGGTACCAGAAATTAAGAATGGAAAATTACTACCTAATAATACCCTCTTCCTTAGGCCTGTCTTAGAAAAATATTGAAGAGGCATTGCAGAAGTCACATAGGGGATTGGATTAGGGGGAATCAAACACAGCCCTGCCTGGCCAGCTCATGGTGGGGGAAGGAGGGCAAACCCCAACGTGGCTGTTCACTGTGGTGCACTGTGGGTCAGCTGCTACCATCAACAAGCAGTCCTAGAAATATCAATTCCTTGTGTTTTCCCATGTCTTTTATTACCTCATTCATTTTGTTTTCACCTGTCAATGAAGAATATACTTCTTCAGTGGCCAGAAAACAATGGTGAGACCACAGTACTGGGCTGCAGCTGTGGAGTGCTCCAGATACCCCACATGAGGAAAATCCGGCACCTTTTTGGCCATGGATCTGTGCTGGCCACGTACCACATGGACACTTAGTGCATTATTGCTGCAGCTGCCTTCTGCCCCAGGAAGGCAAAGTGGAAAGTGTGAATTTCCACATCTCATGGCCTGTAACCTTTTTCTCCTGGTGATGCCGTGGGGGAGAGGAGAACAGAAAAACAGTTAGAGCCATTTGGGTCTCACTGGGAGGTTTCCTTAGCTGGAATGACCTTTCCATGGCCAATTGCTCCAATTCAGCCTGCTCCACCAAGGCGCATTTGCACAGGAGCCCCCTCAGTGAGATGTGCCATGCCCTCTGGGGACAGAGGCATGGTGCAGGGATGAGGGATGGAGGCACAGTATCCCCACAGGCGCTGCCTCCCTGGCTCAGCCTGTGTGTGAGGGGCCCTGCAACAGGCTGGTTTTCCCGTCCTTGTGTCCCCACCCCATCACCCGATCTCACAAACTCCTCAGCCTCTGGAAACTTGATGGAAGAAGTGCTCTGTCTCACAGAACAAGCTTGGTGGGCAAGTTTCACTTTGCTGCGCCTGTTTGAAGTGTTTTGAAGTTCCTACTCATCTGATACCCAGCTCTTTTACATAAGGTGTGAGCTTCTCAGGGGATATTTGCAATCAGCCTGACTTCCATGTCATGGAAGTCAGGGAGACTATGAGGGGCTGCTTTCCTATGTCCCCCACACCTCTGAAAGGACATGAAAAGAGAAATATTCTGGGCCTGGTAGATACATTTGAGTTGCCCCCGCTGCATATATTCAGTGAGATCTGCAGCAGGGAGTAGCTGTTCAGTTCCTCTTCACCCTCCTTATGTGGGATGATTTCAGATGCAGGCACACTGGTAAAATGAACCTGACAGAAAAGCCTCTAATTTAATTCAGAGTGGAATGCAGATTTTTTTTTCTCAATTAAGCTATAGACATGCATTTAATACAGCATGCAGCAGTTGCTGGGAAGAGTTGGAAAACTCATAAGTAACACACCTAACACTGATGGGACTGAAGTACGAACATGGAGCTTGGCAGCAACGCAACCACACGTCAAAGAGCAGCTGAGGCCTCCCAGTTGTGTGTCACCTCTGCAAGAGCCAAGCAGTGTCACCTCTGCAAGAGCCAAGCACGACATCCTCCCTGCAGATAACATCACTTTTAGGGTGAAGACAAATCACTTGGGAACACAAAGCCCCCGAGGCAGGGAGGCACAGTGACTCTCACAGCCCGACAGGGCAACCGCCCCCAGACAGTCCCATGAAAGTCAGAGAAATGCTGCTGTCACTCAAGTGCAGCACCCAGAGCCCTGTCAGACACTGCAGAACAAATGGGGAGCTTCACCCATGGGCACAATTAAGGAGGGAGGCAGCTATTACCCTCCTGACTGTACTTACTCTCCTTCACTCCTGACCTGTTTGGGATGTCGACGGGACTGAACTCATGCAGGTCACAAACATTTCGTGGCTTTCCTCTCATGCTACTTTTCTGACAAAAACGAGGGGTTTGGCTCAGCAGAAGTGTCAAAACACCTTTCCTCCTTTCCACCAGGGGTGTAACTTGCCAGTGGCCTGACTCTCCATGCCCATTATCAAAGCTCTCTCATCCAGCCAAGGAGGCACTACAAGCCCCTAAGAAACCTCAGCCCTGGTTCTGTTCAGCCAGACTTACCAGTCTGCTCCCTTCTGCCTAGGAAAATTCTGTCAGCATTTCCCCAAGTCTTGCAAGTTGCCTTGGGGATATGCCATCAGCTGAGGCTGCATGACTGATCAATTCCTCCTTCTTCTCCCATCCTCCATTTTCAAGCTTCATATTTGCAGCTGATGGACAAAACAACAACAAAAAACCCCCCACCGACAATATTTAAAATGCCCATGGCAATAAATAGATAGATAGATTACAGTCAATTACCAGGAACTGCTATTGATCAAGGCTGGTTTAGAATTATTCTTGCTTTCTCAATCAAGCTTACAGTACAATTTGCCCTGCATTCAGCATCTGTTTCAATCAAAATGAGAGGGGAGGAAATGCCACTTACTTTAAATAAAAAGCTTTCAAGCTATTCTTGCAGGCTGCTTTGAGGATCTAGGACAGATCAAAGCTGCTCTGAGAATTCATCCATTCTGCCTCAAATATGATAGCTCATTGTCCATAGGAAAAAAAATTAAGGCAGTATAAGTTATCAAAGCAGCAAGTGCATTTTGGGTTTCCAAGCAGTGGTCTCAAAACTGGTGAAGCCTGCCAGGATAACAGCAGAACAGGAGTGACAGTAATCCTCTTTGTCACAGAGACCAAGACATTGGCAATCGCAGGCACTACACCAGAAATTGTTTCATAATCAAGCTCTGTCTTAATGATAGCTGGGCCATCCGTATGGATCAAAAGTCTTGGTCAATACCAGCTTCTCAAAACCGGCTGAAACCAGTCAATTATGAATAGGTTAGGAATTGAGGTTTACCCCAAACCTAATTCCTTTGCTGATTAGGACTTTATTCTAACTTCCAGCCTAAGGGCATTCTCGGGAAACAGATCCTTTTGATCCTTGTTTCGGCACTGTCCTTTGAATAATGTATCTTTTTTCTGCCATCCAATGCCTTCTCCTTACATAATGGTAGATAGCAATCACGTCTCCCTTCAGCTTTCGGCCAAGTTTAGTGAACCAGACTTTTTGGCACTCTGCCTATGTGATAGTTCATGTTTCTCCTGAACTCCCAGCTCTGCTTTTCTCTCTGCCTTTTCCAGTCTGAGTGCATCTCCCTTCAATAAAAGGTAGCAATGCACAATAACCTAAAAGAACTGTCTCACCAGTGTGCTGCACTGTTCCAGTCACTCTCATCTCTGCTTTCCTCTGCTATGTCTTCTCAATATTTCTTCTCAATATTTCTTTCCCCTGCCTTTCTGCTTTCTTAGGTTTCTGCTTCCTCCTGCCCCTTCTCATTGCCACTTGTTCTGTTTCTTTTCTTCACTGCTGCTTTTCTCATAGAAGGCCAAAATAAGTGAGAAAAGTGTCGGGTCCTCCTTTCCAAACCTGTTGATTGAACGTGCTGAAGAATAAGTGATCTGCAGGGAATAGAATTTATTGGGCTGTTAGCTTGAATGGAGACGTCTGGCTCAGCCTGCCGACTCTCTGAGCACAATTTCTCTCTGCACGGCTCCACTGCTGCTCTTCCTCTCTCTAAATGTGCTTTGAAGGGCTTTGCTTTTGTATCAGTGTGTGAGGAGTATGGGTAAGACCTAATTTCAGGGATGGGAGAAGCAGACTTCACTATCTATCAGAGGTGGTTTCATGCCCTTAAAATGTATTTTTCAAGGCAACTGATCCTCATGCTTCATGGCTAACTTGCCTTCCATCCATTGAAATCTGAGCTGCCATCCTGGTGGGGTTTTGTCTCTTTGTTTGGAGGCAACCTGTGATAGCACAGAAAGAAATCTCTTCACCTGGAGTTCATTTTGAGCTTGTGATTAAAATCAGTTCTTTTTACGATTGAGGTACCTATTTTGCTCTATTTCTACCTTAAAGATGGGGCAAGCTCCAGATCTTGTCAATGAAAGGATAAAGAGGGTTTAGATGAGAGAAGAAACCCTTCTGCCATGCCAGGTATTTGCTGGTCACCAGCACGTTCCACACCACAACAAGACCATATCTATTTTTGTGTGCTAAATGCTGTAGCAAGGTTAGTTCACAAATAAATAAATGAGTTGAGATTCAATATTTAAGGGAATTTCAACTGGAACAAAAACTACCATGGAAGTTGAGACTGTAACAACCTCGACAGCATCCCTTTAAATTACACTTAATAAATACCAGGGAGCTGAAGCGTTGTGTGGTTGTGCATATATTTGTAACAAACGGTTGCACAAATATTTGGCTCCTAACGATGAACTAACTGGTATGACATTTGCCAGGGAAAATTAATTACTTTAACGTGTGTTGTATAAAATATGAGATAATCATGTAATGTATGTGTGTGCTGTAGAGTGTTGCTGAGTGACTAAGTTATTACCAAAGGAAATTTATGAGAAACAAACAAGAAACACTCAGAGATGCTGTAAATGTCATGCTATGCTCAAGGGCCTTTTGCGGCTGAATAATTTTTATGTGGATGAGGAGGATAGGATCATGCTGTGAAAAATCAAGTTAGAATGAGTTAATCTTTGTATTTGCACATAATTTTATTGGTATTTAATGTAGCTGTGATGTTTCTGTTTCAAATTGTAGGGACAGTTCATAGTGAAGATGACAAGATTGAATCAGACTGAACTGAGTGATCCAGCGTGATCTCAGCATCAAATTTTAAGCAGCCTGCGTTCAAGAAGAAAAGCTGCCTATTAAAGAAGTGGGAAGTAAAGTGGTCCTGATAGTCAAGTCATGGCTGCTGGCTTGGGCAAAATTTTACTGCCTAATTTATGTGACTTTTTGGAAGGGTGAAGTACTCTCCCTTAGAGGTCTTGCCTGTGAAGGGCCACTTACTGTTCTGTGCAACTCTGGTGTCGCACAAGCAGAGAAGGGTCAGCCACTGCCGGGGCTCTGCCCTCCCCTCCCACCAGGACTCTCTGCAGGGTCTGCATAGGCTGTGGGCAGCAGGGAGAAATGGAAAGCAGTGAACTGAACGGGAGAAATAGGAACTGGCGAGGGAAAAGCAGATACACGCATCCCTTCTCAGACAAAGGGTGTGGATAAACCCGGTCTCTAAACGGCAGCAGGAAATGATGCGGTAAAAAATCACATCCTTTACATTCTGCCTCTTCCCCCAGCTAAGAAATTCAGAGAGAGGAGACTCACTCTTGAGCAGATAGCAGAGTCATTTTTAAAAAAAAACTCAATAGAGAAACAGAGCTAATTGGTTTGAGGGGGTCTTTTACCACCCTCACACTTCTGAGGGACATGAAAAAGTAGGGCACAGCCCTTAGTGAGTGTCACCAGCGTTGTGCCAGGCAGCAGTACAGAAAGCACTTTCCCAGGTGGGGATTGTGGAGTCCTGGACTTCCTACCATGGGAGAGGAACAACTCGAGAGTGTGCAAGTGGAGGACAATGTTGGTGAGAGAGTTACAGGATTTGTAAGCCTCAGGGAATGCGGGGAGGATAACATCAACCTCAAGGCAAAGGACTTGAAGGCAGCAGACAATACAGAGGATAAATTCCTTTGGGAATCAAATCCATGGAAGAAAAGAGTTCCAGAATGAGTTGATGGTTCATTAAAAATAAAAATAAATAAATAAATAAAAGACTGTAGCAGCAGAATCACAAAATATCCCAGTGTGTAGAAAGGACAGAAGATGCGGTAGGAGATATCTACAAAATCACAAGCTCTTCTATGATCTCAAGTGCAAGAAGGGAGAGTACAGAACATAGAAACTAGGTCAAATATCTAAAAATGAATGTAAAAAAAAATCTCAGCATGAGCATACAGAGACAAAATCAGAAAGTCTAAAGCACAAAATAAAATACTTTTCTTATTCTTTGCTTATACTAATAAGGCATTTTAAGGGTATTTTTAAATAGTAACAAAAAAAGAAAACAAGGGAAGAATTACTCCATGGGTAGGAAAATTGGCAGATGATGCTGAGAAGCTCAGAAAGCTTAGTGCCTATTTTAAAGAAGACTAGAAGGGAACAAACATAGTGCTTCTGTTAAAAGCCAAGGCAGGGAATTGTGGAGCCAGGGAATCAGAAACAATCACCAGCCCTGTGATTCCTGAAAAAAAAACCTAAACCAATCAGGTGATTTATAGTTCCATGCAATTTAAAAATTAGATGAGGCTTGATATTATTTTCCTTTTTGCAAATCCACCAAATTTCCTTTTATGACAAGGAAAAACAGGTGTTGAAGGTACAAGAGAAACAACGTGGGCCACACACAAGGATATGTGTGGGTGTGTGCTGGGGGCCAAGGGGGGGCTGGGCAGACAAATAGGTTTGGAGGGAGCTTTCAAACAGACAAAATGTGAGATCCTCTCTGGTTCCAGTTGCCAGTGCTTACGCAGGTGCCTGTGCTGGAGACTGTGGGGTCTGGAATAGCTGTAAAATACGGAGACCACCTGAGTTGAAGGGAGCTGGGGAAGGAGAGAGGTGAGTTGTGGGTGTGCCCTCACAGCTGGGAGCAATTGTGGCCTTTTTAAAAGAGGGTGTGCAGTAGGTAGAGGGGGATCAGGGTTGGTGGAGTTGTTTGTTGAGTGGCTGTGAGCATCTTGTGTTTAAAAGTCAAATAGCAGGAAAAGGTGTGGCCAAGGAGAAGATTCCAGAAGCTTTACAGTTAAGAGGGAAACAACCCTCCCAGCACTGACAGCATTTTGATGTGGTTCTGCATCCTGGATGGTTGGGCCAATGCTTTAAGGAGAGTGGCAAATGTGGGGGAAGATACTTTAAACCTTGGGCTTTCTTGCATGTAGTATCTGGAACTGTGATTCTTTATCTGTGTTTAATGGCTGTGGTGGAGAAGACTGTGATGAAAAGTGATCCAGTTGCACCAGAAAAATGCTCAAATGGTGAGGATGGTGAAGAAGAGCATCACACCCCTGAGCAGCCTCATCTCCCAGTGCTTGTAACAACAGGTTAGAGAGATTTCTGCCAGGTGCAGCTGATCCACCCCAGGGTCAGTGGGAGGTTGTAAATGAATGCATGCACTGTTTTCTCGCCCAGGATATTTTGCTGTGTCTCTGCAGTAATGGCCTGGCTGGACCCTCACTGGAAAAGGGAGGGGACAGGTGGCCCTTCACTCATGGCAATCTGTCTCATCATTTGCTCCAAGGTGCACATTCAGGCTTGCCCCTGTGGTGCCTTTTCCTTCTGCACAGCTGGCAACTGTATTTTCACTCAGAAATGACTGAGGAGATCACAGGTAATGATCCAGAGGGTGGGATTTTTTGTCTCTGGAGGTAGCTGGGCCAGAGCCCTCAGGGAGAAATACAGAAGCCATGTGAAGGGCTAGCCAGTGATTAAACTGCTTGCTGGTGAAAGAAGAGTAAATAAGAGAATCCAGCTTCTACATTTAGTGAAGTCATAATCTGAAATGCAGTGACCCAAGCCCTGGGGCTGCTTGTGTTTCAGCCCTTCCAGCACAGATGCTGGTTGCCCCGTCAGCTGAGGAGAGGATGACATTTTCTTTAATCCTGCAGGGCTGTCAAGGCAGTGAAGCTTCATCCCCTCACTGCGTGGAACAGCCTTCCTCTCTTCTCACCCCCTGCCTCTCAGTGTCACTGGGGGTTTTGCTGTCTTACTGTCAAAAAGTCGGAAGTGCCAGGCCTACCTGCTCTTGGCTTCCCTAGTCTGTACAGTTCTGATTGCTCCCTGGGTAAATCAGCTTCCTCAGTTTTCATTTGGGTTTTTTTTCCCAGCTTCTCTCACAATTTTCATTAATCATGCCTCACATTTCTGTGTCTTGATAGAGAAAGGGCTGCCTCTGTTTTAAGGGAGAAAACCTGGTTGTTCTGAAGGATGCTGGAGAACAGTCACCTACCATGAGATCCTTGAAATACCTCCTAGGAGAGCGCCAAAGCTTGTTCCTGTCTGCAGAGAGATCTGAGTAAGCTCCTCAAGCTAAATCAGCTCTTCTGAGCAGGTCTCTGCAGTGCATTAGGCTGACCAGGACCAGGTGCAGTATTCCAGGGGAATCACTAAACCTTGATGGCACTGAAATGTCATAATATTGAACCTTTGATTCCACTCCAAATGTCCCCCAACATCCTGTTTGTGATTTCACCGCTGGTTTATGCTGAGCTTCCAGGTGAATATCCCAGTCCTACTCTGACTTAGCTGTCTGTGATTTAGGACCCAGCACTGTGCAGAGGACTTCAGGTCACTCCACCTGCTGGACATGGTTTTGCATAGATGAGAACCAGCACAGCTTTGTTGTCCCACTGCCTTCGTGCTCAGACTGGACAAAACTTCTGGGAATTCTTTTCTCTCCATTGGCTCAGCCTAGCCTAGATAACTTGGTGTCACCTTCAAATGTTGCTCCCCCACCTCTTTTCTAGATCACAGTGAGACACTGCAAATGCCACTCATTGTTTTATACAATTCATTGGCATATTAATATTAATACAGGATTAAAAAAAAAAAAAAAGGACTGAAAAAACATTCCAGTTACAAATTTAGCAGATGCCAGGATTAAAGGTTCTTATGTCATTGTGATTTAAATCCCTCGGTGCAACAATACAGATTTTAGTCATGGGTATATAGGGGCATTCCTGGGTTATGTCTTCCAGGGCTGCATGATTCCTGTCATTAGGAAGTTTCCTGTATTCCCTATCCTAAATCTTCTTTACTTCAAAGCTGATTTGTTCTTGTCCTTGTTTTGATGGACGTGATGAGCAGTTGATGATAATCCTCTTTATAACAACCTTGTACCTACTGGAAGACTGGGAGACAGATTTTCTGAGAACCTGATTTTGGCTTTAAAGTAACTCTTCCAAATTATTTTGCTTTTGTACCACTTGGTCACAAAATAGGCACTTTCCATAAAAGAAAGAGACAGGAATGACCATTTGAAAACCATCCCTATCCCTCTGCAAACACAGGTTTTATTCCTCTGGGAAGTGACCTGTCAGACATTAAATTGATACTCTTATTTACCAGTGTCGTGTGCAATCTGTAAATTCTTTTAGTGAGATAAAAGTTTGCAATTTCGTTCCAACAAAAATGTTTGGAGACTTTAACTGACTGGTGCCTCCAATCCCCTGTTGAACTTGCAGTGGCCGAAGTCACTGATTGCTGAGTCAAGGAAAGCTACATTAGGAAATCTGGGTAATAACACAATAGACTTCCTACTTCTTACAATGCTGGAGATTAGGAAAAGTGGTGCAGATAATCAACAAAACCAAAATACACTGATTTTGGAAGTCACTCAGGAGCATTTCCTCATTGGGGTGGGACTGATGCTGCCACTTCAGCTGTGTGTGTTTGGCTCTGGGTGTGTCTTCTCCTCTCTTCAGAAAGAAACTTCTTGCACAAGACACCATTTACCTTCTCTGAAAAATGGAGCTTGTTTTTCAAGGAACAGGAGCCCTCTCTGAAATCTGGGATCAGTCAGCACTGCTGCTCCTCTGTTAGAAGTGCTGACAGCCTTTGAAAATCCACACAACACCTGTGGATGCCTCACACCATCGTTCCAGTTTAGATAATGGCTCTGGGGAAAGCAAGTCCATCACTGCTCATTGTCTTGAAGGGGATCAGGGAAGAAGCAAGGAGAAAACAAGACTGTGTGTGTCTCCTGATGCTGAGCAGGCTGGAAGAAACCCAGCCCCAAAATTGGGAATAATACATGTTGCACAGGAATGGTACCACTTCTAGCAATTTGAAGAAATACTTGTGCTCAAATTTCACTCTGCAGACACCAGTTTTGCATGTCATATAGCTCCTTGGGAGCAGCAAAAATGATGGGTGACAGCTGTGGGCACTGCCTTGTCACCCCCAAGTCAACAACAAGTGGAGCAATGCCCATCTGTGTGACCTGAGGAGCAAAGCATGGTTTTATAGGCTTGGTTGTCTTTTCCCCAAACACCCACACCATAGCACAGGCAGTGCAGTGCTCTTCTCCCTGTCACTGTAGCCTTTCTCCCCAGGGAGCTCAGCTGCCTGTGTGCCAAGGACCCAAGGCCCAGCTCTGGCACAGCGGGGTAACCTCAAGTCAGGCCCTGAGAAAGCCCGCAGAAAGTCACTGCACAGATTAGAGAGGTGCAATTACAGTCAGAGGTGGGAAAGCTGAGACAGGCTTGGGGTAGAGCTCAGGAATTCAAGAGGGAAAACACCTGCAGGGAAACATATTGAATCCTTTAAAATAACAACAACAACAACAACCAAAAAGGTGAGACTGCTTGGGGACTGGTCAGAATTTAGGGGTGATCAGGTCATGTTTTTCATGTTACCTCCCACTGTACAGGCATAACCAGCTTTTTTGGGATGCCTTTTGTCCCTTGAGATAAAGGTACATGAGCTGCTTTGGGCTCCTGATGTCCCTGCCAGCCTCAGGGGTTCTGTCCCACACATGGAGAGAAGGTGCTGCAAAGCACCAGGGGTGTGGCTGTGTCCTGTCCATGTTCCCTGGCATGGAAAAGCCGGAATTAACTTTGACACCTTGAGGTGAAGCAAGGACTCGGGTGGGTCGCAGTGCACAAACCCCGGGGGATGGTGCCTGCTTGGACTCACACATGGGCACACAGAGCCGCTCACCGGCTCCCTACCAGATTTTCTGGCCCTCAGCAGGATAATTCCAGCTGGACTCAGCTATGCCTTTATTTTTCCTGAGTGCTGAAATTCAACCAAAGATGAGCTTGGACATCCAAACAGGCACAGCAGGTGCCAAGCAGAGCAGAGGCCGTGTTGGAGGACGAGCTGCTGTCCGAGGGAAGCTCCTCCTCAGATGGGAGCAGGACGGGGCCCTGCCCAGGGGTCAGCTCTGGGTGTCCTGTCAAGGCTGGCCTTGGCAGCTCTGTGGCCTCTGCAGTGCAGCCGCTCTTCGGTCCCACCAGGTCCCCCAGCCTTGGGAACCACATGGGAACTGCGGGATCTGTGAAGGTCTGTGGGCCACCCTGCAGGGATGGTCATGTCCCACTGACACCTGTCTGGGATTTGGGCCTGCATAAGCCCTGGAGAGCAGCCCCTCAGGCAGGTGCTGTGTCAGTGCCCCGGGCAGGGTGGCCGCTGTAGATGGGGAAGGCCTTTGTGTCCCACAACGCGCCTCTCATTTTCCCAGTGGTGAGTATTCCACACAGGCTGTTGTTCCCACAGCTCCTGCCTCACTGGTTTCCTTCAGCCAGCCCAGTCAGAGGTGTGCTGCCGGTGCTGGGCGCTGTGGAACCACTCTGGGAAGCATCTTTTCCACCCTTTCTTTGGCATCTTCTGGCAGCTGATTCCTCCTGCCAGCTGGAGGTGGACTGGTTTATCCAAACGCTTTCTGCAGAGGCTGCTCCCCTCAAAAGGTTCAGATTTTTCCATCCCATCTCCTTATTTTCTTTTTTTCCCCTTGAGCAGAGGTCCCTGTGGTACTCCCCAAGGAAGGAACTAAATGCAGCTGTAGAAGGTAAATGAAGCACCGCCTGCAGCTTGTGACCTTCTTCCTGCCTGTTCTCGTTCCTTCAGCCCTTTTTCATCTCAGGCTGCTCCAGGCTGGGAGTAGGATGAGTCTGGGCTGTCAGTCCATACCCTGTCACCCCCACCATGGGCAGTCTCACAGCTCCAGTCCCTGGGATGGATGGGGTAACAAGATCTCCCTCGTCTGGGCAGCACAGGATTCAACGAGCCCAGAATACCAAGCAGAGAAGTTTGCCCGTTATTTTTATTTTATTTTTATTGGCAGCAGTTAAAACAGATTATAAAGGAATCATGTTTCTTTCTAAAATTCATCAAGCAATACAAAGGTGTGGAGATCAAAAGGAGGTGTGTGTAGGTATAGCACAATTTGTGTTCCTTTCCCTTCTTATTCAACCCGTGGATGAGAAACTGCATAGTTCACATATTTACAGAGCTTTGCAAAAGGTTACCAGTTACTTCTTCTCTAATATGTATTAATGTAGGGAAAAACACGATTTGAAATTGTAGAAGTGTCAGAAACCCTTTGGAAAAGTAAATCATAAGCACACCATTGCTCTTCTCCTATTGACAAGAAAGGATTTGCACTGAGAAATCCTATTAACAGAGATTATTTGCATAAATCTTTCATGCAGCAGACTCCAAATCATTTGTATTATATACTTCTCCCGTGGCATGTATGTTAAAATGATGTATTTTTAATAATATGTTCATGTTGCCACTTGCAAATCTACACAGCCATGACTCACCAGTGTCTAGTTTCTCCTGAGGTCAAGCGCAGTCAAGCTTAGAGATCTGTAAATGCCCAAACTTCATTAAACACTCACCAGTCCTCAGTAATTCCCATTCCAGTAAGTTATCACAACTGTCCCGCAAAAGCTTTCCAGCATCTCCCACTCCCTTTACAATCCTAGGATGTGATTTATTACTCCAGTCTGGGTGCTCTGAGAACTTTTTAATAGTACTAATTGCCTTATTATCCACTCCAGTGCGAGAGTAAAACCTTTCGACATTTTCCTTCCTTCCCTGAGGAAAACAAATCCCAGTTCCTGGGATATTGCTTTCTGCTGCCTTTGTGATTACTGGGGCGAGGAATTCCTTCAGGCCCTTTGCCTTATCAGCCTCATCTGTCACCAACTTTCCATTCCCATCTCTCTTGGTGCTCCCGAATCACTTTGCATCTTCTGTTATTCTGTGTTATTTTTTTTTCTCTTCCCTTTTTACTTGCAGTGTCAATCTTCATCACATATTCTATTCCTTATTTACTATCTAGGTATTTTTTTCACATCAGGCTCTGTGATACTTACCTTGCCCCAGTTTACTATTTTTAAATTAGTGTAGGAGTGCCTATTGAAAAAAAAGAAAGAAATGCATTTTTCTGGCCGTTCCATATTTAAGAATTTGCTGTACCAGCTCCAAGCAAACCACACGTACACAAATTCCTGTGTCAGCTACCAGAGGATCTTAATTTTATAAAAGCAAATCTAATATCACAAAAAACCCCAAAAAATATGGCAGGTCTTTAACCTTTCCAATGCTCATATAATAAATAAATTTGCTTTTTCCTTTTTTTTAAGTGAAAACCTGGAATTAATTGCAGTGCCATACCCCCTCAGCATCTACTTTTCCTGCTGAGTGTGAACAGTAAGAAGAGAGCAGCCACAGAAAGCATTTCTCTTGCGTATTCAGATGTGAAGAAGCACAAGGCTAAACCCAGGAGAAGGATGGAGGGGCTGAGTGGGATAATAACACCTGATGTTCACAGGAGGGGAACACTGGAGTTTTCTGCTCAAAGCAGGGTGGTTGGGCACCAACCAGCACTGTCAGGTTAACTTTGTTCACCCAAATCCTGTAAATTCCTGAGGAGGGAGCACCCACAGCCACCCTGGGTGACCTGTCCCACTGCTGCACCACCCTCCTGCTGAAGATCTTTTCCTAATTTCCAGCGTGACCTTCCCAAGCCACAGCTTGTGGCTGCTGCCCCTTGTTGGGAAGGGCTTGGCTCCATCACCTTTGTGACTCCCCTTCAGGTGGCTGTAGCTGCCTTAGATTCACCCCCAGCCTTCGCCTCCCCAGGCTGAACAACCTCAGCTCCCCTGGCAGCCCTGATGTTTTAGATCTCTCATCAGCTTAGGTGTTTTTCTCTGGACCCTTTCTTCTTTCTCAACACCCCTCTTGAATTGGAGGGCCCAAAAGCAGCCATGGTATTCCAGGTGAGGTCCCACCAGGGCCAAGTATAGACAGGCAGATAATGATTTTCCATAATTGTTGACCACACTGCTCCTAAGGCACCTCAGCCTGTGTTTTCTGTCATGTGCAGTGACGGCAGGGTTCCTCCAAATTCAATTTGAGGTCCACCATAACCCCCAGGCCTTCCCCAGCAGAGCTGCTACTCCTGCCATCTCTGCCTATGGAGTTCAAAAGGCCAAGGAAATTGGGATTGTTCAGCTTGGAAAAGAGAAGGCTTTGGGGTGACCTAATTGTGGCCTTCCAGCACCTGAAGGAGGCCTGTGGAAATATTTGAGAGAGACTGTTTACAAGGGCAGGGAGTGACAGGACAAGGGGGGATGGCTTCAAACTGACAGAGAGCAGGTTTAGATCAGATATTAGGAGAGTTCTTTACTGTGAGGGTGGTGAGGCACTGGCACAGGTTGCCCAGAGAAGCTGTGGCTGCCTCACCCCTGGAAGTGTCCAAGGCCAGGCTGGATGGGGCTCTGAGCAATCTGGGATAGTGGAAGGTGTCCCTGCCCATGGCAGGTGGTTGGCACAAGATGATTTTTAGGGTTCCCTCCACCCCAAACCATTCTGTGAGTCTGTGACTTACAGTAAGGCAGATTTGCCACAGAACATTGACATAAGCAGGTTACAGGTACCCAGCTTGACATCCACGTTCAGACAAATTCCTCTTCTTGTGCCTTACCCGTAACTCCCCCACAGTGAGCAGTCCTTGGCTTCCTGATTCTGTGCAGACTACCCGAGGGTCTCAAAGCCTAACCAGAGATTCCTGTAATAACATAAGAAGAGGAAAAACGTGTGCATCCCTTCCAGGGTTCGTTCTACCTTTGCTTTCACATACAAACCGGTGAGTCACTGAAGCACGTGCTTGGCTGTACTTGCACAGGCAGCCTCAAAACAAATCTCCTAAAGAAGCCAGCATGCAATTCAGCTTTTAAGTTTGGAGACTAGATATCATACATCATATGATGTATTTATATTCCATATAAATAGAAAAAGTATTATTAATGTCGTAGAAAGGCATTTTCTCAATGTTTTTTAACAATCACAGACTATCATAAGAGCATTAAGAATATAGACTCCCTGATTGCTGTTAATTTTCCTTCCTCCTCTTTATTGGCCCAAGTGGATTTTGAAATAATATTTAGCAACACTTGATTTTCAAACGTTCCTTTCACACATCTGTAGGGTTTTCTTATATTTACAGATTCATTCAGATGTATTTAGGCTTAGATGTCTGTCTCAGCAACATGTAGGCTATAAAGGCATTTTGATTGTCTCACTGGAGAGGATTTGAAATCTGTAAATGAAAATCTGTAATTCGGCTGCAGTATAAGTTTGGTATCTGTTAAGCACACAAGAAAACAAAAGAAACCTTTACTTCGCCATTAATACATCAAGAAAATAGGATGTTCAATTACAAATGATAGTAGATATATTGGCCCTTAATTCTCCATGTCCCATGAGTGTGTATGGCAAGTGTTTGAGAGCCTCTTGTTGAGATCAAAGTTCATATGATTAAATGGGAATCATATCATTCAATTCTCAATTCTCTTTGTGGATTAACATTTTCTACTAAGAATTTTTTTTTTTAATATACATGTACAGAAATGGGGTTTTTTACAGCTTAGGGCTACAAGGACTTGATTTTGTGTGGTTTGATGGTGAAACCAAAAAGCCCTTATCGAGGACTGAATGTATAACAGCAAATTCCAGTTCCCAGGTAAGCATCCTACCAAACGGGCAGCAAAATATCCTGGTTGTAACCTGCTTTCCTTTCTTCCTATTGGAGCATTTCCACCTCAAGCAGCACATTCAACTATTTACCAATCACTTCAGGTAAACTTTGAGGTGACCAGACTCAAATGCTCCATGAACACTGAGACACATCCACACCCCAAATGCATCAGCAGCAGAGACCAAGGACATCTCATGCCAAAATACCTTATGGTTTGGAAGGTAAGGTACTGGTCTAGGAAGCAGGAGAGGTTTCCCAGGAAAAGGTAACGGAATGTGGTCTCCAGCTTGCCTGAGCTAAGCCAGAGGCATTAGCTGTCAGGTAGTCCCACAGCTGAGCTGAGTTGTGGGATTTATTCCCCACCTCATCTCATTTTGAAGCACTGCATTTCCTCTTTTTCATGGCTCAGTGTATGCTGTGGTGCTCTGTTCCAAGGAGCTGTGGAAAAAACAGAAGGCAGGAAAAACTAAAGCAGGGAGGAAGGAACATGGAGTGCTCTGAGGAACTAGGGACAAGAGAAGAGGGTGAGGAAGGCAGAAGACCTCTGAGTGTGGAATCCATGAACTAGGCAAATTTGTACCACTGCACTGGTTAACCCAAGCTATAAATTTGAGCCAGCCTGGGTCCAGCAAGATTTCCTAGTCCAAGCCTGGCACCAGTTGTGCTGGAGTTGGCTGTGCTGTGTCCAGCCCAGGGTGTGAGCACAAAATCCCATATTACACCTCTGTGCCACATTCCACAGCACTCCAAGATTTAGATGCCTCCGAGCTTGAATGTGGGACCAAACACAATCAAGGGTTCAGGCTGGGCTGTATCAGCACCAGATGTTTTGTGCACACTCACCCCACAATTATCTTAATTAAAATTGGCTTTCGGTCTTACAGGTCCTGAAGAATGTCAGCTGACTCACTTCCCAAACTGCCCCCAAGTAAGAAACACCAGGTCTTCCACGTGTCCCAGTACTGGGACATCACCAAGCTGCATCAGACCTGCTTCCTGATCCAACAAGGGAGCATGGCACCTCCTTCCCCCGGTAGATTTGACTCTTGTTCTCTCCCACCACTCACCCAGTCCATGCACAGTCCTCGGGTGAATAAAACTTTCTTCCTTTTTTATGCCCAATCTCCCTTCCAAAATGTCACATTGTTCGAGTTGTGCTGAATTTGGGTGAACATTATCTTTTTCCACTGTCGCCTACAGACCCCAGGCAGCTGGATGCTATCAAAATTTGATTTTTAAAGTAATTTGAGATTTCCAACAATTTTCAAAAGGTTGGGGGAAGGAAGTATTACTGATGCTTTTTCACATTACTGTATGCACTGCAATTTAGGGGATCTGCACAGGCAGAATTACTGAATTACAGTCCTGACTCCTGCATTTTACTCTGTTCACATGCCCCCTTCTTAAGCCCTCATGACAATTGCACTTGAATCTGAGAGGCAGCTCTATCTTTTAACTACAACATTTTAATTTTCAGTCTGGCTGCTGAAGCAGAAACAGCCTTCAAAGTTTTAGCCAAATTCTGGCCTCTTAAAATTCAGTAATAAAATCACACTGGCATCTCACTTTAAATTAAAACTGCCCAATGCTGCTTTAACTAAAAAGAAATAATTTCAGGAAATTGATTATCCCATTAAGATAATAGAAAACAAATAGATGATTTATTAGCAATCTCTCCCCAAATGCACTATTTAATAAGCTTTCAAAAGCTGTTCACTAGAGGGATATATGCCATGCCTTCCTCAATCATTTTCTTAAGCCTTCAACTTTGAAAAGTGGCTGCTAACAACTATTTGAGGGGAAAAAAATTACACAAGGCTGTAGAGGGAAAAGGTAGGATCAGCTGCCCACTGGAGTAATTTTCTTATGAACTGCACCAAATAATATTAACTATGGCCAGAGAAACCTAAAGTGGTTTTTTTCCCACCTTTAGAAATAACTGAGAGTCCTGCAATGTTGCCCTGTCTTTCCCTGAATGGAAGCTCTCCCTTGGTCACAATAACACACAGTGGAAATTAATTCCACAGACCCATCAGGCATTGTGGAAAACTGTTTGCCACTGCTAGGTCCATGTTTTTCACCTTTCAGTCAAGCTCTTCAGCTATACATTAAAAACCATAGAAATGCTGGGTCAGCCTTTCATTAACTTAAGTATTTCTACACCTTCCTTTTTAATCCACTTTCTAAAACTGTCCCCCCCCCAAAAAAATGCTCTTCAAAATTTTTTATTCTGTTGTTTTTTCAGAATCTCAGAAACATAGAATGGTTTTGGTTGGAAGAGACCATAAAGATCATCCAGTTTCAACCCCTGCCATGGGCAGGGACACCTTCCACTACCCCAGGTTGCCCCGAGCCCCGTCCAACCTGGCCTTGGACACTTCCAGGGATGGGGCAGCCACAGGTTCTCTGGGAACCTGTGCCAGGGCCTCACCACCCTTTCTCCTTCTCTGAATCTTCTTAGCCTGGATTAGGTTTTTTCAGAGGGGGCAACAGGAACTCTGAAATCATCCCAGAGAAGACTTTACCCCCAGAAACCCAGTATTTCTGTTGCACTCCATTCTGCTCCCAACCCCATCAACATCCATTTTTTGACTGTACCTTTACAGAGCATTCCCTCACATAGTGACAGGTGAGACTGGTCTGAGCTGGCACATAAAAAAATCTCGGGTATCTGCAAGAAAAGCTGCACTTACTTGTTGTGGTCCTTTACCAAAGCTGCCACCCCATCACCTCCTCACCCTGCCAGCTGTAGCTGGAGCGGCGGGCAGCATCCCCTCTGCCCCACCAGCCCGAGGAACTGCATCAGCAAGTCCTGCTGTGCCAGCAGCCATTCTCCTTTTCCAGTCATGAGTCCAGGACATGAAGCCAAATCCCAGTACAAACCACCAGCATTCACCTTTTCAGTAACACCATTTCTCCTTGCCTTTTTAGTTCCTCACACAGTTTCACACATATAACATTATGTCTCTTATTCCAAAGTCTTAAAAAAATAAATCACCAAATAAATCTAATGCAAAAAATAAAACTATAGAACCCCCAAATGTATTTCAATCAATTCTTGATTAATTGACTGAAAATCTCACATGATGGCAACAGAACAGCAGAACAACTTTCCTCTGCACTAATCAGTCTTCCACACTACTATATACTTTTGGTTTTAATTCTAACAGTGAAGTGTCTTCCTTGGTCACATGAGCAGCCTTTTTAGCAAGCTCACTAAAAGATGCTCCTTTGAAATCCTTTCACAAAGCACACCAAAAATGCACATTTACAGGTTCATGGTACTGAAGTGGTCAATTCATCTCCAAAGCCCTTCAGGACACCCAGTTCATTGCAGTCAGGGTGAGTCACAGCAGTTGGCTTCAGTATCCTTTGGACATGCCAAAAACCCATGAGCTTCATCAGCAGAAAAGAGCTGACTGGTTGGTTACCTTACAATTATTCTCTGGGCTGAACACTACAGCAAAGGCTTTCACATTTTCATCTTTCTTCGTTTTTCTCTAAATCTCAGATAACCCAGCAGGCACATTCCTCCATGGGCTTTCCATTTCCAATAAACTGCAACTGTGCTTATTTAACTTCATATATTCACTTTAAAACTAACTATTTAGGATTCATGGCCATTCATGTACCTTGGGTTTGGTTTGTAAGGTGTGTGTGTTAAGACATTTTCCAAAGCCTTAACCAGGCTTGATGAAACCCTTAAAGCTCAGAGGTATGCAGGACATGCTTCATACCTTACTCACCTTGGCCACAAGCACACCACAAACATGAGGTCAACATGTAATACAAACCTCTGGAGCCCAGGGATGCACAAATCTCAGTATTTAGAAGGTTAAGATGTCCAACATGCCATGTCCTGTGCATCCCGAGCTCACCCCCATCCATCCATCCGATGCTAATGAACCACTATTGCTGTTCAGACAAGGGAACAGGAACCCAAAAGAACCCTGGTGAGAGAGATTCCAGTCCACATTCATCTGCTGCTACAGTAAAAACCAGAGAAATCGGGGCAGAGCAAACTCTTCCTTGGGTAGAAATTTCTGAAAGGTTCACAAGTTTGCAAATCAGAAAAATGCATTGAGTGTTTGTTTGGATTCTCAACTTCTTTAGAATAAAATAGTAACAAATCACTAAAACCACCTTAAAAAGCTGTCTGGGCTAACACTGGCACCAGGTCCCTGTAGGCTATAATCGAGACACTTTCTTATTTTCTATGCACATAAAGGCAAGAGTCAAAGTTAATTTTCACCTTTAATAAGCTCATGATTCTTAGTTATTTAATACTCTGTAAAAAGGTATTACAGATTGATCATTATTGCAGTGACTTCTAGAGAAGATGGACAGCCAGGAGGCTGAAACTACAATATCACATACAGTATGTAGTCATAGATACTACCTACTACAGCATGAAGAAAAATACTTTTTAAATAAACAATATTTAACTGAAAACATAGAAATGGAGCTTTCATTCTTTATAGTACGGTTACAGAGCTATATTCCAAGAATAACATTTTTAAAAATGCTAGATCTTGAAAGACCATAGATAAAAAGAGTCACGATGAGGATGAACCAGTTTTGCCCAGAAATGCTATAATGAGCACACTGCACAGTTTTTCAGCAAATCCTAGTTTTGCCAAGCTTCAAGAGGCAAAAGCCTGAAATGTAAAAGCTCCCAAGTTGTCTAGCTAGTCCACTTGTCTTGCTCTGGCAGGCCCAGTGACCTACACTGCTTGCAGACAGCGTGTCACCACAACTGTTCTTCGCCGACACAGATCCCATCAGGAAGAGACGTTCGGGTCCTTATGACGCCAGCCCCAACAAAAAGCCTCCAACAAACCCACTGGACACCACGATGTTCTGTTTGATAAATTCTGTTGACTGGGAAGAAAAATGATATTCATAAAGTTAATTGTGTCTGACGTTATTATTTAATACTTATCACAACTTCCTGGAAACAAGAACACTAAAATTGTGGAGAAGGGTGCAGGGGGAAGCAATGTGTCTAAAACTATAAAAAACTGGTGGCACCAATGGAGTGCAAACTGACTCTAAGCTGTCTTTAACAATATATTTAAAATACAGTGAGCCTTTTAAAAGTCAAAATACAGAGGAATTGTTACAGCAATTTCATACCAATACCACTCTTGCTTTGATTAAAATAAGACAGATGTTTTACAAACTACCTTGAGAAAAAAAAGCATGAGCACCACCATGACTTCAATTGCAATCACATCATAAACGTTTTTAAAAAATACTGGTTTTTGGAAGAGTAGATCATTGGAAAAGAAATACACTTCACTCCATCATGAGCCAGTTTCCTATCAACTTTGTCCTAGAAAAAACCCTTATGTATGATGACATGGGGGCAGAAGTAGCATGAAGTAGCAACATAGAGTACAACACCTTTTATCAAATGTGCCATTTCATAAATCACCTGCTTCAAACACTTCAGATTGGCAACTAACACACAGTTACAAGAAAGTCATATAATCTGAGAGGAAAAAAAACCAGAAGAAAACCAAAAACCCCATCCTGTCCCACCCATTTCTACAGGGCAATGGAGAAGGAGAGGTTAAGCTATTTGAGGTACAGAAGAAGAAAGAAAACCCTCCCTCTTGAACTTTCAGTTCATATGCACATTAAAATTTAAGGTAATTTTTATCAATCGATGTGCAACTCCACACAGGTTAAACCTGAGATGTCAAAACTCATTAATTACAGAGCATAGTGTGGCTGTTGTTTCACTGTCTGCAGGACATTCCCAGCCAGGATTCTCAGCTACTCAGAATGAAACTTAGATTGCACGTATGGAACCTGAAAATACATAAAAACAGGCTTCAAAAAAAACCTAACAACCACAAAATTGATTAAATGGAAGTCTTCAACTGACAGGGTGCAACAGCCCCAGTGACACTGATCAGTACCACAGCTACCTCTTCTCAACATAGCAGGCACCTGGCAGATTCTGCAGACAGATATTCTCCAAAATGTATAAAAATTAGATAAACTCACAACTCCAGTTACAAAGTATCTACAGCTTTTCTGCAGAAAAGTCATTCCGGTCCAGACAAGTAATTATATTATCAGCAGCCTAAGAAGATGTGGGTTTTGTCGTTGTAGCTACCATGTTTTAACCACGCCACCCTGAACTTTTTTACCATGTCATGACCTTACCGGCTTTGTCACTCAACAAGGAAAAGTTTGTGTGTCATCTTTAACAGTGATCAAACCAGAAAACTGAATGAATAAAGACAACACAATCTGATAACTTTTAATATATTATAAAGCCAGACTATTTCTGATGCCTTCCAGTTTTGCACTTGCATTTCCAACTCATCATCACCTGCAGCGGAAGGTAAGAAAACCTGGCTGGTAGAAAAGAATGTATCACCTTAGACTCACCTCTTCAATTAGAGTGTTGATTTCGGGAGCTGCCTTATTTGCACGCTTTTTTAACTGTTTTTTTGCTTTGTTTACATCTTTTTCAACTCTCTTCCAGTCAACTTGTACATATCCACTATGACTAGCAATCTAGGAAAATAAAGGCAGTTAGTACAGCTGCAATTCACATTTCATTAGTCAAAATACATTGTCTTGGTAACTACTAAGTCACTTTTCGTATTTTTTCTTATTACAGATACAGGAAAAGACATTGTTCCAATTTCAGCAGGTTCTCTGCTTCAAACACTGATGCTTTCCTCAGTGACAGCAGTTCAAATTAGAACAAGCAATGGCAAAGTTCAGTAGACTCTTGTTAATTTTACCAGTTCTCTGTTCTTTAGTTATAAAAGCTTTACAATGTTTTTCCTTCAGCATTTACTGCAGCTTGTAAGAAAAACACGTTCATAGGACAACAATGAAAAACTGTTTCATTTCAGCTTATTTCAGAATTTTAGAATTCTGATTTGTGACAGAGTATCTGGGGCTAATCAAAATCATCACTAGAAATACTAAAAACTCTTATTTTATCCTACACAATTTAAACTGTCCAACAAAAAAAAATACTCATTACAAGAGAATTCTCACACAAAAAAAAAATACTAATTACAAGAAAATTCTCACACTTCTAACAAAACCAGTAAGCAGAAAAATAACACAGGCTGAGAACAGCACAAGTTCTGTAAAATGAGAAAAATGGGTAAGTTTGAGGAGATTGGTTCATACCAATTAGCACACAAACCCTCAATTTTTTAGCATGTCTAAGCATCATCCCAAACCTCTGCCTTATTTCTAAGATCTGACTGATGCATGTTCTAGAAAACAGCTAAACAACTCGTTATTTGGAGAAAAAAAGGAGAAAAATATCAAAACTAAGGATTACTGCTTATTTTAACTGTTAGGACAAATAGATATAAACCACTAAACTTACATGTAAATGATTGTTATATAAAAACTCTTTGTAAAGAGTGAGATTTCTCAGGTCCTTCTTAAGGTCACATGTGGGTGGGAAATACACCCAATTTACCGAACAGCCTTCTTATGCAAACTGTTCAGTTGGTAAACCTAAGTCACAGATAATGAACTTCTGTGGAACAGGTATTTAAATAGACTATTTATTTGGTTTAGCCTAAAAATAAATGTTTCACATCACTTACAGGCTATGAAGTCTGACTTTCACATGGTTCTTTCTACCAAATAACTGAAATTAGACCATCTAGCTTGTATTACAATTGCCACAGTAACTAAGCAACCTATTTCACCACAAACTGAGGATTTCATAATCCAGAAAAAAACCTAAAATTAAACAAGTGTCAGACAGATTTTGTTTGAATTCAAAACAAAGCTTCTAAAAGACCACCTATGCAAGAAAGTAAATTTCAGTCTCCATCTTCGCATAATTCAAAAAACCAATTCACTGGACAAATGCAAAATGAACTTATTATACTTTAAACTCTCTTTTACTTCATACCACTCAATGTAACAAATTAATTGACTTTGCCTGTCTATTGTAAAACAATTTATTCACATGGGCACTAGTGCCAGGCAGGCAGGGACAGCTCATTAAGGGCTGCCTGTACAGTATGAAAGCAGGAAACCAGTTTGAAAGCTGTACTGGTTGCACATCCAGTCACTGGATGACATACCAGGAAAAGAAAAACAGTTGCACATTGGGGCAATTGTTATTTTATGAATTTAACATAACCACAAGAATTTCAACAAGGCCCAAGCATTGAATTGGTGCCTTCTCACTCATACAACTGAAAATTAAATGTGACTGATCTACCCAGACCAACACAATGTAAGAAATGCTAATGTATTTGCTTGCTTGTAAAATGCAAATGGATCTTAGAAGAAACATTTCATTAAGACAACTTTAATTAGCTCAGTTATCCAGACAGCACAAAGATGAGGCAGAAGTTTTTAATTAAGTTCTGTTTGTAACTACTGCAGAGCTTACACTTGCATCAAAACCAGACATCTTTTCTCCCTGAACTTAGTAGCCCTGAAATTAGAGATTTCAAATTCTACTTTTTAGTGTTTATACAAGTCTATAAAATAAGCAAGAGAGAGTAATGGTTTGAATATAAAATTTTTAACTGAGAAGAAAAAAAACTTGTACTTTGGCAGTGATAGAGCCTGTGTCGTATCTACTTTGGCTGCAACCCCACTAATTACGTAATTTCATATATATGTGCAGATATAATACCCAAACTCAAATGCTGGAAAAACAGACTTTCATTTTTAGACTCTAATGCATCATAAAAAACTACTTGCTTATAACAGTAAATTTACATTAAGGCAAATTCTCACAATTCACTAGTATTTTTAAACTCAGGCCATACAACAACAAAGTAAAATAACAGTGTCCCATTATCATATACATACTTGGATATATTAAGGAGTCATATAGGTCTATACATATTAATTGCATATATTAATAAAGAGACCTATGGGGAATGGATTTCTGGTTATACAGGAATCTATCTATATATGATAATGGAATAATAGATATATTACATACTTACCTATATATCCCATAGCTCATTATTTGTTCAAGTCCTTCCAAAAGCATTGAAAAAATAACAGAACTTTTTCAAAAAGGCAATTGAGAAATGTATCAGTGCAGGAACATTAAAAATGTGTGTTCCCTTCTTTACATTAATCAAGGAAAACTCAGAATCTTCAAGGGCAGACCTCATTTTGGGGGTGATACCGGAGAGGCACACAGGTACTTTGTTACTGTTAAACACTGACAGGAGTAATGAGCAAAAATTTATATGGTAAGATGGGACAAAATAATTTTAATTTCCTCAAGGCAAAATCTCTCACACTAAAAGAGCCCAAGCAAGGCCAGAAGGCACAGGTGAGCTCCCATGCCCAGCTGCCTGTGCAGTGTACAGAAGCCACGGGCACTTTGAGGTATTTTCTGCTATCTAGGAAGGTAACAATCCCCATCACACTCATCCAATTTCCAGAACAGATCTGGCAAATCTCTAAGCTCAAGGCACAAAGACAAGGAGGGACTGAGAAGTGACACAACACTTTCTGTAGGAGTTGAACTGCAGAGGTTGTACCCTCAGCCACCCCCTGAAGGCACAGCTCCGCTGTCCCCACTGCCAGCACTGCCGGTTACAGAGGCACAGACACTCTGTCCCTCCACTTCACGTCAGAACCTGCCAGGAACTCGGCATTTCTTTATCAGGCCAACTTCCAACTCCCACTTGCTTTGGCTATTCCACTGAATACTCCCTCTAAGTCTGCACACATTCACTGTCAAGTGTGATATTCAACATAACATCGAATCCAACTCTTCCTCACTAAGTCCCCAGCTCCAGAAACAGGTTGGTCCCTCCCTGGGAACATCACTGGGATGCCACACTGGGCTGGAACTACGTGGTCTTTAAGGTCCCTTCCAATCCAAACCATGCTATGATTCCATGATCATCATCATGGTGCACTATCAACAAACCCCTGTACAAAATAAAGCCAAGGATATCTCGGAGCTTATTTTGTTTCTTGTGTTGTTTTCAAATATTTACTTTTCCTAAATTAGGACATAATTTAATGAAGAATTGAATTTAATTCATCAATGGCGTATTAATGGGCTAAGGAGAAATATATTAGTGAAACCACAAATAACTGAATAAAAATCCAATTTCATTATTAAATAATAGACAATACAGATCAGAAAAACCTGTAATTTGTGTGCGAACTGCAGAGCAAAAAACAATGAAACTGCTATGGAGGATACAGGATTTTAAAAACAAAGAAATATTAGGTGCTCATTATGAACAATTGTTTTTAACCAATTCATTATAGCAGAACCAAGAGTACATGAGTTCATCCTCTTCAGGATTTCATTAAATTGTGCTGCATTAATGAGAAGTTACACAAGAAAAATCCCTTCCTTTTTATGAGAAATGCATTATCTTTTCCTTAACATAGTGTGTGGATATTGATCTTTTATCAGCATATTTGAAGAACTACATCTATTTCATTAAAAAAAAAAAAAGGATAGTTAATTAATTAAATTAAGCTGTGGAAATATCCACTGCAAAGATGTGATAACAGATCTTGATTTTGAAAAGCCGTGCAAATTTCAGGTAATTTTTATTCTTTTCCTCCAACTACTTTTCATATAATCTGTATTAACACTGAAGTTCTAGATCACTAAAGAAAACATGAAAAAAATTTTTTTGCTTCCTGTACAAACTGACACTCAAAAAATGTACTGCTTTCAGTTTCCTATTGCATTTCTCAAGATGAAATCATCACCCACTGAAGAAAAAAATGTATTTTTTTAATTTTAAGACTGAACTGTTTCACTGAATGGGCTTTAGCCAAGAATCTTGCCTTCTATAGTTATTATTCTTGTTCTAGCATGTAATTATAATGTCAATATTGCAATCAGCAGTTGAAATGAAATCTGCAACTTCAGAGAAATTTACAGATAAAAAGGAACTTTCTAGTAATGTGCTGAAACACTCCCCTACCCACTCAGGGGAAGCACTGAACATGTATTCATAGAATCAGGATGTGTGATCTTTAAATGAAAAAATTAAAGACTACAAAAATGTAATTACACCATAGAATTTATGACTCAGCCTTAAAATGCAAAATGTTTTGAATTAAAAGAGAGACCAAGGCATTTACTTCATTTCCTTCCAAGAGAATCTGATCTTACTTAAGATACAGACAATCCAATCAAAATACTTAACTCATATTTCCTCTTGGATAATATTCCTTTTTGGATTCAGTGTAAATGAGATCAACCAAGAAATCAGACACTCAAACACATGGCAAACCTACTGCATGTACAGGAAAGCTCCCCAAACTTCACAGCTCAACAAGCAAAAATCCTGCACAAGTGATGTGTTTTATTCAATTTCCATTCTCCTTTGTCTACGGGCCTTAGCTTTAACTTTTCAGCTTCCAGGAGTCAGGAGCACTGAGGAAGGCACCTGCAGCAATGTGCTGCCTCCACGCCGGGTGCCTCTGTTCTGGCAGCTCTTCAGTCATATTGGTAAAAGAATTATCATTAAAATAATTAACACCAATGGCACACAAAACACGGGAAGAAAAAAAAAAGCAAACTAGCCCCCCAACAAGTAGGGACCATGATCATGAAGGAAGTGTGTGTACTTTACACAACAACGACATTTCAATGTATTACACAGCAGCAGCTACTACCCCACCCTTCCTGATCAATGCCCGACTGCACCAGCTATTACAATCAAAAGAAGAAATAAATGCAGCATATGACTTTCAGAAACCTTCCAGGGTGATGCTAGAAAGAATAAATATATCTTTAACCTCCCCTCTCAAGAAATTGTGTATCATTAAGCCTAAGTAGGCACCAATCTATATCCCCTAGAACAATCTGAGGAAAAACGAGAAGCTCACGGGTATTAAGACATGAAAAACGCCAGTAAAAAATCTGGCACTTTAAAGAAGAGCACATGAAATTCTCCTTCAATTAAAGTTTTGTCATTTAATTTAAAGGCTTTTTGGAAACATATCCTCCCCTAAACACAGTATCTGATGAAAAATGCAAATGATCATGCCAGATAACATAATTGAAAACTTCTGAACTCGAAAGCCAGCAAAGAGAGGAATGCAATGAAGCTGTCAAGATTCAGGCAGGCTTTAGAGGTTCAAGAGATGTAACATGGCAAGGAGAGAAAAGAGAAAAACATGGCTCATACCGGGACCAGAACAAGCCTCCCAGGCAACTGCCAAAGCAGCCTATCTCTTCTAAAGCTCTCATAAAATTCCCAAATAAATGTAAAATAAGCACAATTTAAATTCTCCCTAACCATAGGTTTACAGGCAGTTCCTCTCATCTGGCAGCATCGAATCACTCACAGTACTTCAGCTTCTGCCCAGAAGGTTCTCTTGTCTTACTACAAACTATTTGACAGGACAGAGTAGATTCTGATTTACCACTGATTTTTGAAATGTCTCTTTTGTACGTTTGTACACAATATTCCAGCTGAAATGTAAGGTTTTGACTGATAAGACTAAAAAGATGAAGTAGATAAGAAGCCTTCCTAATTAAATGTTACCCAACAGCTGTGTTTTTCCTATTGTTTAGTAAATAACATTTGCCAACTTATAAAGCATGAAATGCTACATACTTGAAGCAGAAGAAAGCCACCACCTACTGCAGTTGCTGCAAGCTTTCCGACTTTCTGGAACAAAAATCCCGCACACCTTAGGGGAACAAAACAAAAAAAAAACCCAGTCCAATGAAGTTTTCTGCTGAACAACGCCACACTCTACAATTCCTGACTGCAACTATTACCATTATTTCATTTAACAAAGCAAATGTATCATTTCATATTTACAAATTTAAAAATCAAGGCTATTTAATGCAAGCAATATTAAATTAACATTGTCTAAAACAAGACAACGTGAGTAATGGTTGCTTGTTCCTGGCTGTCTGATGGCCCCTTTAAAGTAAGCTTGAGATCTCCAGATCTTGCTGCTATTAAATGTAGCACATTAATAAAGCACAACATAATTACATAATGGTGCTACTACAACTGTTCCCAAATGGAAGGTGAATACATTATACCATAATTTATATTAACTACACAACTCATAACTGAAGGATCTCAGTAAAAAGAAGCACATCCCTACCATAAGAGTTAAACTCAGCGAGGCCACTCTACTGGGACATGGCGTTAGTCTATTCTTAATGGATCGAGGCAACCAGAAAATTACCTTGTTCTCAGTCTCCAAACCCTCCCACATCAAATGGAGAACAGCACAGATATTGATATTGCAGAGCAGTGATAAGGCAAGAAGGGGCCTCTCAAAGTCACCTGAGCCAGTCACCTTCCCAAAACTGCTGCAGAACCCAATCCAATCTCGAAGCTCGATGAGGCTGCCAAGAGCTCTGACTCAGACAAGAGTTTCCAGGGCTGATGGTTCCACAACTTCCCTGGGCAATTCCAGTGTGTCTAAACACTGGCCCATACACAGAGGGGAATTTTTCCCCCTGCATATGAATAGTGAATTTGTATTTATATACATCAGTAGGCACACACAGATATGTGCATCTACAGATACTGAAATATGCACTTTTCAGATCATTCAATAAGCCAGTTTTCATGGATGTCAGATTAACTATTCCCTAGAAACTTCTGAGTTTACATGTACATATCTAACTTTTTAAAATAACTTTAAGGCTACAGAAGCAAATAAAAAACTCAAACTGAAAGCTAAACCTCCACTCCTCAAAGCTGTACTGAGCCTGGGTACAACAATTTCATTTTTAGTCTATTTCACCTTCCAATTCTTGCATAATCCCTCTTTAAAAGTCACTGTTCTACCATAATGGTGTTTTCCACTGCATTTACAGTTTTTCTGAGTACTGGAATAAACAAATACCATTCAAATACCTGTGACAAATAACAAATACCTTGACACGGCTGCTCAGGCTGCAGCCACATTGTCCAGTTTAACTTCTCATCTTTACTGTCTAGCTTTCACCATGAATTATTCTGGTATAACTAGGCTATAGTATCTCTCTCCAGTTAACATCAGAGCAGACTGTGAATTTGCTCAACATGGCTCCAGCTCAATTTAGAGGAAAAAACAGTCTCCATTAAATGGGGCTCTTAATTAAAAGTATATTTTGACATATTTTTTTTCCCTTCATGTCTTTTACCTGTAAAATATCTCAGCCATAATGTAACTAAGTCTAGACTAATAAGGAAATAAGCTTTTCCATACAAATAAAAGCTATATGCAGTAATTTTCCATTTATTTCTTATAATTTTAGAGCTCTGACGTTTTCCCAAATCCTTTCCACAGTAGCTAGTATGAGTTCCCTTGGATAACTGGTGTTTCACAAATATTAAAAAAAACTTCATAATGATGAGTCAGAGTAACAAACTAAAATTGTTCACACATGAATAATCTTGTTTAATGCTAAAGGAAATCCCATTAAAGATGTATTTATCCGCTTCGAATACCCTTGGAAATGGATCTTCTAACAGAGTAAAAGGTCTAGGTCAGTTAAGGAAAGGGAAGCTCCCTTACCAGCCAGTCACACCTCCCATCACAATCTGCGTGGCTACAGAGTATTTTTCTACAATTGGTCCTGAATTGCGGCCAAACACACGATTCCACCAATGGTGGCGCCGCGCATATTCTGTTAAATCCAGCACTTCGTAGGAATCATCCTCACTGTCGTGGTCTGAAAAAGAATTTTTTAAAACGTTATTTTCTCAGTTATACAGTAAATTAACAATTTATGTAAAAATCCCAGACCCAGTTTGGCCTTTAACGGGGTAATCCAGCGGTTTAAATCGTAGTGTATAAGCCACCTATGGTCCACCAGCTCACAGAACAAAGGATTTTGGGACTATATGCCACCATCAAGGTACGGTGTAGAAGGCCAGAGGGGTGGTATAATCTATAAAATCCATGACTGGCACTACGAACGTGAACAAGAATCCCCCACCTGTTCAAGTACAGGAACCCAGAGGCATCAGATGAAACTACCAGTTAGCTCCTTCAACACAAACTAAAAAAACCCAACAAAAACAAAAACCAAAGAGATAGACCAGTACTTCAAAAGATTAAGAACTCCTGGCCCACTGCTCTCCTCAGAGGACCAGACATCAGCATATGCCACTAAGCCAAGAAGCCACTTCTGTTCCTCTTCCACAACAAGCGAAACAGATGATGCTGGGACTTCAATTAAGTTCCATGTTTGCAGGGCAATTCTGTCAATGTTTTCAGAACAGACATCCGACAACTTCAAATTAGAGATCCCCAACACCATGTCTACTCGAACAGCAGAGGAAAGAGATGGGTCTAGATTTTTAAAGACAAATATTTTAGAAGTGTATCACATTCTGTGGATATACACATGGACTGAAGTCCACTTTGGCTAAATATATTTGAGGTTAAATCTATACTCAGCAATGCTGGTGGGACATTCCAGAAAAGAACAGCAGTTAAATTATCACCTAGAATTATAAAGTATGACTGTAGATATAAACATTTTATTAGGAATTCTGACAGCTTTTTAACTTGTACTACCAGTATAGGTAAAAAAATCAAAGACTGCAGGAAATACACATGTAGGTATGCATTATTTCCCTTTACTACCACCTAAGTGTTCTTGAGTACTAAAAAATAAATAGCAAGATCCATAATGCTAAAAAGTTGATATTGAATGTTCTTTCTTTGAGGTATTGAGGACAATCTGTTTAACTTCTTTAGATGGACAAAAATATTAAAATTCGGCCATAAACAGTTAAATTAATTCTCCCCTTAAATTATTATTATTTAAACCAAAACTCGTGTACACAACTATAACACGTTCTGTGGCAAATAACACTGCCAGAGCATTTTCTACTGATGAAAAATACTCCCTGCATGCGGCATATGATGTTCTGGACATTCCCCAGCACACCGGACTGTGCCAGTGCCGAAAGGCGCCACACGACGAGGCCACAGCGATGCCCTTAAAGCCCCGCACGGTGAAGGATGCGGCGGCCGTGGGAGCTGGAGGCTCCTCCTTCCCGTCCCGCATCCCCCGGCACCTCCGGCTGCGCGGCCCCGAGCTCCGTGAGGGCTCGGCCAGCACTCATTATGTCTGCGGGCCTGGCTAGAAGAGGTTTCAGTGGTTAAATCCCGGGAAGGAGCTTTATGCCGGGGGTGCCGGGGCCGATGCGCCGGGCCGCGCGGTGGAGGGGGGGACACGCACAGATTGGGGGGGCGCAGAGCCCGGGCCATCCCTCCCCGCCCCCGGGACGCAGCGCGGGCAGCGGGAGGGGGCTGCACGCCGCCCCCGAGAGGAAGGAAGGGCGCCCGCCGCGCCGCCTCCTCCCCTCTCC
>VZTE01006370.1:292-34539 GCA_013397775.1 Eulacestoma nigropectus | reverse complement strand
GCGGGGCCGCCGCGCCGCCATGTTGGCCGGTGCTGAGGCGGCGCGCGGCCCCCCCGCTGCGCCCCCAGCGGCCGCTCGCGCCCCGCCCCGCCGCGGTGCCGCCCCCTCGCGGCCGCTCCGCGCATGCGCCTCCCGCCCCCTCCCCTCGGAGGGGTGTCCCTCAGGGGAGACCCGAGGGCGCCGGGAGGTTTGGGTTCTGCGTTTGGGAAACCTGCGCTGTTCTGGAGTGGAAGGGACCCACAAAGGTCCTCGAGTCTGGCTTCCTGCCCTGAGCAGGACACCGCAAGAATCCCACCATGTGGCTGAGAGCGTTGTCCAGACGCTCCTTCAGCTCCGTCAGGTTGGTGCTGTGACCCCTGCCCTGGGGAGCCTGTTCCAGTGCCCAGCCACCCTCTGGGGGAAGAACCTTTTCCTGATATCCAACCTAAACCTGCCCTGACACAGCTTCAGGCCATTCCCTCGGGTCCTGTCACTGTCACCACAGAGCAGAGCTCAGTGCCTGCCCCTCCTCTGCCCCTCACCAGGAAGTTGTAACTGCAGTGAGGTCTCCCCTCAGTCTCCTCCAGGCTGAACAGACCAAGCGCCCTCAGCCGCTCCTCGCACGGCTTCCCCTCAAGGCCCTTCACCAGCCTCACTGCCCTCCTTTGGGCACTCTCCAATAGTTCTGTGTCTTTCTTACCTTGTGGTGCCCAAAACCGCACACAATATTCAAGCCTGTGCCATGAGGGGCCCATTGACCCCAGTGACGGGACTAAGAACCCTGAAACCTTCCCAATATCTCCAGCTGTGTGTGAGGAGCAGAGCGGTGGCTGCAGGCATGGCTGGATGGCAGCTACATGCCATAAGCCCCATAAAAATAAATAACCAGAAAAGAAAACAAAACACAAGGCCCCTCAAAGTACAAAGGTTAAAGCCAACGTGAGCTGTGAAACATTTGAAAAAATTAAATTTTGAGCCTTGATGTGCTCCGTCCTTCCATGCGTTGCTGGGGTTTCAATGGGCTAAAAGCCACATAATTGTATTTTATTACTTTTTTTTTATTGTGTGCAGCCATAACATGGAGGTGGCTGACACAGTAAGTGCAGCTTCAGGAGTGTTGTTGCAATATGAATCAAGAAAGCATCAAAGAACATAATTTATAAATAATAAAATTGAAAACACATTATTTAAAAGTGTTTACAGCTGCTCACTTGGACTCTTACACTGCCAATACACAAGACAGGCAATTACAATGGAAGAAAAATCCACTTTTCCCCATGTCATAAAGCTATTTTTATGGAGTAAGCATTTAAAATTTTAATTAAACCCCTTAATTACACCAGCCTTAACAGACATGCCAAAAAAAGGGAAAAAAACATATTTTCTACAAGAAGGTCCTTCTTTTGGCAGCTCTGAAACTGAAGTGAGCAGATAAAACTTGAAGTTAGTGTATAAAGTGTTCATTTTCGTATTAAATGATTTTTATTACAAACATTTGCCATCGTGATAAGCAGGCGACAGCATGCCAGACGGAACTAGTAATATATTGCTTTCTTTAAGATTTTCAATAGATATGTTTCTGTATGGAACACGAGTTTGTCTCATATGATTTGTTTTGACAAACACTGCACATCTTCGGAATTTTCTTGTTTAAGCATAAAATTGGTGGGTTTGGTATTCACTTCCCAGTCAGTAACAAAATGCTTGTTGACTTTTCCCAGTCAGATGCCAGTAAGGTAAGGGAGGTGACCAGAAAGTTTTGCTCAGGTCGTGTGAGCCTGGCTATTTTTGTACCCTTTCTTGCTCAAATTCTTAATATTTGGCTTGCCTATTTTTAACTATGATCAGCTAAAAATAAGAGCGCTTCTCAGATGACTTTCCCTGTGTCTGTACAAACAATTATATTAATTTCCTTTCAGAACAGGGAGGTTTATATAATTAGCACTTTTAAAAGATTAACATTAGAACCTGCATTGTGTTCTACGTGCAACTTCTATTTGCCTCCTCTTGCAACCCTCTTGCCAAGTCAGGGCGATGTGACAAGTGGCAAGGAAGGAGTTTAGGAAAGAACCGGGGAAAGCCTTTTTGGCAGGTTTTGGGCTTGTGGTATCTCTGTGCTGGGATCAGGATGCACCCCTTGCCCAACACAAGACATCTCCCAGTGGGTTCCAGCTGTGTAGGATGCAGTGGTGCTCCCAGCCGTGGTGCTCAGCCCAGACTGTTCCTGGGTGCTGTGAATGAACCAAGTGTCTGCCCAGGATCTGCGGGCACTGCCTGGGGGATTGGCTCGATGCCTGCACAGAAAATGCCATCAGGATTGTTCTTGCTTCCAGCAAAGTCCATAACCTGTGCAGAGACAGCAAACTCTTGGCTCCAGAGACCAAGAATAACTGGGAGAGCTTTTACCAGCCCCCTTGTGATGTATACAATTCCCCAAGCCCGTTCAAAGCTCGTGCACACTGGTGCCTTCTTCAAGCTATTTGTGGCAGATTCTGACAGATTTTCCGAGGAAAGGGAGACGATTTAAACTCAGGCCACATTTTGGCTTCACTCTTAAAGGCTCTCAGGAACAAAATGTTTTCCTGTAGCATCAGAAGGACTGTACAGAAAAATTGCACTCTTTGCTCTCTAAGCCCCAGCTACAAGTTCATGCTGTGCATCCACCTGCTCTCCTTGTACCTGTGACAAGCAGGTTCGCTATCACAGCTTGCAGGGGAGCATACATGGCACACACGTACCTTACAAATTCTAAAACTCCACAATAAGCAACCCAAAAACCCCAAAAAGCAGAAGAGAGCTCCCCAACCTTGGAGCCTAAGTGCCCGTGTGACTCTGATCTAGCAGCTTCTTTGTGCTGTGACCAGATTTCCAAACTGGGACACACGTCCTTGAATTTTTAACCATCTTGCATGATTAATTACAAACACTAAAGGCAACACACGCTGCTGGCCATCTCCACTAGGCCTCACTTGTGAGTGAAACTTAAGTTCTCAGCAGGTTTAACCTAGTAAATGCAGTCAGAATAACCTGGCAGTAAAGGTATTGGAGTGAATAGATGTTCCTTTTCAAAAAGCGGACTGGACATGCTGTTATTCAAAGCTCAGCTGGCTGGAAAATGGCAGACAAATGTCTTCTCAGATACGGGAATGGATTTAGGTTCCAAGTCAATCAAGATCTTGAGCAAAGGCTGTTGTGGGAAGGCACCAGACTCGGACTCTTGGAGGTTATGACCCTTCTGCAACAACCACCAGATAGTTTTTGGAGCAGGAGTGGAAGCTTGCACCAGGACTTATTCCTGCTCTTTCCTGCTTGCCTGGCAGAGAGGGGCCATAACCTGAACTGTTAATGCAGTAGGAAGTTCCATGACTTCCTGATGAAGAGCAATACAGGGGCAGACACTGATCTCTTCTCTCTGGTGACCAGAGACAGGACCCTAGGGAATGGCCTAACATTGTGTCAGGGGAGCTTTAGGTTGGATATCAGGAAAAGGTTTATCCACCAGAGGGTGGCTGGGCACTGGAACAGGCTCCCTAGGGCAGTGGTCACGGCTCCAAGCCTGATGGAGCACAAGGAGCGTTTGGACAACACTCTCAGGCACAGGGTGGGATTCTTGTGGATGGGCCGGGAGTTGGACTTTGATAATCCTTGTGGGTTCCTTCCAACTCAGGATATTGTATAATTCTGTGATGTTAAAATGAAGATACTCCTCCCTGTAGTTATGTTAACAAATGCACATCGTTGTATCTCATGCAATCTCCATGTGAGATTTTGGATGGCTTGCTTGTATTGCTTGTATTCAACCTTTCTTTGTCACTTTTCTTTGTAAAATGTTTGTTATGAGGTTTAACTAAATTTAATTATGAGAATTTTTTTTCTTGTTGGTGAACATCATTAAATTAATGTTTTCAGTTTTATAGTACTCTAACTCGATAACAGCCTCCTTTATCTTAGAATCACAGAATAATTTTGGTTGGAAAAGACCTTTAATATGATCTAGTCCAACCATAGTTCTTAATTCATTTATCCTAATGAAATTTCAGTTATAAATTCTCACCACAATCCATGTATGAGTGGAGGAGAAAGGGGCAGAGAAAGAGATGTCTGTCGTCTGCATTAACTAACAGGAGTTTAAATTGTCTCTTGCTGAAGAATTCAACTGATGCAAAAAGAAAAACCAAGTTTAGTGTGCTGTGAAAGGTGTTTAAACAGGTAACAACCAAAGACATCACCCCGGTATGACATCACCAATGCACTGGATCCACAGCACCTGCATTTTACTTATTAAACAAAACTGATGGTTAGTGTCGGGTCAGGCTGCAGCAGGACACATTCCCATGACCCTAGCCTGGAAAAGTAAGGAAATAAAAATAAAAAGTTAAGGGGGAGATGGGTCTTTCCTGTTTGGTTTGTTTACTATATTGTTAATAATGCAAGCTGATTATCCATTAATCTTTTGATCTCCCCTCTGATGAGTTACCAGGCTTGGACAGCAGCACGGAGCTCTGACCGTGACCTCCTGCTATTGTATGAATCCCATCCCTGCGCTGGGATGGTCTGTGTGCTATGCCTGTGGAAAACGCCGGGATCGCGGCCAGGGGGGAGCCAGGGGAGCCAAGCTTGGGGCAGAGCGCTCGTCTGGCACAGCTGAGCTCATCATTCCGGTAGGATCTCCCCTGGAGGCAGCCAGTGCTTAAGCGGTGGGAGCAGAATGCAGGAGATGACTGCGGTGACTCATGAAGGTTCATCTTGCACAGTCAAAATGCTTAATAAAAACTGGAGTGTTCAGCTAAATTTGAGGCTTCGTGTGATTGCCCAGGCAAATAAAGGGCAGCGAGGGGAACTGAATCTTAGAAAAGCAGAAAGTCTTGCACTGGAAGGTTGTCTTCAATCTGATATAGGTGTCTCTCTGTTGTTATATTCTTGTTTAAAACTTTCCTCATATACAAAGTGAATTTTTTTTTTAAATGAGTGTTCTGCCAAGTTTGTGTTCTTAATTTGCTGTTTTCTTGTAAGTAAAAAAATAAAAGATTTTTACTTATCTGGAGGTAACTTTTTGTTTACTGTATGTCCATTCTATAAAATTTCAGAAAAGCATGCTGACTCTAGTACTGCATTATTTTAGAGAAGTTCTGTAAACAGCATTTAGCTGTGATCATGAATGTAATGATTTATTTTGGTTTTAAATTGTCCTTCAGAGATAAATATCCAATTGCCTTGGTAAATCCTGTAGGTATTTTGGAGTTTCCTGCTACTGTCACTCAAGTACTCGGACAAACCAACGGAGAGAGTGAGAACAGACTGACAGTCTGGCAGTCTGTCTTGCCAAGCAAATGTAAGGAATTACTTTTTAGAGGAGCTGCAATGATGAATTAATCATACACACCACTTCCACAGCTAACAAATGTTCCTGTTTTCTGTAGCATAAGTGCACATAAACAATGAAGAGAAAAATAAAACTTCTTTGCATGGCTTTTTACAAAGTTAAGGGTAACAGGATAATAACTGGGCAGGGCAGATTTAGAAAAAATCCACACTGAAAAAGTTGAGGACTCTCCAGAAATACCATCTAAGAGGTGAAGAGCCCAAAGAATTTCAGATTTTTCTGTTTGTGAAGGCCTGCACCAAGAAAAGGTTAAAAATCCTAAACTGAAGGGAAACATGGTAATAATGTTTTTCATTTTCCAGCAAGAAACAAAAACCAATACAGAACCATAATGAGTAAACACTAGACAGTACACAAAGAGAAAAGATAATTCATGTGAGTCATCGTTGCTGGCAAGGAAAACCTTTGATCAGATACTGCTGTGCCAGTCACAGGTAGCATTCACTGAAACACCTGGCTGCTCTCAGGTCACCTCAAGCTTATGAAGAGCTCTCCTACAGCTTCTTCTTCCGTGCTGCCTGGTTTTGGCTGGAATAAAACTAAACACATTTCCCCCAGAAAGCTGAAAATGTGCCAACACAGTCAAACATGAGACTCCTGGAGTACAGGGCTGCCTCCAACTGCCCCATTCCCCACGGCTGTATCCCCTTCCTAGATGGAGATCTCAAAATAACATTTCTCTGGCCAAAGGACTAGCTTGCTTTAGCGACCCTGAGATCAGGGGAACTGGATTTGTTTTCCAAGGGTAATTTTCCTGCAAAGATTGAGGCCCCTGGCAACTGGGGAGACAGCCTGACAAGCTAGAGAGGCATTCCTTATTGTACTTGTGCACAGTAACTGTACTTCATCACCGAGAACTTCCCTAACTTTACAAAGGCAATGCCAAATAAAATTTAAATAATTTCTTTATAACAAAGTTTGTCTTGAAAGATTGCCCGAAGGATCAGACTCTCATTCAGTTACCTTTCAAAGCTCAATAATAGTGAAATAACTATATCACAGCATTGTTTCCAGTAGCACTGTTAATTTTTCCAGCTTTAAAGTACTCAAATCTTGATTTCTCATAAAATACTAATGCAGTCTGACAAAAATTGAAAGCGGCCATTACCTCTGATAAAACTGTTCAAAGACAGATAATGTTCACCTTTTCCTCCTGTTTTTCTCCAGTATTTTTTCTTTGGAAGTATTGTACCTGCCGTGACTTATCACCACTGACCACCTTCAGCACTTATGGTCTCTACAAGGACTTGATAATGATTTTTGCAGAGTGAGAGCTGCCGCCCCCCCTAAAGAAGACCAAGCCCTACCCTGCAGAGCTTTCAGCAGCTGGCAAGACAGAGGCAGTGCCATCTACTGAAGCTGTTTGGGACATAATGGTGAGCTAAACATCTGTAGCAGCAGCAATCCTAACTCTGATTGAACCTGAAAATGGTATGGGTAGGGATTAGAGGAGGAAATCTAGTTTCTCTTCCCATCATTAACTCAATGAGCAAGACATTCAGGCTGTGTCTACAGAAGCTTTTGTGCCATACATTTCCTGGCACTGATACCATCTGCCGAGTCCCACAGGCTGCAGCAGCAGTGACAGAGAGGTAGCAGTGGCTCCAGTCCAGCCACTGGTATTTGAATGCTGTTCTCATTGAGTCTCATCCAGAATTCCTCAGAGAAGGAGAAGAGTGGGATATTTGCTTGGTCCACTGTCCAACTGGAATCCAAGCTGGCATGTAGAGTTATCCAGTGTGCTCTTGTAGTCACAAACCTCATACTCACTCAGAAGAGAGCAAGCAAAACCACAGACCTAAGTGCAGCCAGGATGACTTCTCAGAGGAATCTCCCCATGTTCATTTTTTAAATTCAGTTTTGTACTGAGGGCTCTTTCTGGGTATTTGTCAGATGGAACATCAGGAACTGGAGTGATAGGACAAGGAGTAATGGGTTCAAATTGAAAGAGAGGAAATTCAGGTTAGATATGCAGAAGAAATTCTTTACTGTGAGGCTGATGAGGCACTGGTACAGGTTACCCAGAGAAGTAGTAGATGCCCTGTCCCTCAAGTGTTCAAGGCCAGGTTGGATGGAGCTCTGAGCAACCTGGTCTAGTGGAAGATGTCCTTGCTCATGGAAGGGGGTTGGAACTGGGTGATCTTTAAGGTCTCTTCCAGCCTAAACCATTCTGTGATTCTATGGCAAGCCCCATTTTGAACATGGAGCTTGTTTGCACCCTTTTTATTGTACACCAAGGCTTGGCTGAAGGTTTCCAGGGAATTGTGTAGAGGCTGCACTGGCAGCCGCTGACAGCCAAGGTATTTTCCAGTGCTCAGCCACAGGAAGCCACACGTGACCTGCACAGGCACAGGTCGTGCAGGAGGACTGACCTGTGGTTGGTCACCTGGCAGAGGAGGAGGTTATGGCAAAGTAGTTGTTGGACACAGGTTCCAGCATCTGCATAAAAATATGCAGGAAGCAGAGAGACAGACATCCCGATCCAAAGGAGAAGGGAAGTCCTTCCAAGCTCAATAAAAACCTCAGCAGTACCTGAAAGGTGCTCAAAAGTGGTGAGAAAAGCAAAGGTATGAAGAGGTATTGACCCTCTGTGTGTGTGTGCATGTACATTTCTCTGTTATGTGAGGTAAGATCAGGACTGGCATAGTTTTTAACCTTTCCATGTCCATTTACCTCAAGTTCACCATTTCTAAAGACCTGGATGCCTTCAGGGCTGTCCCAAGATGAGGCTCCTGGAAAGCATGAGTGCTTTTGTTGCCAGGGTGTTTTCTGTGTCAGTGTTAAGCTCCAGAGGCCTAGACAGGTGTGCTTTGGGACTCTGCCTCTCTGAGGTCGTTGTGACCACAGAGCTGCGCCAAGAAAGGGAACAATGGTCTGTGAATCTCAAAATCGTTCACACCCATGTAGTCATCATTCACAGCATCCTCCAGAGGGAACTGCAGCAGGGATGCACATCAGGAGATCAGGAGGAATTTCATCACCAAAAGGGTTGGAATGGGCTGCCCAGGGAGGTGGTGGAATCCCCATCCCTGGAGGTGTTGAAGAAACAACTGGATGTGGCACTCAGTGCTCTGGGCTGGGTGACAAAGTGGTGATCGGTTAAAGGTTGGACTCGATGATCTCGGAGGTCTTTTCCAATTTAATTGATTCTGTGATCCACAGGGACCTCGCTCCGGAGTTACCAGGAGGGTGGTGAAACCAGGAAGGATGTTCTGATAACGATCACTAGTGTAGATGTACTTTTTCTTGCTTACTTATGACATATCACTGAAGTTAAAAAGTAAACTAGTGAGGGGATCATAAAGCTGGGCATCAGCAGCTCAATATTTGTGAAATACAACTTCACAGCACATTGTCTATAAACTTTGCTTTGCAGTGTTTGTTTTATGTTTTTGCTTATTTATATTTTGCATATTTTATGTGCATTCTATATCCCATAGGCAATTTCTGCATTCAGTTCAGCTTTTTTTTTCCCTTCTGATTGATCAGGACCAGTAAGTAATCTTTAGAAAATTTGTTTGTTCTATTTGTTCCTGTCTTCTTCCTAAATGTTTGATGAGTGGGTGATTTGTTTGTGCTGTCGTTACGAAAACCATATGTTGATGTGGTCTTATGGAGGAGTGTTTTTATTATTTTAAGAGTTCAACTAAGGATGTTTCCAAAGGAGTCATAATTGCTCTTCTAAGTACAAAGGCTGAACAATGACTGGCTTACAAATAATGCCAAAAATCTGTTCAGCTCAGTCTAATTATTTCAAAGACTAAAATCTGTTTCTCAGAAATGTCTTCTTTCCACAGTCTGAACTTTTTCACATACTAAAAAAGTTATATTTCTGGAAGTTCTCTATGGTTCATAGTCCTTCGGAGCAAGGGGAAAGAATCCAATTTTTCATGTACATCTCAATTTATGCAAAAACTTTAAGGCTGCCCCTGTCTTGATGTGAAATTTATTGTGCCCCAGCATAACCAGTGGTGGCTGGGGGTTTGGTTGTCCTTTTCATGGGTGTGAAGAAAACTGGAGGGAATTTTCTGCTGGGAGACTGGTGCCTGTGCTGATGCCAGCTGGTCAGTGTTCCTGGAAACACCTTGTGAGGCTGTTTGGTGTCACTGATGAGCAGGAGACAAGGTTCTAACATGGGTGGTGTCAATCTTCTCCATAAATATGAGATTCCCACTGACACTTGGGGGACTACAGGAAGAACAAGGAAAGTACCATGAGTGTAATTGCAGTAAAAATGATCCCTAAATTGGCTGCTCTGTAAGGGACTCAATACTGTCCTGGCAAAAGGAGAATCTCTGGAAGTGCCTCAGTGCCCAGTATAGGCTGCTGAAGAGGGAAGTATATGGCAGAGATTCACCTATGTATTTTAGACCTAAAATATTAAATAACGACTATTATTCAGTGCTGCAGGAGTAAAGAAAATGAAAAGAGGAAAATAGCTGTGCATCTGGCCAAGACCTTGAAAAGGACAGACTCTTCAAAACAGTTTTCAGAAAAACAATTTCAAACCTCCCTGCTGCAAAGCCTCCTACACAGCCCTTGCAGAGAGCCTTTTAGAGGAGAACTTTAAACAAAGGAGCGCAATCGCGTGGCCACGTTTTGAGAGCAGCAATGTGGCAAATAAATACTACACATTTATAGGTGCACGGCAGCCAAGATCAGTTACTGATGAAGCTGATTTCTTGTGCGTTGCAATAAAAAATGAAAGGGGGGAAAAGTAGAAAATACTTATTCTGCAGTGAAGGACAACATGCCATGCTTAGTGTCACACTAACGCACTAAGGCACTTTGAAAACGTATCTGTGTATAGAAAATTTAAATGTTACATAAACCATGTATGTGTGTTATATAAATGCCTTTAGATTATAAGTATTACCTGAGATAAATGTGCATGCACTTCTATTTTTTGTATGTCTGTCTGTGTGTATATATATAAATATATATATATATAAAATATATATATAATGTAAAATCTGTCTTCTTAGATTATTGGTGAAATGAACTGTTTATTCTTCTCCATAATCCAGCAAAATTCCAGAGGAAGTTGGCCCAGTGGTCAAAGCTGTTCAGGTGTTATTTTGTCTCAGACCTCCTACATTGTGTCAGGTGGGGTCTCTATGCCTTACATGCTTAGAGACCGATGGTTTTAGAGGATAAATAATTTATGAACTCAAATCCATAGTGATCAGGGCTAGCTGGATACCTTAGATGGACTAAATGGCATGGGGTTAGAACTAGATGGTTTTTAAGGTCTCTTTTGACCCAGATCATTCTACAGTTTTATGAAAATAGTAATAGGTAATTTTTTTCTGAAGGATTCCTTTATTGGAAATCCCTGCTCCATGTTTCCTGGCCTCCAGAAATGTCTTGTGCTGATCATTGACTTTTAGGATATCATGATCAGGAGATCCTGGGGGTCTGGAAGGTGACGTGAATGAAAACTCTGTCACAGTTCTTGACTGAGGAATAGGAAGTTGTGTTCCTGGCTTTTCTTTGGTTTTGATCCAGGTTCATCATGGAAAAGTGCCGTAGCCTTTAAAAAATGAGTCAGGCCAGGATGGGGTGTTCTCACACTACCTCCACACAGGGCACTGCAGACACCTGATGGGAAATGTCTGTCTCCAGAGCACCAGAGCCACAGGCCTGTGAGCTGCCAGGGGGATGGGATTCAGCCTTGCAGAGGTGCCTGCCCTGCGTGGTGCCTGAACCTCTGGAGCAGCGGCTTGCTTCCAACACTCTGCTGGAACTTCCTGGCCCTTCCTCATGCCAGAGCTGCCTCTTGTGTTGCCACTCTGCCAGCCAAAAGCCATTCTGCCCCCAAACCAGGTGTAGTGCAGGGAAACACATCAGGAAAAGACACAGCCCCATTCCTGTGCCTTAGATTTGCAGTTTCTGGGATTTTTCCGGCCACTCAGCCGGTGGCATGAGCAAGGACAGCCCAACACTGCCTCTGCACATGGGCTGCAGCCAACCAACACGCTCACAGCCTGGACTCTTCCAACAAATTTTCCCTGGTTCACAATTCAAAACCATCCCAAATTATTATTTTGCTTTGGAAATTATGCTAAAAGTAATTCCCTTTTTTAGAGTTCAATGAATAATGGATTCTCTCAACCTTACCCTGAATTTATGGGAACATATGCCATTGTTCCCTACCTTATGGAGGCTGTAGGTTACCGAAACAGGGACAGGCAGAGCGAGGTGCTTGAGGGGAGGAATAAGAAGCAGGGTTTTCTCTTTTTTTTTTTCACCAGGCATATCTTAAAGCCCTTCCTTGCTCAGCTTGGTATGGTACACTGGCTTTTCTAGCTCCAGCTGCCAGCTCTAACAGTGTTACTCATATTTGTTAAACAAACCAAAGAGCAGAAAGCTCTCCCTTAGCTGGCTGTGTCATAGTACAAAGACAAGCACCTTTAAAAAGGCAGAAACCCCATAAAGTTGAGCTCATTGCAGAATATATTCTTGTTGGATATTCCTTGTGTTTCGTTTGGGGCTGTAGTAGCCAGACCAGCCAACTGGGGATACTGATGAGTGTTGTAAATCTAAAGCAGTGCCTCACTCTCTATGAAAATGAAGTGTTTTCATAAAGGAAAATACTGTTTTCTATTTGCTGTAGACTGTGTTTGTACCATGGCCAGTGGGAAAGCAGTGTTGTAGCAATTTTGGTATAACCCTACCCTCGAGTTTGCTGCCTGGCTCCATGTGTCCATTATGGGTGGAAGCCGACAGCATGGATGGAGTGGTGGCTTTCCCAAAGCTGAACTGCAGCCAAACCCTAGGGCAAACTTCTGGTTTAGCTCCTAGACAGAAACCCACCCACCAGTTTTCTTTGGGAAGAGCTGGAATTCAAATATTGGTTTGGCCTGAAAATTGTTCTGGCTACCCTGAAGGCAAAGGGAAGGTGATTCTGCAAAGCCACAAGAAGCAAGTATTTTAATTCACAAATAATTTCCCTGATTTAAAATGCTAATTTTTATCTAACATTTTCCTTACTCCAAAACCACATTGGGTTTCAGTTACATTTCCTTTGAAACCAGAAAGCGATCATGCTGAAAGGCAATAAAAGGAACTCAAATTACATTTTTTTTTCCCTTTTTGTACTTTTCCCTGCCTCCCCAAATGTTAGAGGAGCAAAACTGGATTCTACTATTGCACGAATTTGGAGGCAGGAGCAAATGGTGCAAGATGCCATCAGGGAATCAGTATATTTAGCACAGGAGGGGTATTTCTGAAGAACTTCTTAGCTAGAGCTCCTTGCAAATGGCTTGGGGCTGGGGTGGAAAAGCTGACAGGTGCTCCTGAGTTTAACTGAGCTCACTGCACACATGGCAGAGAGATGCTCTGTGCAGGTACAGTCCATGCCCCAGGTCGATCAAAGCCTGAAATGCACGGGGTGACAAAGGGAAATGTGTCCCTGTGGCCAGTGGCAGCGAGAAGGCAGCAGCTGCTCAGGGTTCCCTGGGTGAAGGCAGGGCTGGGACTGCCAAGAGACCAAGTGATGGTTTCACAACCTATTTGTCAAGAGGGATAATTCGGAGCTAATCCATATCTGAGATGCTGCCTTCATGCCACTAGCAGGGAGATAATATCCCTCTGTCCCTGTAGTGCCTGTTATGAAAGAAAGGAGAGAAAATCAAGTTCCTCTTTGTCTTGGGAACAGAAGAAATGCCATTATCCTCCATGGAGGCAGGGGTGTACACACGATTTGGAAGGTCTGCTGGTATTGTGATGCTGAATGTTGTCACAGTTTGCACTGTCACTTTCACATGTGCAACACAAATATGAAATATTGCCACATTGTCCTGTTAGTGTTGGCCCATGCTTTGCAAAACTGTGTGTGGCTACAGATTACACAGAACAGAGGGAATATGGGCCTGCTCCTGGCAGGATTCATTCATTGCCCTTTAATGGGATTTTATTGGTTGGTAATGAAATATGAGGAATTAATCTCAGCTCAGTTATACTTACAAATACATTGCTGTATTTTAACGTGTGCACGCATGTTGGTCTGTTTTTAATTACCCAGAAAATGTGAAGTTAGCATAGTAAGATCAAAGAATTCAGATTTGTCCCTCGGTGAGCAACGTCACTGCCTCGCCACACAAAGCCAGGCTGGTAACGAGCATAAAGAAGCAGTGAACAGGGGACTTCCTGTCTTGGCAAGGACGAGGACTGGCAAATGCAGGAGGCCAGACAATCTGATGAAAAACTGATCCTTGTTCTCCCTTCTTGTTTTTCACTCCCACATCTCCCTTTTTCAGCCTGAAATTCACTCTGCTTGTCTCCAGTGAGTCCCTGCCTTGGTTACTCCGTCATGCTTTTGGGGTGGGGTAGGGGATCCTGTGCTTCATCCTCACGTGCTGGGGAGTCCTGCTTTGGGCTCAGGCACCTCACTGTCCTTGCAGCTGGTTCAGATCTATCCCAGGATTCTCTTTCTTTTTTTTGATGCATCTGTATCGGTACTACTGGATAGCCCAGTTTGCTTTTGGTCTTGCCCACTGGGAATGTCAAGTGAGGATAAAATTAAACTGTGGGTAGATAAAACATAAGGAGGTTTCTACAGTGAAATATGATATGTATTAAAATCAACTCATTCATTAGCACTCACATTGTGAATTTATTCAACACTCTGAGTTAACAAACAGAGTTCCTAGTTCAATGTCTAGTGCTGCAAACAGCTTCTTTCTGTTTACAAAATAAATTGTATCTTCCACTAAGTAAGTAAATAATTATAAATGGATTTTTATTTCTTTCCAGCTAAGTCCACAAAAAAGTCCTCCGGTGCCTTACCTTACACACAGAGCAGCCACAGTCTGCTCTGAGTAGCTGTGTTCAATAAAGGGCCTCCTTGTACAAACTGTTTAAGACAGAGTATCACCATTTTCACTTCTGCATAGTAATTTATGCTGACATCAGAAGAATCAGAAAAACATTTCATAAAACTTCCTTAAATTCTTTACTCACACTGAGATTCCTGGACAGTGTCTGTGTCTAGCACTTGGCTGTGGTTAAGCAATAACAATACTGAAAGAAAGAATGGGAATGCTCCACTGGATTTGAACCTACATCCAATTCCTATGACCAGGCCAAAACATCTTCTGGCCTGTGTTTGAATGGACATTTAGAACAACTCAACCATAAAGAGGAAAAGAAGGAATTATTTAAGAAAGCAGTAGAATTAGAAAGCCAAAATGTTTCTGCTTTTCAGGTGAAAAAAATTAAACCAGGCAGCAGAGTCCAGTAGAGGAGCAGGAAAGGGGATGGAATGGGAGCGTGATGTGATCCAGGGAGGCAGGAGCATCCAAGGGCTTCAGCTGAGCACCTCGGGATGGTGTGGGCTGGAAGGGGGCTCGGCCACTCTGCGCACTGGCACCGTGTAAATCAGCAGAGAGGCAAAAACCTGCAAACCCCTGCTCTCAGCTGGAAGATATCTGCAGTATCTTCCTCATTATTATAAAAGACACAGAGTTGTTTTTCTAAATATAGAAATTTTCTAAATGTAGAAATTACTACAAAGCACTCTCGGTTACTTGGGTATAAATAAAGCCAGTCATGTTCCACTTTTTAGTGCAAATGCTATGTACAGCATCACACCCTGAGCTAATTTTCACAGTTACACAACATGGTACTGTTCCATCAAGTCAATAGGACTTTGGAAGTGTAAATTAGGAAAGGTCTCAATCACAGCAAAATATTAAATGGCCACAGGCAATTATTGTGAAATCAGAAAAAGTATCTTTATACTACACATAAAATTGAGCTTTTTTATGATGATAGTCAAAGAAAATAAGTGCAAATAGATCTTTTGGAAGGCAGGGGTAATAATTAATATTTACACTGTAGTTAGGCTGTTTATGTCTAAGTATTAAATACAATTCTTCAATGTCTTAAGCCAGATTTTGATTGATCTTGCTACTGTAAAACATTCTGGTTTCTAAGCTACCAAGCACTTGTTGTTGTTGTTGGTTTTGGTTTTGTGTTGGTGTTTTGGTGGGTGGTTTTTATTTGGTTTTTGGTTTTTGTTTTTTTTTTAACTTCCATTTATTTTTATTTGGGAAAGAAACATATTTTGCAGCATTGTGGGCATTACATCAATTTCATAGTGATCCCAGAGCAAACTCTATACTAAATGACAGCTGAATTAAAAACAACAGAGCAAAAGATTTTTCACTCATAACCTCCCAGCAGACGAATAGATCAATAATCCAGAATTATTTGGCTCTTTCATAATTCCCTACATAAAATAACTACTTTATGCTTGATGTAAGAGTAAGATGGCAAATCCTGGCTGTTGTGGAAAGCAGCTGTTTGCTAAATCCATCTTCAACTCACTGCAAATGAAAATGTCATCTGTAAAGGTCTCTCATTTTTTTAGGATAATTCATCACAGTGATTAGGCACCTCCTGAAGCAAGACGTTATCGACTCCTGGTTTGGAAGAGTTAATTCACTGTGCTGCAAACTGATGTGAAATGAAAGAATTGCCGGGAAAGAAAGTTTTTGCTTTGATATGAAAAATGAGCAGAATGAAACTGAGACATCAAAAGGAGCTTTTTATAGAAAACACTCTATAAAGCTGAATCAGAATCACAGAATCATTTAGGTTGGAAAAGGCCTCTGAGATCATCGAGTCCAACCCATGACCGACCACCACCGTGTCACCCAGACCATGCCCAAGTGCCTCGTCCAGCCTTTCCTTAAACACCTCCAGGAATGGTGACTCCACTGCCTCCCTGGGCAGCCTCTTCCAATGTCTTATCAGCCTTTCTGTGAAGAAATCCTTCCTCATGTCCAACCTAAACCTCTCCTAGGGCAGCTTGAGACTGTGTCCTCTTGTCCTGTTGCTGTTTGCCCAGAAGAAGAGACCAAACCCCACCTGGCTACACTGTCCTGTCAGGGAGTTGTAGAGAGGGATAAGGTCCCCCCTGAGCCTCCTTTTCTTGTGCTCCTCCTTTTCCAGCTCCAGTCCCCTTCTCTGGACTTGCTCCAGCCCCTCAATGGCCTTCCTGAATTGAGGGGCCCAGAACTGGACACAGGATTTGAGGTGTGGCCTCACCAGTGCCCTGTGCAGGGGGCAATCACTGCCCTGGTCCTGCTGGCCACACTGTTGGTGACACAGGCCAGGTGCCATTGGCCTCCTTGGCCACCTGGGCACACCTGGCAGAAGTTCTGCTCCGGTGTCCCTGGTCACTCTCAGCACTCTGGTCAGCAGGAGCACTGACTGATGTCCTGCTTGGGCCCTTCTTACACCACCTCCAACTGAGCTACCACCTCTGCAGCATCGAAGCCACCAAGTGTTACTACTGAGCCCTGTTATTCACTTCCAGTAAATCCTCAACACACAGCTTCATACAAAGGCAGAGCTGTATCCCACAGGCCCTGGGGTAACAAACAGAATGCACCTCTGATTGGGAACAATGACTAATTAGAAGTGCTTCCCCCCATAGGTAAAGGGGAAAGCTTGGCCTACAGACATTTTTTTTTCTGGCAGATTTGGATTTCCAGAGATTGAAAATCTTGTAGTCAATCTCCCAATATGTACAGCCTTCAAAGTGAACTGAAATAGACGGCAGAACTGAAAAATAAGACTGACACAGTAAATCACAATGATTTATGAGCATTTAGGTATACGGGAAAATTTACTCATTCCCATTTATTTAAAAATAAATACATTACTTATTTATAGTCTTCATTCTCATGTAGCAGAGAGTGCTTTGGGGTTGTCTTGACAAATTGAAGTCATTGGATTTTACCAATTACAGGGTCAAATTACTCTATCCCTTGCATGCCTTTATATGCAGTTTCAGAAGGATGAAGTACAGATTTTAGATATTAAAACACTATTTTATTAGTCATTCTAATACACTCAACCAATACAAAATCAATCACTGATTTTTCCATGTCTTTTCCCAGCTAGTTTAAATGTTCAAAGGAATGATTTATGCTGCTGTGTAGACATCAGTAACTAAATGTTTGCTAATAATTAGCCTGAATCTTCTACTTTTAATTTTCATATTTCCTTTAATTTTATTTAATTAGTTGCCCTCTAGATCCCTTCCTGATGCAGTAGGGCTTCCTTAGCTTATATATTTCAATTGTACATCATTCTGGAATATTTAAACCTGTTTTAGAAGTACACAGAAGCATGTGGCAGACTTTGGGAATGGGATAACCAGGAAGCACAATACACATGATCAATATTCCCTTCTTTTGCTAATAATTTTAGTCTCTGAAACTGTAAACACATAACGTCAGACCTTGAGATCCAAGCCTTAGGGAGCTTACTAACTCCATCCCATTCCTCCAGAGATTGCTAATTAGGATAATCAGTAACATTTTCATGTTTGGGTGGTATTTTTAACATCTTCCTGATTAAATCATGACTTTTAACCTCTCTGCCAGTTTTTTTGATCTTTTGTAAATCCCCTAGTTATTTTTCTGCTAAGGAGATGAAACTGAAATTGGTATTTCAAGTGTGATCACAAAAGAGAAAACAAGGCAATACAGGCTTTCCTTGCGTGTTGTCTCTGCTGCTCAGAACTGCATTGTTTTGGGGTTTTTTTGTATACACTTGCCTGATGCTGCTTCCAGGGTTCATCCAGCGTTTCTGTCATCCAGGCTTGTCCCTCCCCTGGAGCAGCTCTGTCCTCGATCATGTCACCTTAGCAGGACCCAGTCACACCTGGCCAAGAGTACTGCAATTTCTTGTTGTCAGTCTGCTTTTGCATTATTGCATTCCTCTGGCATTGGCATGTCAGAATTCATGTTAATTCTGGTAATTCATGATAATAATCAGCTTCCTTCCTTATTTCCTAAATGACTTATCAGTTTCCTCCTTTTGAAATAATTACAGAAGTAGCTGGGCAAAGGGTACATGGTTAGGAATACAAATTCTGTGCAAAACTATTTATCAATTAAACAACTAAGTCTGAACTACGAAAGTCCACAGAAAGTCTGCAGGCAGTCAAACCTAATAAAGCAGCAAAAGCACATTTCAACTGCCAAAACTCCTCCACAAACCTTGGATGTAATTATAATTTGGAATTAAGACATCTACTATAAAGAGAAAATACTACAGCGTGTGTTAATACAATAGGAAGGAAACAATAAGGAATTTATTAAAATTCTTGAGATGAAGAAATTTCTGAGTCAGAACCCCAGTTCTGGCCTTCACCCTACAAAGTCTGTTTTGTATTACTTAGCTGAGAATGAAGAATGAATTTACTCTGTTTTAATTAAATAATCTACAGGCATTTAGAACTAGTATTAATTTATGTTTGGCTGAAAGTAACAGTGAGATTTTGAAACCTATGAAAACAAATTGAGGATATAAGGTTCATATATTTGCGTGATTACTTTGATTTATGGGGATAAAACCATCATTTTCACCCCCTGGTCACAAAAGTAGGAAGCTACTTACCTTTGCACAGTTAATTAATTGGTTTTTTTTTATTTGGTATTTGATTTCACAAATTTGGATGTGGCACAAAAAATAACAAGACGTGAACAGAAACACCAGACTATTTTACTAGACACTGTAGCAAAAGAACAACAAATAATTTCATAGAGGATCCTACAAATGTTTATTTGCAGGCCTGACAACAATGAAAAATGGATAAAATGTTAAAAGAATCTGCATTGTTGACTAAGTAACAATAAAAATGCTTGGGGGTTTTGAGTACTTCCGAGTCCTGCACTGATATGTTGGGCCTGTTGATGATCCCCAGCCCTGCCTGAAACCTTCTGTGCTGCAGTGCTCAGTTGAACAGCAGCCAGTCAGGTAACAACTACTTTGAGTTCATCCTAGTCTTCCTCCTAATCCTGCTCAGCCTTCTATGCTTTTAACATGATTTGCTTTAGCCTCTTCCAGCTGCATTTCTATTGGGAAGATGTAATAATGTGCCTTTACATTTTCTCCACAAGACTTACCCTGTTTGTTTTGGTTTTCATGGAATAAAATACCGTAGCAGCAGTGCCTTTTGTGTTCTCGTCCTATTGAATTTAAATCCCATGGATGCTGATTCACACCTTGGAACCTGCACTATGTGAACAGCAGCTGACACTGCTTGGCCTAGTAATTATCACAATAATTGTTTCTTTCCTGTGGTACACTTCAGGTGGATCAGCAAACTGCTCCTGCTTTCTGCACAGCCCCGTGATCATAGAACCTTAGGGTGTTTTCGGTTGGACGAGGCCTTAAAGACCATCCATTTCCCCCCCCCTGCCATAGTCAAGGACACCTTCCACTACCCCGGGTTGCTCCAAGCCCCGTCCAACCTGGCCTTGGACACTTGAAGAGATGGGGCAGCCACAGCTTCTCTGGGCACCTTGTGCCAGGGCCTCACCACCCTCACAGTAAAGAATTTCTTCCTAAATCGACTCTTTTCCAGTTTGAAGCCATTTCCCACTGTGCTGTTACTCCAGGCCCTTGTAAAGCCCCTCTCCAGCTCTCTTGTAGGCTCCCTTTAGGCACTGGAAGGGCTCCAAGGTCTCCCTGGAGCCTTCTCTTCTCCAGGCTGAACCCTCTCAGCCCCTTCCATAGCAGAGGTGCTCCAGCCCTCTGACCAACTTCATGACCCTCCTCCGGACTTATTCCAACAGGTCCATGTCTTTCTTGTGCTGGAGGCCTCAGACCTGGATCACTAAACCTGCATGAAAGATGCAACCAGACATATGGCCATGGGTGGAAGCAACACCAGGACTTCCCCTTTGGCAAGGGCCAGGTTTTAGATCACCCTGAGCAGACAACTCTATCCTTCCCCTGTCCTCTGACAGCAGATTCCTGATCCCTTTGACATTAGTGGAAAGTGCTTCACTGATTTCAGCACAACCAGAATTTGTCTCTGACCAAAACACAGCTAATAGAGGGGAAAAAAATTCCAAATAACTTAAAGACAAATGTACAAAACACCATGTCAGTTTTGACATATCACTCTGATGCACAGGTAGGTCACTAATAAAACATTTAACCTCTCAGTACACCTATTTGGAAAAAACACCACCACCACCTGAATTTGGAAAGTTCTACCTGCTGAACTGTGATACAGCAATGCAAGCATGATTTATCATCTTATTAGAAATGTAGAGGAACAGAACATTTCCCAGTAACTGCTGTTGATACATGACATTACATGGCATGTCACAAATGCGCAGTCCCCAAATATTTCTGTTTACAAGCTGCCACATGGAGAAGCCAACTGGCATCTTGTTCAGATTCTGATTTCTGACACGTGCTTTGTATACAGAAAAACCTGATTTATGAAATGCGAGATGGAAACTTGACAGGTTTTTTAATACACACAAAAATAATTGACAGCACATAAATCACAACAACATCAAGAATGCACTTCGAAAAGCTTAAACTGCTTCTTTTTAATATTGGCTATGATTTTGCAAAAACACTATTTTTTTAGTTGAATTGGGCTCAAATTTCTTATGATTATAATTTATACAAAAGGTTCTAATAGGCTGGATGCTTTATTGACAAAAGAGGGCTGATAATCCAAGTCTGAGGCAATAAGACTGTGAGGAAGATATGGCAGTGAGGAGACAGAGGGGAAGGCTCAAGGCTACAGCCGTTCAATCCCTAACTCAGACACCATATGCACACCTCGGATGGAGTATTTTAAAACATACTAAGTATGGGCTAATACAGTGGCTGAAGTTTGTGTAGCTTGTCCTTGACTGACCTGGGTGGAGCTGTGCTAATTTACATTAGAAATGGTAGAGAATTTTTTTAAAAAGACAAAACTATTGTTATTCTGTATGGGATAACGGTAACCCTTTCAGTAAGATATTTTCTCAAGTTAAAAGTGTCTATGAAAAAAGATCAAAACTTTTTTTTTTCTCCTTGGTTTTGCTTTTCCATTACTCTTTCCTTTCCTCCTTTTACCCTCAGCCTTCTCTTTCCCCCTCTTCTGTTTTGTTTCAGAAAAAAGAATGCAGAAGAACAAATAAGAAAGATAAATAAAGATGAATATGGAAAGAGTTTATAATTTTTTAGTTTCACTGAAGATAAATCAAAATTATAAAAGAAAGAAGTTCCACAATAATTTGTTGCCTTTCGACTAAAAGTGACAATGGAATAAAAGGTTGATATAGATGAGGTAGGGTGTAACAATCTAAAATGGTGTCTTAGACATTTTATTTTGTAATTTCTAAAAGTGACTCAGAACACATGAAGTTCAGAATTAATTTCATTCCCTGAATCTAATGGCTTAGTCTCTCTGAAAAGGGAGAACATCTCCCTTTCCCTGCATCAAGGAAAGCACAGGAAAAAAGCCTGTGGAAGAAGCAGCTCTTGGAGCACCACAAGTGGCACCAACCATCGAGGAACATTCCAATGGGACTTGGTGCGCTAATGAGACGGGCAGAGTTAAGAAGAACTTGAAAGCTGAGATTGCCCATGTTGCAAACAGCTTTCTTTAAGTGCTGAATAATCTTTAAAGGTGCCAATTTTCCTCCATGATGTGGTCTTGCTTTCCTGAAAAATCCTGACTTTTATTGTCACTGCCAACAACGGCAACAAGCAAGGTAACAATTTACTGCTTGTTAATTACACAATAAAATGCATGAAAAATCCCTCGTTTTCTTTCCAAAAAGCCACAATAAAACTTAAATTTTATGTGTAAGTCAATATGAGACACAAATTATGCCAGATGAAAGGCACATACACTCTGCAGCCTCAGACTGACTCCATCCAACAGCACCACACAAAAACCTGGAATTCAGTCCTCTGGGCACTCTGGGAATGATCACCACCATCATCACACATAATGCTCTGCCATTTCCCTACAGCAGCAAGACTACTTTTGAAGAGACAAAGGCAACTGAGAAATGTCAGTGAAGCAGAACTGGTAGATGTAAAAACAACCACTGTAGAACTCTGCAGAGCCATGATTGCGTTGTGCCAGCCAACACCTCTGCCCAGAGACAGCGCCTTGTTCTGGGCACGGCACCTCAGTGCTGAGAACTTCTCCAGCTTTTAAAAACCACTCCAAGTAAAGCATTTGCTGTATGATCCTTTGTGCCCCACGAGCCTTCTGTAAGGAGTATGACCACGAGCACTCCTCTTTGCCCCATGCATTACATCCTTCTGCACGAGGATCCTAAAGCTTCCTGAAGGTCTGTGGCCATCCTCTCGCTGCAGGTACATTCTCTTCACTGATGTTTTCTGGCAAGGATCTCTTCCTGTGTTTTTGTCACAAGAGAATATTCCACATTCTGAAGCCAACTACTTCACTTGCAAAAATGTTATGTAGCTTTTCTAGCATCCAGTAGTGTATTTCACTGCAGTACATGCATTGTTTTCCCAATAAATTAGTCTGGAAATTAACAGTTCTCTCATTGAATGATGTAACTGTTACTGACAGATTATCTGACAGTCTAGATGTCAAAATATTTTTATTCAGTGTGTATTTGCAAATGCTAAAAGTGTCAGGATTTTGAGTTTGGATGAAGTTCACTTAATTTCAGAAAATAAACTGATATTTATGTATTATATTCAGTTGTTTTGTTATTGAAGGATAAATTGAAATAAGCGAGGGCAAACCTGCATGAGAAACACTGACACTATCTGCCTTTTTCTAAACCATAACACTTTCCATTAGAAAGTCAGATTACCTATGGATAGGACTTAACAGTGGACTGTAGGCAGGTCAAGTGGCAATGAAGTGTCTGTGGTGGAGGATGACGCAGTTTCTCTCCCTGCTTAGAAAAACAGCAGGACACGCTTTGCATCGATTTTACAGTGTGACAAGCCTGGAAGAACATACTTGTGGGGCACACACATTTCCACCCAGAAGAGTGATACATTTGAGTTAGAAACCTAAAGGCTGAGTAGAGAAGAACTGTGCAGTGATTTCAATTACAAGGCTGTGGAGGAAGGCCAAGAAAGGGCAAAAAGAACAAGAGCCAACTGAGAGCATGTAAATACATTCATCTGAAAAGTTATTTTTAAGATATTGCTATCTATGTAAAAATAAACAATGGAACCTTTAGGCATCAGTCAGGGATACAGGCTGGCTAATTCCCTCTATTCCTCCCCTCCATTTCTCATATATACAGGAAAGAAAGTCTCCCCAATAACCTGCTGGAGGACTATTCCATCCAGACTTCCTTCAAATTAAAAAGAGTTGTTTTTGTTTTGTTCAAGGATTGTGCCCCAGACTATCACATACAAAATCATATGAAAGCAAAAGATGGTGCTGACAGGAAGAGAAACTCCTCACATGGTGCCCGCCCTGCTTCTCCCTACATCAACCATTACAGGTAATTCCTATTTTTCCTCAGGAATTTGAGACTGTGCCCTGCCAGCAGCACCCAGACTTGCTGCTGTGGCCAAACTCCTGGCTCAGCTTCGTGCTGCAATGACTTCCTGGTACATCCAGAAGCTTCTCTGCACAAGTGCCACAGATTGGATGGGATCAAAATTTTACCCCAACATTGTGTAACATGATGAGGACAATCAGGAAAGGCAGCAATCAGAGTTCTGCTCTTGCAGGTTGATTGCTGTTCCGCGCCTGGATCGCAGCCCACAGGGTGGCTGGGAGTGGGCCAAGTGAGGTGCTCTGGGAGGTCCCAATCTACTTCTGAGGAGAGGGAAATAGATTTTCCTGAAAAGAAGTCGTGAAGAAATATGACAGGAAGCCTTTAATGATCTGCTTCAGAGATAAGACAAAACATTGCTGGGTGTCTCTTTATGACTAAATATCTTTTGTAATTGTTGGACTCTGTCCTAATTGGCTTTGATACATCAGAGGCCTGCTTTGTGAGCTGTTTGGTTAAAACATGTTGTTCTGTTCTGCTTCCTTTCAGATGTTCTGTGGATAACATTATTAGGCTTACCTTTTTGTTCATTCACTACAGCATTTCTATGCTAGTAGAACATCACATATGTGCTCTTAATTTGATTCAATCTCTGAATAAACTGCTCAACTTATAAAATGAGATTTATATCATTCTATTTTAGTGCTCGTGCATCCACTGATTGCCTAGAAGATTTATCTGGTTCATTAAAGTATTCATGTATTTGGATTTGCATTTCTCTTTTTTTGTAACACTTTTATTGAAGTGTCCAGTATTTTACCAGAAGTTCTCCAACTAATTTTATAAATAAATAAATAAATAAATAAGTTAATTAATTAATTCCATTCTAATATTTTCAGATTCTGTATCTTCAATAGGAGTTCACAATACAGATCCTATTCTCATCTTGAACCTCTTGGCTCTTTGCAATTAATATCAAGATCCAAATTGCTGTCTCTTGTACCTTCCACAGCAAGAAGCTCTTTATAGCACCCGGTGGTTTGGATTAAGAAAACTCTGCTGAAACTGGAGGATGCAGGTACACCAAATTCTGAGGATAAAAGTGAGCAGCAGTTGTTCTTCTTGGAGGACTTAGAACCTGTGATACAAATCATAGCTCACACAGCAAGCCAGATGATGGCTGTAAATGACCTGAATGCTGGAGCCCACTGACACGACCCAAGGTAAGAGCTGTGCATTCTTTAGAGGAGGTGTGTGCTATCTTTGAACAGAAAAAGATGTTACAAAGTTGAATACAGCCTGAAAAATGATCTATTTTCTAGAAAACACCTGGAACTCTGAACTGCAACTCTTCTGGTCTCCTTCGTATTTCACACCAACTCAGTTCTTTCTGCACAGGAATATGCCTCTGTGGACTGCTGGTGAAGAAATACATTTGTTTGTGAAGAAACAACTTTCAGTAAATTTAATTTATTAAAGAAACCTATCTGCAAGACCATATAACTGTTTACATCAAAAGGAGTGACAATGTTTTAGAAAAATAATCAGAAATTTCCATAAAGCAGAATTTCATTTACCTCTGAAATAAAAAGTTAACCAATAACCACTAACATTGCAGTAAATAAGCCTGTACACTTCCCTTTCCTCAATATATGCTTGGTTTCATTAAATTTTACTGAGCTAAATCTTATGTATTTCTCATCAATATAAATTTGGCCAATCTGCAAAATCTGAAGTACTCTCCCTGATGTAATTTTACTAGTTACTCTGAAGTCATTAGCTGGTATTATTCTTCCATTTTAAATACCCACAGGCATGATTCTAATTTCGAGTACACCAGTTAAGCTTCTAATACAAACAATTACGTGTTCACGGGGAAAAACTTTCTGAATGTTAATGCAGGGGAGGAATCACAGTGCACGTATTAAGGCTGCAAAGAAAGAAGATAGTAGTTAAAAGTTTAATTTTTAACCTTTAACCCTCATGGTCTTTATTGTTTATTTACTGTTACTTTAAACACTTTTCTGAATGGACACCTATAATTCCTAAACTTCTCAATAGGCATAATGGAAACATTTCAAAGCTGGGCTTAAGAGGGAGTGGTTAGTTTCAGGAAGATAATCTTTATACTTCTAAACCTAAGAATTAATATAAAAGACACAAATTCTTTCCTAAAAGTTTCTATAAACAGTGACATGGAAAAAAAAAAGTGTAAGAACAGTAATCAGATGAAAAAAATATTGGTAAGAGTTTTCTTTAGCATGAAAAAGAGTGTGAATTATTTTCCTATATAATCTACCAGTTCCATCAGTTGTAGATTATGTTTCTTTTTTAGCCTTGCCAGCTGTGTAGAACTCGCTCCTTTTTGTCCATGCTCCACTGGGAAAGAAATGTGTACACAGGTAACGCAGCAAGTATTACCTGGAAAAATGAGTTATTCCTCCTTCTCTGTGCACTGGGGGTTTGATTCCCAGCAACAGCTGCTGCATCAGTACAAGAACAGCAGAAAAAGAGAGATCGTGATAAAGACCAACAGCAATTTGTCCAATTCTTCCAACTTGAAATCTAACTGGCAACCTAATAAACAATTACTCAGAGGTAGTAAGGAGCTAGTAGTAGGTCATTTCTGTGGCTCATAAGCTTTTAGAGGTACCAGGTTTTTGTAATTTTTAACTTGGTTTTTATTACTGTGATAGCAATCTGCAGTCAACCTCACAAGATGCAATCATTTTACTCTGCTGGGCAGCCGTCCACCAGCTCCTCAGGCACTGCTAGGAACAGGCTGAATGTCCTTACAAAACAATCTCAGGATTCTTCACAGCAGCTGTCAGCAATGACGCAAGATTTATTAACAAGACAAGATTTAATTGAATTCCGTATGCTACTCAATAATGCAACCACTGTGTCATCCGTTCTGGCATTTAATTTCACATGAAATTGATGTTATTCCTAAATATTTTTCAGTGTGCCACACAATATTGCACAGGAATAATGACCATAAAAGTTGTCTGGAAGTGGCTTTCACCTCCCCTCTGGAAATTTCTAGGGTTTTATTTGTTGTGAGGTTTTTTGTTTGGTTGGTTTGGGGTTTTTTCTGTTTGGGTTTTTTTGGGGGGGGGTGAAGACTGGTTTGTTTAATTTTTTTAAATCAAGGTTATTTCAATGACTTTGCCTCAGTTTCCAGCATGGCTTTGCAAACAGTTAAATCAGTATTGCTGAGGGATGGCACAGGGTTGGTAACAGTGGCTGGGAGGGGACTGTCAGAAGCAGGGGTTGCCTTTCCCAAATAGATGCCACGTGACCTCTTCTGAGGCACCATCATTTTGGTTTGCCCAGCTGTGTCATTTTTGACAAAGTGCTGACACAGTCATTTGTTTGGCTAAGAGTGGGGGAAAAAACCAAACCAACCTCAAACCATGTAATCATTTCTACTTTTTGCCAGCAGCTTTGTCATTTTAACAGAACATTCATGTTCTACACATTTAGTGGAAAACTGCAGGGACAGAGAGAAGAGCTGGAATAAGTGACTGGTCAAGAAGTCAGCTAAAGAAAAGGCCTCTGTTCAACCAGTGGTCACATCCACCTTATACACTTTGCTCTCTCCTCTCCTGACCTCTTCGTTCACAGAATCACAGGATGGGTCAGGCTGGAGGGGAGCACCATGGGTCATCTGCTCCCACCTCCCTGCTCAAGCAGGGTCATCCCAGAGCACACAGCACAGGATTGTGTCCAGAGAGTTCTGGAGTATCTCCAGTGAGGGAGACTCCACACCCTCTGTGGGCCATCTGTTCAGTGCTCGGTCACTGCATAGGAAAGAAATTCTTCCTCATGTTCAGGTGGAAACTTCCTGGGCATCAGTTTCTGCCCGTTCCTCCTGTCCCATTGCTGGGCACCAAGCAGCTGCTGCTGGGATCTCCCTTGTACAGCACCAAACCACCCACCCATGGCAGGGTTTGGAACTAAACCACTCAACCGGGGAGACAGAAACCATGATCCTCCTACATATATTTCCCATGTGTTTTTTGCAGACCACTGACAAGAAGCACCTACACTGCAAAATTAATAACCCTACATAGATATGAAAAAATTCAGTTGATTCATGAAAGAGGCTTAACAGTAGCTGTGTTGTTCTTCACTAATCATATATATTGTATTCAGTTATGTTTTCAGAGAGACAGAAGCATAAATAGTGCAGGGTGTCTCATTTAGCATGTGTTGATGTAACAGAAACCAGGAACAATACTGAATTAGCAAGAAAACCTGTGTCTTGCCCAATTTCCTGAATAAAGGAACTCTGATAAGCATTTAAATTTTGAAAGCTTATCTGGAGTGATCCATTAAATGTGGGACTTTATCTTGACTGAGCAGGAAGTCTCTTCAGAAAGTATTCCAGAACCTGCAGGTTCAGGTCCTTGGGATGGTGGGATTTTTCATTAGAAATGTGCCTGCACTGAAGGAATATGTAATAAAAACAAAACCAATCACTTACTAAAACAAAAACAAAACAATTACATGATCAACAACAAAAGTATTTAAAAACCACACATTTGTCCTCTTTTTTGTATAGGAAACAAATATAACCTGAACAGGAGCAATGTAGTTTCTTAAGACTATACCCTGGTCCTTTTTTATACAGATTACCCTTGGGAAGAAACGCATCCATGCACTTTGAAACTTTCATGTCTTCAAAATAGTGCCAATTGCATCATTACTTTCATGGTCTCTAGACCAGACTCCAGTAACTTGGAGTAACTACACGTAAGCATCTGAGTTCATCAGGGGATGTGGATATTTTTGACTGAGAGGAAGGGATATTAGAGGAACTTTCTTCTCACTGATACTAAGAAGCCACTGGACAAATATTTTGTTATATGAAGATTTGAATTCACAGTTTACAGTGAAATTTGGTGTATCCACTAATGGCAGAAAAAGAACCAAGTTAAGGATATCAAGGCTTTGGAAAACATTGCAGATTCTCAGTGCAGCTTCCCTTTGCTGCCCCATTTCCCAAGAAACTTTTGTCCCATTGAGACCAATGGCAATTTCCTTCCTCTCACTCAGCTTTCAGTTTGGGATTATATATCCATGGAGAAAAACACTGTTTTAACTTTCCTCACAGGAGTAAACCACCACAGGACTCATTTACAGACAAGGAACCAAACCAAAACACCATTAGAGAAGAACCCACAAACTGACTTCAGTAGCAATGAGTGTATTTATACAAATACACAACTGCAAACTTCCAAACAGAAACCAAAGCGTATCTTGAGAAACTGTAAGATGGGAAATTCTCTCAGCCATTCCTGGGGATTTCCTGTTTCACAGGTTCCCAACTGAAGTGCAGCTGAAGGGGGAAGCAAGGAAAAATGTACTTAAAGGCAGGGTTAGCTTTTGGTTTTATGAATGTCAAGCTGACATGGTAGAAACTACTTGTCTTCCTCACACCATCCTGGTGGTCTCAGCTCTGTGAGAGGCCTGATCCAACTCTTATTGACATGCAGAAGACAGTGGAGCACAAACCCCTAGAGAAATTCTGAACATAATCTGCCTCTTGATAATAACAAACTTAAGAAAATAAAAAACAGAAAGCAAAAAAAAAGCAAATTTCAGTTTGGTGTTTTCCAGTTACATATGATGAACACATTTTCATGCTTTGAGTACAGCCCTGTTTCGGGGTTGTACTCATTGTATCCTATACATCAAATTAGCAGGATGCTACCTCATTTTGGGAACATTCAAAAATATAAGAGTTGTCCTACAGCAACTAAGTCTTCAGATTTAAGCATGTTGTTTTATTGCATTTGAAATGCCCTGACTCACCCATTGCTGTAAGGGAATCCTGTACTGTGCTTGGACAAGGATGGAGAGCTGCCATGGTTTGTTTTAGCAAGTGCAAGATGGAGCTTCTTGAGCAAAGGCTTTGACTCTGCCACACCCAATGTCCCAAAGTTCCTTCTGCTGTTTGCACCTTTAAAACTCTCATCTGTGCACCAGTACAAGATTTAGTATCTACCGTTACCTGTGCAAAATACCTCATTTTAAAAGTGGCTGATGTTGTAGGAAATGGACACGGAAGAGAGACTACAACCAAAATAGTGTTCTAGACTGGTTATTGAAGATTTTGTCCTTTTAGACATCCACAAAAATATTAAAAAAGCAACACACACAACAGTTAAGGCTTTTAAAATAAGTAATTCCCAGATACTTTGTCAAAAAGATTTTCATATGAAACACTAAATTAAATCCTGTAAGAGCATGTGACATCCTCTGGTCTAGGAGAAAAACAAAAATACCAGATAATAAAGTATTTTGGATAATACTGGATTCTGTCGCAGGATTCACAGAAGTTAACAAGATATCCATTCACCTGGTTTGCTGAGCATCAGGATTGGCTCTTTTCAAATGTTTACACAAAACCCCTCGTAATTTTACTCAGAGCTGGTTTAGAAATGTGATTTACTTGTTTTTCACTTTCAAGCCAGAAAACCAGTAGGCTACAAAGGTATCAGCCCAGCAACTAATGTTAAGTCAATACATATAAAATCACCTCTTCTTAACAGCATTTGGGAAATTCTATTGAGTTACAATTCTCAATCTGAAGACAAATACAAACACAGTATTTTATCATCTTCTCAACAGACACATCAAATTCCTGCATAGAAACAAATGTAAGAAATCTCAGTTTCTGTAGACTGTTTTGGAAGAGCAGAGATCCTTCATCAGGATAATCTCCTGTCAAACAGGTGATTTCTTTGGAAGGTGGCAAGTCATAAGCTGCCACATCCAGTTCCTACCTAGAGGGAGGGCAGCCATTCACCTACTTACCTGCCGAAACCATAACCATAAATGAAAGCATTTCCATGTTTGGAATACACACCAAAGACACAACCAAAAGTGCTGGAGGTGCAGGCACAATTGAAAACAAAATCCAAGAATCTACCAACAGAAACACTGTAAAGGAACCACTTCCTGGACAAGTATAATTTTTCACATTATTTATTTCTCCAAGTGAGCAGAAACTGTCAGTTAGTATCATGTAGATCTATATACTGCAAAAACAGGATACAGCTCTTCCAGCAGTCGTTTCTTCTACTGGTAGAGCTTCAGCAAACAGGTCACTGTTCATGCTGGCACACAGAGAACTGGTCTCTTACACAGTAAATCGACAGAATACCCAAAACCCTTGCTTTCTGAATTTCATGGAACAGCTCAGAATACAGTTAAGGTCATGATACCAATTCATGGTTTCCCATGTTAGGCTGAATTGCTGACATGTTGCTGCACAGGGATGGATATCACGGCTTACCTGGTGACTGCACGGACTTCTTATGACCATGACTTACCACTTCAATCCCAGACAAATTCCAGCACTAAGCCTTTCAAAGACAATCCAGGTTTTAAAGTCATACTAACCAAGGACACAGAGGGCAATAGAAAAAAAAGACTACATGATTCAGGCAAGACACAACAATAATAATTAAGGTCAATATCCAAAGCACTTAGCCTTGTTTTTAAAACTTTCATTATAAAAAACAGGTTTTTTTTTTTATGACAATGCACTTCCTAGACCAGTTCCCTTTCACTCCTCTTACTACCAAAAGTTAGTAAAGTATTTCTGAGATTAAAAAGCAATTTTTTCATCAACATAGTGATAAACAGGATGACTTTTTTTCCTATTTTCAATAATAATTCTCCTACCCATATATTGATTTTCCTTATTGCCAGCAAAAGCATTCGCCTTTTTTTTTTTTTTTTGTGGGGAAAACCCCCCCAAAACATCCCAAAACCTTGGGGTTTAGATCAGCTTCCCCATTTTCTTGACTACCATATGCTGTCAAAACACAGAACATCACACAACACTCATCAGAACTTTAATGTGGGTAGTACAGGGAAGATGAAAATTGCAGGTCATTTTACTATGAACCTCTGGACAATAGAGAAGCCACTGCTAAAGTACAAAAATGAAGCACCGTGGGATTTTTTGTTCCAAATATCAAGAAAACAGTTTAGTAATTTAAGCTTTTCTACTTTTATTTCAGAGTAAATGAAGAAAACAACAGCAGGAAAAACAAATGCAGAAAAAGAAAAGTGTTAATGAAGCTGCTTTCTCCCTGACTAACCTATTGCCAGGCTTTACTAGTTTATGCTGCTTTCCCTCACATGCCAAATAGCCACGTATTTCAGGCAGGTTGACTAAAATTTGGCTAGATGGCAACAATGCAAGTGTTAGATTTATGTTTGTAGGACACAAAATGGCATCCTGTGGGTTCTGTTGGTCAGCCTGCTTTTTTCTTTGCTGTCTTTCACTATGGGCACCTTGACACATGAATCCAAGATTGTCTCATCACATTTTGCCCGCTCTACTGCAAAAGGATTTGCCTCAGAGTCAGAGGTCTCCTGAGCTATTGGGAGCATAATGTTGACTCCACACCTCAAAATCCTTTGTTAAACAGCAGTGTCAGTAGAGATCACGTGGCTCCTGAGCTTCTTGGGTAAGGAGATGACGACTGCCCTCACTTGCCCAACAGGTGAAGGCTTGCAGCTGCCCAGAACTTCAAAAAGCAGGAATAAAAACCCAGTTTGAACTGATATACCCAGCTTCAAGCACCATTGTTTTACCAGGGATGAATCTTGCTGCAGGTGACTACAAAGTATGTCTGGATTACAGGAGAGCATGAGATTTCAATTATATCCAACAGGGACTGATGTGCTGCTCCTTCAAATTTGCTACCTGACTTGGAAGCGATAGCAAATAAATAAACTAACAAATTAATAAATAAAGGGATCTGGAAATCCAATCCCAGCAATTCAGGCAGGGTATAGGGGCTTAAGAGTGGCACTGACTACTCAAGAAGTAACTCAGTTGCTGTGACTTCAGGTGCACACAAGTTTCAGCTGGAGCAGGACTCTCTGATTCTACAGATTTGCTCTGTAGTTTACCAAGAGAAATGCTTCCTTCCACAGAGAAATGGTTTTGTCTACTCTCCTTTCTGCTGATTTATACTTGGGATACTGCAAAGTGAAAACTTTATACCTGAGAGTCAAGAGCCTCAGAAACAATCTGCATTGAAATCCTGTATTTATGGCACATTCCCAACCAGTCAGGCTCTTGGCACTGATTTTGGCACCTGAGGAAAGTCTGCTGAGAAAGTCCATGACAGAAAAACCATGGACAATAGAGACAAACAGAGACGTTTGATCATAGCTCTTTTTCCACCATTAACAGACCATTGCCCATTCCCAGAACCAAAAATAACTGGGGCTTTACGTGGACTCCAAACTTTTAAGTCCTTTAAACACAAATGCCTGTCTCTTATACCAATACTCTTAAACTGGCTGCTGACTGTTCTATGAAGAAATGCAACATCATCAAACCCAGGTGGGTTTTTTTGTTCATCCTGGATTTGCATAAGAAAGCAGAGCTACATTACAAACGTCTGCTTTTAAGAGGAGCATGGACACACTACACTGAGTCTTCATTTGCATTATTTAAGACTTTGTCTTGACCAGGTCTCCATTCCTCCCAGTGTCTCTGCACCATCAGGACCAGAAAACATGTGAGGATCCACCTGAAAAACATCACTGACATGTTAGTTTAACACTTACAGAGGCAGAAATGTGCTTCAGTGTCGTGGGCACATGACTGGAGAGTGGCAATTAAAGGAGAACCAGCAAGCAGCAGCATCCCCTGCATAGGCTGGTCTTTGACCTTGTTCACCTAATTCCCAAAGGCAGCTAAAGGCTTTACCTTTGCTTTAGAGCACCTAGCAATCATCAAACAAGAAATTCAAATGGGAAAAGCCAGCCCAAACATGGAGCTTCAGCCAGACACCAGAAAAGTGATGCAGTGCTGTTACAGAAGGCTGTTCTGATCCATTTCCAGCAAAATGGGGATGAGCTGTGCCCTCACACATCCTCAGCAGGACTCACCTCCTCGTACACACCACAGCGGAGCCAAGATCGAATGATTTGCAAACGCCTTACATAAAAAACCCGAAGCCTCCTGGCTGCGTGGTACTGTAAAGAGAAACGTGGTCCCCGGGTTCCTGGTTGAGCTGGGCAGGGTGGAGGAATCAAGGAACCCGAGGACGGTGTGGAGGCACAGGAACGGGCGTGGATGTCCCATCCCTGGAAGCGTTCAACGCCACGTTGGATGGGACTCTGAGCAACCTGGTCTACTGACAGGTGTCCCTGCCCACGGCAAAGGATTGGAATGAGTTGATCTTTTAGGTCCCTAAAGGCACTGTATGATGCTCAGGTAACGCTGCGTCTGCAAGTCGGGCTGGACCTGCGCTAAGCCGTATGAAGCAGGGGGAGCAAGCAGCAAACCCCCTTTCCTTTCCGCGCCTGAAGAAATCCAGAGCTTTACTCACACGCGAGGCGTCCCCAGCAGCCCGAATTCCCACGTGTTGCCACTTCCGTCCTTCGCGATTCCCCGGCCGCTCCAGCCGGGGCCGGGCCGGGCCCTCCCCGCCCTCACGCCCTGAGGCCCCCGAGGCATCGCGAGACTTCCCGTGCGTCTCGCGCAAAGCGCGCGCGGCGGCCCGCGCCACGTGACAGCCGCGGGGGCGCGCGCGCCGGCGGGGGCCGCTCCACCTGTCACGGGCTCTCGGGGGGGG
>VZTE01006369.1:5372224-5545410 GCA_013397775.1 Eulacestoma nigropectus | reverse complement strand
ACACCAGAACATCACCAGGAGGTCCTACACCGCGGCCCGGGGGCGGGGCCCAAGCCGCACCTCAGCTCTGGGGAGACAGCAAAGCCATCATCTACAAAGAACTCTGAAATTACCCAGGTTTTCTTCACAGCGAGAGGTTTTATTCTTTAACATTATTCATTCTTTTTTCTGTGCCTGCGTGCACTTTGCTTGTTACATAAATAGTTTTTTTCACTTTCCTCTGAGGAATTTCTTTCCAAATCTGGTGGAGGAGGGGCTGCTGAAATCCGCCTTCTAACAGAGGGACATTTCCCTTCAAATTTCTCTAATCAACACAGAAGGTCACATTCAGAGGGTGGGGATCAATGACTCAGAGTCCCAATGGACTGTCACTGTCGGGGCGGCCACGACACACATGGACAGTGCCTCGGACAAGGGCAAAAGGTTGTTTATTCAGGAAGCAGTCTCCTTTTATACACCTTTGTGTGGTATCATTGGTGTTACATATTCATTGGCTGCTAAATTACTACAGTAGACTCACTGGCTATATTAACTACAATATACTGGCACTGGACACCCATGGTGTAAGTGTACAAGCATTCAGAAAAGTAACAAGTGCAGGGTATGCTGCTGTTTTCTCCTTCTATTGTTTAGATTCCTTGCTTCTGTTGATACTGCATTTTCATAGATAGAAGCTAATTGTTTTTCTTCTCAGGGGCTTTTCTCACTAACAGAAGCTAACCATATCCAAGTTAAGGTCTGTGAAGCCTTCAGGCTTGCTGTCGGCCTCAACAGATGTCAGTGACAAGTGGTGTCCCTCAGGGGTCCATACTGGCACCAGTGCTATTTAATATCTTCATTAATGACACAGATGAAGGGATTGAGTTCACCTTTAGCAGGTTTTCAGAGGACACCAAGCTGAGTGGTGCTGTTGCCACACCTGAAGGATGGGATGACATCCAGAGGGACCTGGGCAGGCTCAAGAAGTAGGTTCATGGGAATCTCATGAGGTTTTACTAAACCAAGTACAAGGTGCTGCACTTGTGTGGGGCATCCTCCAGTATCAACACAGGCTGGGGGATGAACAGAACAAGAGCAGCCCTGCTGAGAAGGACTTGGGGGTGCTTGTGGATGAGAGGCTGGACATGACCCCGCAGTGTGCACTCACAGCCCAGAAAGCCAAACATCCCCTGGGCTGCATCCAAAGCAGCGTGGGCAGCAGGGCGAGGGAGGGGATTCTGCCCCTCTGCTCCGCTCTGGTGAGACCCCACCTGCAGTGCTGCATCCAGCTCTGGGGTCCCCTGCACAGGAAGGACATGGACCTGTTGGAGTGAGTACAGGTGAAGCCACAAAGATGATCAGAGGGATGGACCTCTTATACGAGGAAAGGCTGAGAGAGTTGGGATTGTTCAGCCTGGAAAAGAGAAGGCTTTAGGGTGACCTAAGTGCAGCCTTCCAGTACGTGAAGGGAGCCTACAAGAAAGACAGAGAGACACTATTTACAAGGGCATGTAGTGACAGGACAAAGGGGAATGGATTCAAACTGAAAGAGTAGGTTTAGATTACATATGAGAAAAAGACTTTTCATAATTATTCTTTACATTATAAATAATGTATCTGAGTTTCTGAAAATAGCCTAGCTGTTCAGCAAAGCAACTCAAGTTCCTCAGACCATGGGGAACCTATCCCTTTCTATGTGACTGATTCACACATTATAATCATTCTTTGCAAGGCTATAATGTGTTTTATTTCTCACTGATAGGATTATATACCATGATATAACCTTTGGAGTACAGCATTTCAATTTAAGTAAAACTTTCTTCACTGAATCATTTGCAAGAAAGCTTTTTTCAGTGACTAAATTACAATTATGCTAGCAGCTTCCTGTTTGATTTTATTTTTATTAAAAGAATAACTTCCTATTTAAATGAGCTTAAAAGAATAAAAAAATATGGTTTACTTAGGAGTTCAGCTGCATCAGAACGGATTAATTTCTGACTCGTTCCTGAACAGTTAGTTTGGCTGTTTAAAGGGCTCATGCACGGGTGAGGTTTTCAGATACTTCATATTAGTCCTGTAGGTAGAAACATGATACCACAGGAAATGCATGTACTCTGTAGCAGCATTTTTGTGAAGAAATCCACTTAAGCCTGAGAGCACATTTTAGGAAATGAGTACCCAAGTGACTTTCTCTAGATGAGTATTTTCAAACCTAGATTTTTTTTTTTTTTTTTAATCAACATTTTGGTGACTGAAAATAGGGCTAAGTTTTTAAGAGAATTTCAACACTGCAAAGATTTGAAGTGAAGCATTTGACTCACTGTAATTGCGTAGCCTTTGGCAAATCATGTAATGGTATTTCTGCTAGGTTATCTAGCATGAAGCTGGTCCCCACACATAGAGAAGCCCTGAGAATCAGTGTGGGGAACCCCAATTACATCCCAAGTGGCTGCTCTTTGGGCGTCAAAGGAAAGCGGCTAACTCCCCGAAGGCTTGTTCCCTACCATGAAGGACCCTAAGGCACAGAGACATGTAGACTCCCAGTGTCCCCATCACTGACATGAGGCCCAATTCACTCCTCTGGGCTGTCCTGGGGAGCCTCAGGCCCTGGGCTGGAGCACCCCATCACCACAAGCCAGAAGGAGAGTCACCATCACCCCACAGACAAAGGGGTCACTGCCAGGGATGTGAGGATCACCACTGATGGGGCAGAGGAAGGGTATTTTAGGATTGCACAGGACTTATGGCATCTTCTGTGAAGGATGGGAAAAAGGTGGACCAAGGTATTTTGGAGAGAGGTAAGTGGGAAAACAGTAGGATACAGGAATGCAGTATAAAAGTATGGGCTGGTCAGTGCACCTGCCTGGCTCTGCTCTGTGTGTGACCAGTGTAGTCCATCCTGGACTCTGACTAAAGCCCACTTCTAGCCATTTTTCCAGGTAAACAGCCCTGTTCTCTGTGCAGAAGGTCTCAGTGACAGCCCCTAGATTGAGACCACAGGCTGGAGGCCCCTGTGTCTCTGGTGAAAAAGAGACTGGTGTCTGGAGACCAAGTTGGTTGCTGGAGGGACCAGAGGGTCCAGATCAGAGACACTGTGGGATCTGGATGTCAACTGAGACCCACATCTGTATGTGCGTGTGTTTTTGCATATCAGAGAGTTGTCCATAGCAGCAGCTGCAGGGTTGCAGCCTCAGAGTCTCGTATGTCCAAGTGCCAGCAGCTGGGGAGACTGGGAACCCAGGGCAACTACTGAGACAGCTGAGTGTCTGAGCCCAGCTGCTGAAGGAATTCGCCTTGCAGGATCACATTTCCCAGCAAGGGACATTCTGCCTGAACTGACAGACAGAGGACAGGATGAGGCCATTGGTGCATTTTGTGTCTTTTGGAGTGCCATATTCTCTCTCTCTTGATCTGTGTGGCCAGCTAGGTATGTACACACATATGATGTATATATGTGTTGTATATGTGTGCTCCATGCACATTGCCTTCTGGGGACACCAGTGCACCCTCACTGATGGCTGGATCTGGAGCTATGGAGGCGTGGCAGCCTTACCTCTGCCAGGCCACAGGATTTAGCAATCCCCTAACATCATGTGTGGCTGCACCTGCCTGTAAGTGTCAGTAGCAAGGCAGTCCTCTGTCCTCTCACATACAATCAAAGTTCAAATTTAAGAAGTTTTCCTTAAACAATTTTTTACTTAGAGCAAAAATCTGGTGTTCAAAGGACTAAAAAAAAAAAAATCTATGATTCTGTGATTGTGTGGTCTCTGATCTGAGCTGAGCTGTGAGGCCAGGCAGTTCAGGTGAATAAGGAAATTACCTGGTTTCCAGGAATGGGAGTACAGAGCCAATCTCAATGAAATCGCTTGGAAACTCAGGTAGAGACTGAACCATGAGGAAGTTATGACTATTGGACCCTAGCCTTTTTTATTCAAATTGAAAACCTAAGTTGTGTTAATTTCCTTATGTGTGTTGTGATTTTGTTTCGTGAGTTAGTGCAAATAGTTATCTTGAGAATTACAGTAACTGCTGGGAAACAAAAGCTGAAAATCTTAGATAGTGGCTCTTGGGTCAATGCAGCTCTGGCATTTGTCAAAGATTTTTTTTTTGTCATGTACCCAAGCTGTACAGATGTGACGACTTCCTCTGCACCAGACAATAGGGAATAATTGGGACTGAAAACACCAGACTTAGACAATGACCAATTTTCAGTTTCTTTTTTCCTTGACACAAGACGGTCATTTTCTATTTCATATTTCTACCCATGTCTTGCTGCCTGAATGGCAACAACATTTCTGACATGCGAGATGGATTGCTGTGATGGATTGCTTGAGCAACAGAGCCAATGCGGGAGAATACCAACAACCTACAAAGAGAGAAAATAAATAGAGCAGGAACCAGCAGATGGCTGGGATACATCTATAAGAAATGTTTGTCAAACACCAAGCAGAAGCTCTTGAGGGTCATTTTATAGGCACATTTTATGCACTGTTTGGTGCTTGTTTAAAGACTTGCCACATCTCTTTGCCAGTGAAGCCAGGTTGCAGAAAAACATGGCTAGCAGTTACTCATGAGACTTGGCCCATGGATTCTGGTTTAATTTGGTAATTGGTATCTAATGGGCAGTGGACATTCAGTGATGTAATAATAAGTATTAAAATCAAAGGACAAGTGATTTCCTGTTTCTCAGGGTCTCACAATGCTGCGGGGCATATCACCCTATCTTTGCAATCCTCATGTTTCTTGTAGGACTCAAGGACAGTTTCTGTCCCCCATAATGAGAAAATTCTGACCCTATAGCATCTCTTTGACATTCCATATTCTTAATTATTTCTCTGTATGTCTCACAGGCACTATTTTTCAAACTTGTAACAATATGCTTAGACATGCCATTTGATTATTCTACTGTGGTTTGCTTATTTAATTACAGAGCCCAGAGAAATCCAAACCCATGAAACTTTTGTTCTTCATTCTAAACTGTGAATTAAAAGAAGGTGAAGGGGCTGGTTAATAGACTCTTTTGAAGACAAATGCAGGAAGGGTCAAGTAAAAAGTATATTCAGCTTATTGGTAAGTAGGATGTTGTTCATGGGAAAGGCACTTGGACTTTGCATGCAGTTCATGCCACATGCTGCTTGGACAAGCCAAAAAATAGAAAAGATGTGGGAGCTGTGGGTCTTTTATGCACCCAGTGAACTTACCATACAGTGGTGCAATACTGCAGTGTTCAGTTATAAGCATAGGCAAGGGAAGGCATAGGAGCCAAGGACCCTCACGTAGACACATTCTGTAAGATGGACTTTAACATTTAAAACTTAAAGCAATTTATTACCACCCTGCAGGTTTTTGATGCAATGTCTTTAAGAAAAATGCTTTGCTGCAGAGCACAGACATGCTTGCCCATCCTTGTCATGACTTCCCAGAATCTGTACATTCCATGGGAGCAGGTCAGCAAAGCTTTCTCTTCTCTGGTGGTGTAGTGGTGTCAGCTACTCAAGCCTAAAAACAGTATACAGGTTACAGCACCTAAAGGCCTTGGGTATTAGCATTCACCCAGAGCTGCGTTACAGGATAGGGTTTAGGGTCCAAAATGTCATTCACAGAAAAAAAAAGATAGAATACATCTGTCTCAGAGTCTTTGCTTTTTGGGTTTTTTTTTCTCAAAGGGGAACATGAGCTGAATTTCAGCAGTGTTTTTCCTCACAATGACTCCTCATGACTGCCAGATTTTTGAGTTTAGAAGGTTAAAAAGGGTTAGTAAAAGCAGCACAAGGTTAATCTCCCAATCCCCATCCTGCAGTAGAGCGATTGGACTAACTGTGCTGAATATTGCTGACTGCTGCAACTTGTGTGGGTCTATGCTCATGGCTGCATTTTTTTTTCATGCATTTGCAGTTCACCAAGGACACAATGATATGTTAATTCTGCAACTTTTTCAATTTGAGGAGTTTCCATGATATTCTCAGTATTTCAGGTGAGGAGGGTTGTCCTTTCTGCACACCACCATTCCCTCCAGCCCCCACTGTGCTGCCTCCAACCCCAGAGTTTGGCCACTCACAGACAGCAGCAGGGGCAGTGGGCGTTGCTGGCACCAACAAGGCCTCTGCAGTTGAACTTGCACTGCCACGGCTGAACTCAGATTAAGAGAAGGGTTAACAGAAGGGCAAGCTGTGCAAATGCAGATTGTGATATTCTTGAGTTTAGATCACCTTTTATAAAGAGGCAGGGACTGCTTCGCAGCAGTGCCTGATGGGGATGAAGCTTATGTAGTAACAAAAACTTAACTCATGGTATTGACATTGCCACGATGAGCACTCTCTGATTCATTTTTAGATGATGGTATACGGCCCTTAGAGACAGAGAGACTATACAGTGACAGTGATTTAGTGCCTGGGTGTCTAGATGCATAGAGCTTGCTGAGATCAATACCTGTTAGTTATCTCACCAGCTCTGAAGATCCGGGCCAGCAGACTCTAAAGGTTCATCAGCTCAGCAAGCACAGCTTTTGCTCTGAAAAACAAGGACAGAGGCTCCCCCTGAGTGTCTAATAATGCCTTATTATGCCTGCTGGTTTTGCATAAAAGGTGCTCAGACCATCTGCAGATGGACAGCAGCACAAATCTTTTCGGAGCTGCCTAGAAAACTTAGTGTTGGTGTTCAGTCCATTGGCTGCTGCTGTTTCACATCGATGCTGCTTTTGCTTCTTCCTATTACAGCAATGATAAACTGTCAGGCTTATCAGGAAGTTCTTGTTGAAGGTGTGACTTGCATGTGCATTCAGAAATCTTTTTAAGTCCTAGTCTAGAGTTATCTATCAGCATAAATTTTAATCATTGTTATCTCGAGAGGAAATGCTATACTGTAATTAATGGCTCAAGTAATTGTGCTCAGTATGCGATTTGGCTGACAGTCACAGCTCCTGTTAACTATATGATCGCTGTTGTGGCGTGTACTGGAAAATCATGTTATTACCATTCCAAGGTAATCAGCATTAACTCTGAGAATTCAGAGGCTGAGCAGGGCAGAGTCGCATAGACCAGAGTTACTCTGTGTAACATACTGCATTGCAGCACGGCAGCTAATAACAGTGCAGCAAAGCACATTAGCTGTCAAGCAATACACTACGCTGTGGAGAACAGACTGACACCGTGTCATATTTTGTAATCATGCATACACTGGGGGATTTTTTAGGAGCTGAGGCGTATTTCTTACAGGGATGCTAATATAATGAGCACTCAAATGCATTTCTTTCACTTCTGCCATTTGCAAAATATTATCACTCTGCTGTTTGTAGCGGTTGGTGAGATAATTCTCTATCTGTTAGAGCGCACTGCTTGTCTGCTGGCACATCCCACGGGGGACAGAGAATGATGTGACGAGCCTGTTGCAGGAGTTATACCCTGGTTTAAAGCAAAATCAAATAGCAAGAATTATAGAGCCACAATATTTAAGGATGATAATACCTTTTCTGTGAGGATTTTTTCAGTCCTACAAACCAGAGCTGGGCATTTGTTTTCCAGTAAATATCAGCTGTGCCTCTAGAACAAATGGAAATTTCACTGGATTGTTGTCATTGCTGTAATTGTTGTCACTGTTCTGCCACGTAATTGAGGATCCTTGGGGCAGAGAAAGTATGAGAAAATATGAGGGCAGAGAAAGTATGAGAAAATATGAGAGCAGAGAAAATACGAGAGCTAGACCTACTCCCATGAGTAAAAAACTACAGACCACACTACACTCTCCCATGTCTTTGCAGGTTATTTAGGAACTCTCTGTTAACTCAGCTGTCCTGGACCTTCCCACTGGCCAGTACATTAAAGGTGGTGGTGGTAAGAAAGATAGGCCAAGTCTGATGGGTGCTCAAGCACCCATGCAGACCTAAGCACAGTAATCACACTTTGCAGCACCTTTCAGACTCTGAGGTGACTTGCACCTGCACCTTTTGCTTTTCACCATTTCCTTACACAAAAATGTGTGCCAATCCCAAGAACTGGAGGTTTTTTCCCCCTAGGGCATGTCACTGCAGCCTATTAGTAGTTACAGGTGCAAAAAGACTGGCTAATAAATTGCTCTCAGACAAAATATCCCTTAGCCTGTCCTTTAAAATCTGTCCTGAGAAACTATCCTTCCACTTTCTACACATCCAAATCATCTAGAAATGCACTGGTAGAGAAGACTTAGTAAAGGCTGACCATTACTTTACTGTATAGTTGTACACTAACACATATTTAATGTTACTTGGGAGAAAATTCTGCTAGTTTTCTATGCACACATGGAGGGAAATGTTCAAAATACCTCCAGAAATATTGACAGAAGATGCTATTTAAGAAGTGGGACGTGAATTAGGTGGCAGATTTTTGCAGGTTTGATTTCATTATGACAAATAAAACAGCTTTCAGAACTTGCACTGGAATACTGAAACTGCTTTTAAAGAGCTCACATAAACTACACAGTGATCCAAAGAAAGATTCAGAAAATTTTACCATGAACACTGCAGCCAAGGTTTAGCAAATTCATGAGGACATGTATAACAAAAACACCCTCATTTATTGTACACAAGAATAGCTAAGCAGAAAACTGAAGAAAGGAAAGCATCTTTCTGTATTATATATGTCAATATATGTTGCATTATTGTTACAAATTAGGTATACCAAATTTTAGTGCAAACATAAAGGCAATAAAGAAAAGAAAGAGACAACAGCTGCCTGGCTGGCTTCTAAATTCCTGATGAATCAGAATTGTGTTATCGTGGAGAGGAATTTAACTGGTCTATAGTCTATATGGTCTTTTAAACTTTGTCATGAAACAAATGAAGAATCATGCCTAGAAATGTTGATCTCTTTAAAAGTGCTTTATATGAATGGAATATTTTAATAATAAAGCAAAACAAATAGCAACAGCTGTTTAATGACCTTGAAGGGATTTAGTGCAATCTCTCTCCAAATGCTCCTCTTGTCAGAGACAAATACAGGAAACTCTGGGTTCATAGACAGCTTTTTGAGAAAAAATGAGGAGTGCAAGATAATTGTTTGCCCAAATTCATTACCTCAAATATAGCGGCTTTTTTCAAGAAATTTGGCTTATTTTTGTTTTGAAAATACAGATTTGCCTTTGCATCTTTGCATTCATAACTGCTATGAATATAATGACATATTTTTTAAGGTGATTCCTGAAGTCGATTAGTCTTTATCAAACACATTTTAGGTTATGGGTAATTTTTGAGTGTTTCTCTGCACTATTTCTTCAACCGTGTGACAGTTTTAAGCCATCATGATGCTTGTTTTGCTACTGAAGAAGACAGAAGGTGAAATTAGTTCCGTACTAGGAACCCATGCAAATTATTTATGCCTGCCATGAATAAATCGATCATGATTTCCCCAGCAGTGTATCTTGAAGTATGATCAAGGAGACTTGTTTTTTATGCTACTGCTGCCATTTGTGTCTTTGCAATGGGCTTCTGTAGCATCTATGAATGTTTTGTCTCTAATTATTTTGCTAACAAGGCAACCTCTTAATCAAAGTGTATTCTGCTGCATGTTCAGGGAGTTAATCTTTCAGGATCCCTCTTGCTGACCAGTTAAAAAATCTCCTGTAAAGTATATGTGAGAGGAAATACTAAATTAACTAAAAAACATGGAGATGAACAAACTGACCTTTATTTAACAGTATTGATTTCCTGAAGTGTTGCGTTGTAGAGCTCTGTGCTCCTTATTTTAGCCTCAGAGTGAGGTTTGTTTATTATTCTTTTAACAGTTCTTTAGGATTTTGGTTCAGAGAAGAAACAATACGACTCAGCTAGGAAATGCTCCTTTTCTACCACTAGCCTTGAATATTTTATCACCAAGTAACTAACAAAATGAAAACACTGAGACAATATTCTCTTTCTTTAAAGTCATTTGGGCAAAAGAATGGCATCAAAGAACTGTGTTCTGCAGAGGATAACAGGCTTCTGGGCTGGCTAGTTGCTAGCAGAGCTTTTTGTGCTGTTTTGGGGTCTGTTTTGACTCAGCCTTAACAAGCTAATGTCGATCTGGACTGGAAAATGAAAAACCATGATGGTCTGAAAATAGTCTGGCTCCATTTTCTCTGTAATCGACATCTCTGTAGACGACATCACCTGTTTTCCAGTGTCTTTTCCAGGGTGAAGAGTGCCAGCTCACTCGGCTTCTCCCAGTATGACAGATACTCCAAAACATAAACCAGCTTTATTTTCCCTCACTTTCAAGAGCTGCACTCTGCAAAGCTTAGTCAGAACTACCACACCAATGGATCTAAGCATTGGCTGAAGAAGTGAAGGATTTGTGTTTTCAGCATTGATCTCCGCTGTCATAGGCCTGAAAAGTGGTAAGTTCAGCAAATTCAAAATTATTAGCATTGCTGTTTGAAAAAAAATAAAATCTAATGCAACTAATTTCGAAAACAGTCTTGGCTCTCTTTTGGTCACAGAGAAAGCAAGTGTGGTTTTGAGTCACTTAGCCATTGTTTATACAGAGCTCTGTTAAGGTTCACTTTCCACCCGCTCTGATTTGAAACAGGCACTGAATAGTTACCTACGACAGAGACAATGCATGTCCCTTATCTACTTCTGCAAGTTGCTTTCCTGGGCACAGGTAAAACAAAGCATCTGCAGATTAATTTGTTCCATGCCCAGTAAAAGAGCGTTAATCATTATGAACTAATGTGATTTTAATGGGAATGTCATAAGTACCCCAATGCAAATTCTATTTTAATGTAGCCATTAATTGTACTGTAATTTCATGAAATGAGATAGCTTGCAATACAGCATTACAGCTGGTGCACTGAAATGATGTGACCTTTGATGAAGACCTGTGTTACTGTCAGGATCTTCCCACATAAGCCTTGAAAATAGACTGGGGGGTCAGGTGGCTGGAAGGGGGTGTGTATAGACCAAATTTTATTCTCTACTCTTGTTTCTTACATAGTAATTAATCCAACTGAAGGAGTCAAAAGCAGGCTACTAGAGGATGACTGGCCAATATCTGTGATGGAAAAACTTAGTTTATAAATCATTTAAGACAAGAATTCCTAATTCCCACAAGGAAAAAGACCTCTACTGACCAGCATGACTTATTCCTTTTCACTCACTTACCTCTACTGGCACTTTTCCCACTACTTGTAGTATTTCCAAGAGGCATAGACAAAAGAATAGACCTTCCCACTTCACAAAGAAACGTAAAAATCCGCTCTGTAGTGCTGCTGAAAGAAATGGCCATCTTCCCAGTGAGCTGGGACAGTTACAAGGGTACATAGCCCTCAATATCTGCATCAACAGCTGAGAAATAGGTGTTTGGAGTGGGGTTTTGAGGCTGACATGCTCTGTCCCACACTTCTATGACCACTTTATAATGAAGTGTTCGTCTCACACCTCCCCAACTCATGGGATATCAGTCATAGAACTACAGTGACCTTCAAAGAAAAGAGAGAGAGGGGTGTTAACCCTTCACAGCTACTGTTAGACACAAGTGGTTGTCCTGACTTCGAGAAACAGTCTTCTCTATCAGCAGGGAAGGGAAAGGATGATGTACAGGTCACTGAATACAAGCAAGAGTCAGGCTCTCTCCCAGACATATTTTGTCCTGTCAGCAGGAATCTGACTTGCCTTCTTGTGTAATACCCCCAGTACTGCCAGTGCTGTGGCTTTTTTTGTGAACTTAGGGCACATTCTGGGAAGGGAATGGAACCAAGAACTAGGAATTCAAACCCTCAAAGCCTGAGAAGGAGAAAAATACCAAACTTCTTTTTTTTAGGCAGCAATCTGGTTGATAAGTAGTCTTCCAAAGCAGACCTCTTCTGAGGAGATTTTGAATGGTCAAAGGTGCCACTGTTTATAGAAAGAGTTTAAAGGTAGGTTGCAAATAAATTGATGCTGGCTCATTGTAAAAACATGGGTAATATTTCTCCAAGGTGGGTAAGAGTCATTTGAACTCTAGGACTTCTCTGGCAGGAAAATTAATTGGTATAAATTGGTTATAAATAAAAATAGGTCAGAATTTACAAGAAATTTTCTAAACTTCTAAAGACTGAATCTTTGGTAGACTTTTCCAAAGCTCCTCCAACTGGGAAAAGAAAGTCAACACTCTTTAAGGCAGAGTTTGTTAAAGATAATTAGGAGAAACTTATAACTTGGCTGAATGTAACATCAAGAGACTGGACTGAGTGAATCAGGAAGACTTTTTGGTTTATATTCTTATAGCTATCATCTTAGCAAGTGCCTTTGGGGCAAGACTTGGCAGCCTACATGAGAAGATTATGAGGGAATTGCTATTTTTCATCCAGTCAATTTTGCCTCTTGTTTCTGCCATTTCATTTCCACTTTTCATCCAAAGTGATACCTGTGATCAGGTTTTGTTGTTCTTGTTTTCAATCAGGATGAACAGAGGCAATAAACACCTGAGATAATCCCACAGCTGTTAGCAATTGGATTTCTTTTTTTCTTTAGGAAAGCCTTACAGCTACTGAATTGGAATCAGAAATGAATTTGGAAGTCAAACAGTTTCCTGACTGATGCACATTCCTGTTTTCTAGATGAGACTCCCGTCCCCCAGAGCAATGAGCACTACATGCCACTCATACAAAACTTGAGCCTTCACTTGTGGCTCTTTCCTGCAAAATGTTTTCAGAGCAAATTCATTCTGCAGCATATATCTCAATTACACATTTATTCCAATTGTTAGATGCATTGTCAGGAGGATAATAAGGATAGTGGGGACGGGGAAGATTTATCCGGCTAGGAAAAATCACATTGTGTTCAGACTCCCTGTAAAGCTTTTATTGACTCTGCTGCCAGCACAGATTAGTGCAATGCAAAAATGTTAAATACGAAACCAGAACTTCCCATTTAAATGGTTCAAATAATTAGAAGTTCTGAGCCTTTTGACTTAACATCTTTTAAACAGCTGACAGACTCATTTTCAAAAATATATCCATGTGGATTTTTCTGCTCCCTTAACACTTCTGAATTCAAAGTCTTTAACTGGGCAGTCAATAACTTTGGATAAGCATCTTACCCAGTGCAACATCTTCAGAAGAATAATAAAAGCATTAAGTCATTGCCTCTTCACAAAATTAAAGAAGCCATATTTCATATGTAAATTAATTTCTTCATTTATATCAGTCATATAACTCCTGTACCTACAGGGTTTTACATTTTGTGGTAGCATGAATACAATAAATTACTTTCTGATTCTCTTTCAATCAAATTTCTTTCCACTGGAAATAGAGAGACCCTGAAGGTATTCAGTCCTATCGTGACTTCAGTATCTAATATTTTATAGAAAGGTCTCAATGTTTGCTCTCAGGTGGGAGGCAATGCACCCTTTCAGACAGCCTGGTATTCAGCACAGGGTGGGAAGGAAGTGAAGGAAAGATGGGGCTAACTCTCCAAAGCGCATTACAGTGTATTAGGTTTTCACGGACAGGTTTTGGGATTGGGAGGGACTACAGGGGTGGCTTCTGTAAGAAGCTGCCAGACGCTTCCCCCACGTCTGAGAGAGCCAATGACAGCTGGCTCCAAGATGGACGTACAGCCGCTGGCCAAGGCCAGGCCAATTAGCAATGGTGGTAGTGCCTTTGGGATAACAGATTTAAGAAGGAAAAAAGAGTTATTGCACAGATGTAATTGTGGCCAGAAGAGAAAGGAGTGAGAACATGTGAGAGGAACAGCCTTGCAGACCCCAAGGTCAGTGCAGAAGGAGAGGGAGGAGCTACTCCAGGCACCAGAGCTGAGATTCCCCTGCTGCCCTTGGTGCAGACCATGGTGAGGCAGCTGTGCCCGTTTCTCCATGGAAATGCTTGATGAAGCAGAGATCCACCTGCAGCCCCTGGAGGAGCCCCACACTGGAGCAGGTGAATGTCCAAAAGAAGACTATAACCCTGTGGGAAGCCCACACTGGGGAAGGCCCCTGGCAGGACCTATGGCCCCAAAGAAGAGAGGAGCCCACACTGGAGAAGATTTGCTGGCAGGACTAGTGATCCTGTGATGGACCCAGGTTGGAGTCCCCTGTTCCTGGAGGACTGCACCCTGTAGAAGGAACCCATGTAGGAGCAGTTCATGAAGAACTGTAGCCTGTGGGAAGGAGTCACATTGAAGAAGTTCATAGTGGACTTTCTCCTGAGGGAGAGATCGCACACTGGAGCAGGGGAAGGAATCCTCCCTTGAGGAGGAAGCAGCAGCAGAAATAACATGGTATGAACTGTCCGTAAACTCCATTCTCGTCTCCCTGCACCATTGGAAGGGAGGAGCTAGAGAAATGGGAATTAAGTGAAGCCCAGGAAGAGGTGGTGGAAAGGTGTTTTTAATAGTTGTTTTACTTCTCATAATTCTATTCTGATTTTGATTAGTAATAAATTAAAGTAATTTCCCTAAGTCAAATCAATTTAGCCCATGACAGTAACTGGTGAGTGATCTCTCCCTCTTCTTATTTTAACCCATGAGAATTTCATTATAATTTTTTCTCTCCTGTCCAGTTGCAGAGGTGAGTGATAGAGAAGCTTTGGTGGGCACCTGGTGTCTAGTCAGGGTCAACTCCCCACATACAGTAATCAAATTCTCAGCTCTACCTCAGATGCAAAGGGTTATACTTCAAGACAGGGATGGTACAGGAGTAAATTGTTTTTGTGTGTTCTTGGGTGTTTCATTATATTGTGTATGAGCAGCACTTTCTCTGCATTGGTTTGTGCAGTGCCATATAAAATTTTCCTTCTGCTGCCTTCTTCTTGTCTGGCTGAATGATACTCGAGGTTCACAGTAGAAGAGGCTCAGCATTTCAAAGATATGTAGAGAAAACAGTGATGGAGAGGAGGTGCATGCTGTGTGTAAATTGTCTACCTAAGATCAGACACGGTGGGACCCTGAGAAAAAAAAATGAGAAATGAGACTCTAAAATATTCTTAAAAAAGAAAATAACGATGTGACCCTGCCAGAAGCCTATCCACCAAGCAAGTCAACTTCCTTTTCTTGTTTGCATAAGCCCACTTTCCCCAAAAAGCAACAGCAGCAGGATTAAAGAGAACAGCATATACTTTGGCTGTACCATGCGACAACTGCATATCCAGCACTAAGTGCAGGGATAATTTTTTACTAGTTTTGATTTATGTATTGCCTCTTGCCAGACTCTTTTGAGTCTGATACTTGACTTTAGAGAATTGCCCCCGTGAATTTGCAGGGAGCACTTTGCTTAATCTGTTTTGAAATTGCAGGTGACTTCAGGGTGTAAAATGGGAGACATTAATTGGTAGTAGTAATCACCACATGGCTGAGGTCCAACCCTGTAAAAGTGGCTGCCTTCAAATCCTCTGACCTTGGTATCATTATATGCTCCCAGGCAAAAGGTCTTTACACTGGCAGCTGTGGAAAATCGATCTCAATTCCCTAAAGATGGAAGCACTGTCGCTAAATGTCACTGAGAGTTAGCAGCTGCTTTTCACATAGTTTTGAAGAGAAGTATTAAAAAACAAACACTGGTTTGGGGATTGTATACAGGTTCAAGTGTTTGAGTTGATGATTTGTCAACTGTGCTTTTTAATTTTTGGCATCCTTATCTGAAGAGACTTCATCTCAGTGTACACCGCTGTCTTTATCTCTCCTAAGTTTTTAATGTCTTTTGGGAGTCATCCATAGAGCTGTGCGTGTTGTAGGTTCACATTCCTGGCAACGAAACTGAGTGGGACTGATGTTCACATTATTTTGGTCCAATAAATTCTCCGTAAATACTTGGTAAAACAAAAGACCTGAGTTCATGAGAATATCTTCTTCTACTTAATTTAACCAAAGCAAACTCAGAACCAAAACAGCTTAGGAAAAAGATCCCAGAAAGACAAATTAGCACAACTGATAACTAGAAAGTGCAAATGTGTACCAGTGTATCTGCATTTGTGCTTCCTGCTGGGTATAATATGCAGTAATTGAGTTAAATTTTTATGTCTTTGTTGGTTTCTGGATGACTGATATTTTATAAAAATAAATAAATAAATAAATAAAGCAAAACCCAAAAATGACCAAAAGAATAAAAACAGTACAGGTGTTTAAACATAGAATTAATAATTAAAAGTTCCAGAAGTCCCTAGACTCAGCTAAATTCCTTTATTTCCTCAATGTCTTTGGCAACTCTTGAATCCCTTTTCTCTCTGGAGCATGGGCATAATAAGAGCTCTTTGTCTAATTCATTGTGAATTTGAGGCTTTCATAATAAATATTTTTTATATGTCTTAACTGTTGTTACTCCTGCTTTTTTAACACTCAAAATTGCTGAAGCAGCCTGCCAACAAATTATCTTGAAAACAAATAGCTATGCTTGTCTTCTATTTTTCTGTGGCTATTTCATTTCTCCTTCAAATTCTGAGTCGCACACCAGCAAATTATAACCCTGCCCAGATAATCCTGTATCTTCCTTTTCTTCCCAAATTTGTAGTATTACAGTTATTAATTTGGATGACTGTTATTTATAATTACTGGTGTCAATCTTGAATACACAGATTGCAGGGTTAGAGCAAAATAGTGGTTAAAGTGTAGTTGTGCTCTCCAGGATATTCATAAATCCTTTTCAGTGTGTTTGATGACAAATACTTGAAGGAAGTACCCTAAGATCCTGAAAATTATTTTAAATTAGATATTGCAATTTTATGTTTTAATCAGCAGTATCAAATTATTGCTAGCATTAACTATCTGCCACAACTGACATATTTAAACAAAAAAGCTTCACAGAAATGTTAGTCTAGCCTTGCTGCCACTGTGCTCTCTAGAATTACAATAAATTATTTGACTAATAGGGTGAGATGCAGTCTTCTAAATACAGGCTTCAAGCTGCCTTTCCAAAAGGGCTTGGGACTCTCTAGACCCTCTTTCATATCTTCTGGTCCCAGCTGGGTGTCTCAGATACCACAGAGCATCTGAGAAATGTGGTTCTGAATATCAGTGTTCAGCAACAGATCTCCTCTCACTATGTGTCTTATCTAACAGTTGATCTGCCCAGGGGGAAGGAAGGTAGAAAAAGAGGATGAGGATAGAAATTAGCTACCATTTCCATAAGTGGTAAAATTTTAAAAGGCCTTGAAATTATTTAACTAATTTCTGAAAATTAAGTTCTCGGTCATTTCTACTTTTCCTATGCATCAGGACTATGAGGAAGCCTTGGAGGGTCACTTAAATGGTTGGGAGGAAGTCCTGGAGTCTTCTTGTTCAGCCTCTTGCTCAAAGCAAGATTGTTGCTGACACTAGATGTGGCTTTAGTGAGATGAGTCTTGAAAGCCTCCAAGGATGGAGGTTTGAAATACTCTCTGGGCAGCCTGTGCACTGCTGCAAAAAAAACTTTTTCTCATGTCCATGCAGAATGTCTCAAGCCAGAAACTGTGACTGTTGCTCTTTCTTACACCATCTGATGCCAAAATGAGTTTCACACTGCTGCTTCCCTAAGGCTCCTTCGAGCAGCCACTGACAACTTTTTTATCAGCTTTTCCCTCACTCTCCTCTTCACCAGATTAAACAAGCTCATCTTCCTCAGCCTTTCCGTATTGGCCATGAGCTCAAGGTTTCCTCACCATCTCATGTTTTCTCCAGTCTTTCAATGCTTTTCTTGAACTAGGGGGCTAAATCTAGACATGGGATTTCTGGTGTTGCCTCATCAGTGATAAATGTGGGGGAACACCTCCTTCTCTTCAGCTGGTGACAATCACCCTAATGTATCTCAGGATGCAGTTTGCACTATTTGTACTGAGAGCGTGCAGCTGGCTGATGTTCAGCCTGGTGCCAACAGCAATTGTCCTTTGATCATGGCTGCTACTCAGCCAGTCATCTCCCAGATTGTACTGGTGGACCGAGTTAGACCACCTGGGCACAGAGATTTGCACTTCTTACCACTGAAATCCACATGATTTCTGCTGGCTCAGCTCTCAGGGTACTTTTGCACTGAGACTTTATAATGCACTGTCTTCACAGTGCCTTCGTTTTTGTTGACTCCTACGTATTGTCATTTAAAGATACACTACAGTTTTTACTTCTCCACATACAGGACAGTGATGAAGACACTAAACAAGACTGCCTTTGTACTGGCCTCTGGGTATAGTGTTTACAGTCTTGCAGAGAATTCACAACTGTTATCTGGTTTACATCATTTCCCAGTCAATACTTTTTTGTTTGTTCACATGTATCAGATTACACTGGCACTGCATATTCTTAAACTCAATAGACCTCTTGAAAACAGTTAAGGTCTAAGTGCTGGGAACATATGCTTCCTGCAGAAAACAAAGACAGCTGGATGAACTCAATAACTTTGAAAGAGTAGAGAAAACACTAGTTTAAATATGGACTGAGGTACTAAATTTTTGCGATTAAATGTCATAGTATTCATGAAATTTAGGGCTTGTACAGTCTCCAGATAATGCACTAATTTCCACAGTCAGATACTTAACAGATGTCTAAGGCAGAAGCTGCATTGCATTACTAAATTCAGTAAAGGAAGATAGGAAGACAGGAACAGGGAACCACACCTCCAGCCACACAAAACTTTGTCCAGCGAGTACTTCGTCCCACCTCAAAGGCACCTTTGAGTCCGACAGTGGGATTCATCTGGCCTGTTAGAGGTCTACAGTACAGGTACTGAGCATGCTGTTAAAATTGCTGTAGGGAAATAAGCATTTTCAGGGCATAATTCTTCTGACTAAATGTAGAAATCCACCTTAGGTTGTCTGTTTCTCTCTCTTCGTTATATATGGGACGCTCTTATTGTTGATTTACTTGTGGATGCTTATGTTATGGACATCTACACCTGGTCAACTGAATCTCACCCTTGCTGACTATAGAAGGATCTTGCGGTTTACACAAATTCCAAACTTCCATGCCTAAATGTAATTTGAAAAAATATGTTCTTTCTTTATGTTCTGCAATGAAATGAAAGCTGTCTCTTACTGATTTCCTTGACCTCAGATCAAATGAATTTCATCTGTTGCTGTCAAGTATCTCATCTAAATTCTTTCTGGAAACTTAGAAGATCCATCTTTGCTGTACTCATTTCTGTTCTACATTTTGGTCATTGTAAGAATAGGAGTACCTCCAAATATCACTTATCCTTCCTCCTGTACAGCCATGATGAGAGGACACCTCTGGAGATTATCAAAATGCATCCTAGAAAGACGTGGTTTATCCAAACTATAAAATAAAGAGTGAGTTAATAGTAGTTGAAACTGCAGGTGATGAAAAGAATCAGAAAGGAAAGCAGTCAGGAAGAACCTCTAGAGGGATGACAGAACTCAGTAAAATTCAGTATCTAAATAGAAAATTAAATGAACCTTGCTTTTACTCAGTTACGCAAGACTGGCTCCACCACAATGAATAAGCCACTTACATAGCTGTCATTTTAGCATTAGAACACAAGCACAATATTTTAATTTCTTGTAATTGTAGACGAATGAATAGAGACCTTGAATCACTGATATTAACAGGATTGAAGAAGATACCTGCTGGTATTGCCATCTGGGAAGAACAATGGGCTGTCTATAGAAATAATACAGTGCTATACCATTTAGTAGTATTAAGTAACTACTAGTATCAAAGAATCACAAAATTATAGAATATCCTGTGTTGGAAGGGACCCAGGATCGTTGAGTCCAACTCCTGGTCCTGCACAGGACACCCCAAGAATCACACCATGTGCCTCAGAGTGTTTTACAAGTTCTTCTTGAACTCTGTCAGGCTGGTGCTGTGACCACTTCCCTGGGGAGCCTGTTCCAGTGTCCAGCCACCCTCTGGGTGAAGAACCTTTTCCTGATATCCAATCTAAACCTCCCCCAGCTCAGATTCATGCTATTTCCTTTAGTCATTGCTTTTTTTCTCGGCTATTTCCTGTTACTTGGGATCTGCTACCCAGAAAAACTTGCTTCTGCTTGATGAGGAACTTCTTTTGCAATCCTCAGCAATGTTCTAGCATAGAAGAGCTCTGACATAATCCTGAGAGCACTCAGAGGCCTTTTTGTGTTATGGAACCACAACTTTGGACTTCAGTGGGGAAACAGGATCCTTCACGAGACAATGACAGACACCAGCTAGAAATCATAATTTGTTTGAAATAAAACTATTTTCTACTGTTTCATATTCTATTTATTACATAGAATTCCCAGTCCAGGAATTGGACAGTTGCCCAACTGATGTCAGTGGGAATTTCTGCAGTGAAAAAAGAGATAGTTTATGTAGTGTTGCATATGATAAAGTTCCTTAATAAAATCATGCTTTTATTGGCAATAAAACACATCCCTCCTGGTGTAGAAAAATTCTGTAGGTTCTGTGAAAGCTCTGGTGTGTACTGCTCAGATAATATTTCTTCTCTGGCAAGCTGTTGAATCTTGCCTCAAAATCCAAAGTGGTAATGTATGCTTTTGGCAACTAATAAGGTGGTTAAAGTTTCTACCTCTTCGAAAGACTGTGCAAAATTTACAGCATATTTGTTCTGACTGCAGAGTTTTAAGAAACATTTGCTGTCTGCAGCACAGTATTACTCAAAAAAAAAAATTGTTGAGAAATTGGCACTATTTACTGTGCAGTCAGCAGGAGTGGTGGGTAACATTTAATTACATATTTAAATGCCTGCATGTTCTGCTGTGAACATTCAAACAAGAAAAAAATCTCACATTTTATTAATAACACTAATTCCTGGTCTGGATATTGTTCCTCATGGCAGGTGGTATTGCTCGAATCACAAAGCTGTAACCAAAAGGGTATTAAAGCAAGATTGATCATTTTCAGAACACTTACTTTTTTCAACTTGCAGAATTTTTACAGTTTTTCAGAATTATCTCACTTTGTGCCATTGCAACTCCATGCAATGGCATAATTTCCTGCAGTTGCAGCTCTTTCCTTAGGTATTGGATTTAATGTTTTTTTTAATTTATGGGTTTCCCTCTCCATTCCTTCCTTCCTTCCTCCCTTCCTTCCTCTTAAAATGCTTACCAATAAACTTACGTTTAGCTAGCTAAAACAATTANTTCAGAATTATCTCACTTTGTGCCATTGCAACTCCATGCAATGGCATAATTTCCTGCAGTGTCAGCTCTTTCCTTAGGTATTGGATTTAATGTTTTTTTTAATTTATGGGTTTCCCTCTCCATTCCTTCCTTCCTTCCTTCCTTCCTTCCTTCCTTCCTTCCTTCCTCCCTTCCTTCCTTCCTCCCTTCCTTCCTCTTAAAATGCTTACCAATAAACTTACGTTTAGCTAGCTAAAACAATTAATTATTAAAATTACCTAATTTATGATAAAGAATTTGCTTCCAACTGCAAAAATATTAAGTTGACTAAGCTCTGAGCTATGCTGTCAGGGAACGAGGTGATACTGCCTTTCCCAGCCAGCCTTTCCTAACAGCTCAAAATTGTGATTCTGAGTTTTTTTGTTTTTCTTTTTCTTTTCATTTAATTTTAATCCAGATACTTCCGTGGTGTAGCTCACTTCATGACTATGTAAGTGTTAGCAACAGTGGAGGTGAAGCAGAAGAAGCTGAAGTCCACTAGACTGATATCAAAGATACTGGAACTTAGCTTTTTGGATGAAGTACAAATTGTCCTAAGTCAAAGTGACAACATTACCAAACCTCATTACCTTCGAGAAATTAACTTAAGCATGCACACACAAGCTTTGCTGAAATTCTGTTGTGAACAAGTCTCTTTGAGATTCAGAGATTGAAGCTGTAGCCTCTAGACATGCTCAGATCCATGAAACCAAATCAGAATTAACAACACACAAATTAACCTGTTTTCCAGTTTATGATGAATTTTCTTCTCAGCTCTCAGCTTCGGAACCTTTCTACCCTTCTGGTACTTCTCTTTCTCTTTAAAGGTATACCTTAAACCCAAAATCTTTTTAACTGCAGAAAGCTGATGCTTTATATATTCTGTATACAAGTAATGTCTTATTATTTCTACCTCATTGTGGAACAGTTCTTGCAAATGCTCTTTCTGGATAATGTTGTTTTCTTTCTCAAAAACTGCACAGGTAATTATTTTTAAGCTCACTTATGATATTTACTGTCTATAATTAAAAAAAAAGAAAGCTTTGAGAAATAAACTGTAGCACAAATTGGTTTTAGTGTTTAGAATCTCTCTGTTTACTAGATCAAAACAAAATTAATCCAGACTTTCTCTACGGTATGAAAGAAGCACTAAATTAAATGGTATCTTCTCTATCATGCTGCCAGTGCTGCTAAGAAATACAGCGCTAGAAATAAAACGGCACAGTAACTCTCTTGCACTTTAATTCCTGCAAGGCTTCTATCATTTGTTTCTCTGCAATCTAGGATTTCTTTAGCACAGTAAGAAACACAGAGAATATTTTTGAGAGAGCAAAAGCATAATTTATAGCATGGTCCTTGACCCATTGCTCAACTAATAAGATCAGTTCTACCCTCTGTGATACCTGAATGTCATGGGGAGTTAATCATCAGAGCTTTTGGTTGTTGCACAGTTCCCACCAGGCTTACTGCACCATGGTTTCTCAGTCTAATATCTCTTCTCAAATTCATATTGCTTATCCTGTCCATATTATCCTGCTGAATTGTTTCTTTGGGATTTTTACTAATGCATCACACACTTCACTGGGCCCAACATTGAATAAATGAACACATTAGGAGCCTACAAAAATTCTGAATTTTGAAGGTGATTTTCAATATCCAGTTTGTCTTTAATGTGACTGGGAATTTATAATCAGCTACACTAGACAGCTACTAGACAAATATTTTTATTTTTCTGAAACCAGAATCAGCATAACTATGTCTCTTTAAAAATGATCCTGTGAGTGTTAGCTTTCTGCCATTACCTCTGCAATATCTACAGTTTCCTTGAGTGCTCCAGAATTCAGCCTCTTCTGGCAGGTTTTATTGGCACCCATTGCTCAGGAACGAGCACTGGCCGATGCCAATGAGGTTTGACCGAGCAACGTTGCTGCAGGGACAGTAGATGCAATCAGGGCTTGCAAATTACCAGCGCTGCACAGGTTGGAAATGAACCTGTTTAAAAATTGGCTGTTTTTCTCAGAAAAATTATTTTAGGTGAGATTTTATCTTCAACAACTCAGGAAAGCCTCTACAGAAAATAAATATTTGTGAGGAAGGTATCAACATATTCTAAGTTTCACTATTTTTCCAGCTAATATCACACATCAGGAAATCTGGGGAGACTAAAATCCTGATTTGTGTCCATTTTTGCATGTGGGCTCTTGGAATGTTTTTCTAGCTCACGGTGATGTCACTTTGATGCATGTAAATAAATACTCAGCACAAGCTGAAAACTTTGGCTCAAGCGGAGCATGGCTGTTCTGAATTCCACAGAGAGGTTTGCCCTTTCATTTCACCAAAATAATTTTCTTGCAGTCAAGATCTAATGTAAAATAATCAGCAGGACTACTGCAGAAAGAATAACTGTATCTTTGTTGACCAGAATCAGTTAACTTGTGAATCCACTGGGGAAAAAAACTGATGCAGATATGAGATTGAAATGAAATCTTGCTTCTGCACACTACCTGATTTGGAGAGACCTGAAAAACCTGGAGCAAACTGGTTGTGTTGGAATAGAAATAATAGTTAGAAATACCAGGCTGTGAGTTGTAAGTGTGTACCCAAACTAAATTTGGGAGCTTAGGGATTGGGATTTTGCTGTAGAACTACCTCTTGAAACAATTGTAATGATCCACACCACGAATGACATGATATATGACATTGTACGCCTGAATAGAATTAGTACTCTACAAGCGTGATAAATCCATCTGCCATCCTTCCCAAAGGAGAGAGGAATTTCTATAGCTTCCTCTGCCTCAGACAATTCATTTCAGCTGAATTCCAAACAGCAGTTGGGCATGGTAGGTTTCCCAGCCACTTGTACATTCTCTTCTAATAATTCTTTTAGGGGAACTCAGTCTTCCTGTTATTAGTCGGAATGCACTTTATAATTGCCCATTGCTTCAGTCTGTCCAACTGTTCAGAATTAAGAGACAGTTCAGAATTAATAGACAGGAAGTTTCTGTTTTCTGCAGTTTTTATGACTTTTTTGTTACATTGCATCCTGCCATTCAGTCGTCACTGGAAAGAACAGAGAGTATTGTTTGCCAATACATAGGGGAGTGCAGTGATCTATCATTTATTTTTAGTTACAACAGATTTTAGCGTGAAAAAATGGATGATGTAGTCAGTTTAGTTGGCAAACACTGCCTTGGACTAGGCAGTGTGAATGAACAGCATTGTATTAGTAATTATTCACAATGCAATATTGTGCTTGAGCTTGAGTTTACCTTACTGTCTACAGAGCATGCCAATATATCTGCAGTCTGGTCTTATAAATGCTACCTCAAGACCATATTTAACAACTATAACTGCGTTTAACATCATATTCCAGTTCAGGTCTGTGTAGCAATAGCATGTAAAACCACTGTTTTAGAAGGAAGAGGTGGGGCATGGTTACACAATCAAGTAGGAACAGTTAATCTAGATGACCTTTATTCAAAGCCCAGGGAGAGGTGTGTTTAGTTACCAGTGACAACTCAGTCCAATTATTCAGCTTTCCATCTACAAACGTGTCTACTGGGACCAGCCTTCAACCTTCACCAAAAGGCTTAGTAACCCCTTTGTATAACCTTGTACGAGCTGCTCTTCCCATGCCTCATGAGTCCCTACTTCTTGTGGTCCCACCTGCTAATTAGCCATATGCATTAGGAACTGAAGCTGTAAAAGTTGTACTGAACTGAGTTTTGGGTGACCTTGACAAGGGAGCGCTTGCTCCTTTCTGTTCTCCTTCCCTGACCTGGTTTAGATATTTGTGCTATGATCAGGGAAGCTGCCCTGCATGGACCTTATTCTCTCCTGTGACTGTCAGAGGATGAAAGGCTTGGCCAGAGATGTCTTACCAGACATCTTAACAATGCTAAGTTTCTGGGCCAAAGATTCAGTTAATTATCCAGTGCTAACAACTGATAAACAATGTACAATCATGACATCGAGTTGAAGCAAAGGGTCTCAAAGCCAGACTAATTTTCTTGCTGCTTTTAGAGGAAAGAAGGCTTATATTCATCATTCATCCTCTACGTGTCTTTTCCCATTCTGTCAAGACTGCTGTAGTACATATTGGATAACTTCTTTAAGGTTTCCTCTCTCCATAGGTTTTGAACCCGAGACTAATTATCACCTTAGATAAAAATGATAGTGCTAGAGGGTTTTCTAGGAGTTACAGCTCAAGGTGATGATGTTTGCAAGTGAAATGAGGTAAGGAGGATGTTTGTGCTTTCATGCAGTTCACCATTTCCCTAAGATCTACAGGCTTGCTGTATCTTGAGACAGTAAGACCTCGAGGTTCTTCTAACAGATATCTGAGGTCAACAACAATGCCTAATTCAAAGACCTCGGCAGAGGTATATGGGGCATTTCCTCTTTTTTCGTGCACTGAATTTCTCTATCAAAGGCACATTTCTTTGATGTCTTGCAGGTTTAAACACCCAAAAGACAAAGCATAGCTGTTGGCAGTCTTTCAAGGCTTGTGCAGGAAAGCCAGACTGCAAAATTCACAAAAAGAAATTCAGCTGAAGAGTTTCAATGAACTACAACTAACAGCCTTCAGTAACTGTGCTGAGTAGACACCTCAGGATTTCTTGTATGAACAATGGAAGCCTGGAAGAGAAGACTGAGAGAAAAATGAGACTATCTTGCAGAGTACTTGTATTAAAAACCTTCAGTGATTTTCAAAGAAAGGAAATTTACCTGTAGTGTAAGAATATTTCTCTTGGCCTGGTGATGAATTTTATCTTGGTGGGGGATTTGAACTTTTTCTGCCTATTTTTAAATGTAGAGTTATGGAATAGTTTATATATTTGTATATGAAAAAAGAGAATTATTTATATACATGCATGGCTATATTTATACATACACAGATATGTTCCCAAGATGTACTTGATCAGAGAATTGTTGCATTTTTTTATTGAACTGAGGAGGAGCAACTGCTTGGAACAAAATACAGTTAAAGAAATTACTCTGGAAACTTCCTGAGACCAGAAAAATCACTACAAGTTAAGAGTAATTTATCATACACTATTTTACAGCAAGTTTCTCAGTTATTTGGTACCTTATCAGGTGATCTACATGTAGGAAAGTTCATAAGGTCCTTCGCAGTTTTCAAGGACCACCCAGATAATTTGTTTTTTCTGGAGCATGCAGCCTCCACAAGTTTTCTCTGAGTTAAAGGCTTTAGCAGGTCTTTCAAAATTTCTAGCATTTATCTACAGGCAACTTTTTACCTGTTTTATGCTGCATGTAACCGTATGGCTTACACACGTTTTATAAAGAGGAAATAACAACATTGTGTGTCAGCCTTCACTTTGATAAGCTAAAAAAATATCAGGTTGATTCTTCGGTCAAATCAGTTGTTGAGCTTTTACGTGCATGTCCCTGAAGGTCGATGTCATAGGGGATCAGACATTGCAGTTTGTGCAAAGTTAATCTGGTTTAGTGTCAGGATGCAGTGGAAAAGGCCAGAGGTGTCAGTGGGAAGAAAAGTTTCATTTAGGAGATGCCTCCCAAACATGGTTTACAGGTGGGTTATCACTTTCAGCTGATAGGTGGGTTATTACTTTGCCAACTTTTAGCCACTGTTGATTATTCAGTAGGGTCCTACATGAATATTCAACATGGTGTTTTGGAAACTAAAAGCAAACTGCTGCCTTCAAACACATCAGGCACAAGAAAACTCCCTCAGCACACACCCACAAATCATTCTAAACATGCTGTGGTTTTTTTAATGTATAGATTTGCGTGTCCATGGGAGCTCTGGTCTATTCAAGGAGTATCCTTTGGTCTCTGTTTTTCAATAAGCACTTTTGTGAGGGGTAAAGAACAGCAGTTTGGTATTTCATGAAAGTTGCACAGCTTCTTAAAATGCTTGCCAGACAGAAGAAATTATATACTCAAATAAAATAAAAAGCTCTTGGTGCTGCCCATATCTCATTGAAATCAGCTATGATATTAAAATGCAAGGACTAGTTTTCATTTGCCCCTTGAGCTAGCTTTCTGTAGAAGGACTTTTCAAGGGATACTTCCATTTTGATTGTTAAAATTGCTGACTCGCTCACTCCTGAAGATTTCAGGTATGCGGTAGCTGCATTTCCCAGTGAAACTAATTTGCTTACCTTTTCTTGTCAGGGTCTTAATTTGGACCCAAGTGTCTTTATTTTAATTGAAAAAAACAATTAATCTTCTTCATGCAATCCTACGTGGCTTATCTTCATTTAATAATCAGTTGTGTAATTGGTGTTCAGATACAGTTTAACTGAGAAAATTGCAGCATTTTGCCTATGTGGGGTTATTTGAATACTGAAAGTGCAGCTTCCTATAATGCAATCAATTCCTTGAGGGCACACAAATCCTTGCCTGACCTTTTGAAATAAATTAGCAACAGAATCCAAGGGTTGGTATTTTGATGTAAAGGTTGCAACGAATGCCATCTGTCGGGTATCAGAACTCTTTAATGAAGGCCTCTTACATCAGGTGCTCTACAAGTTCAGGAAGATGCTCTGGGGGCTCTGCTCTGAGCTGCATCCAACCTGTATATTCTGGCAAAGCTGGACAATTTGCTTTCCTATGCCTTAATGAGAGAATCTATCTGAAAGCTGCAAAATACTGCAGTCTCCAGTCTTTCCACAATGTTTGAGGGATCCCTGTGATGGCTTGCTGAACAGTGTTAGTGGCTTCTGAGTCTGGCAGCCAGATGGAGGCTGATGCAATCGCTCTCCCATGATGGTCCTCGCACCCCTGGCAGTGACCACCCCTCCCTCTGTAAGGTGATGGGGACCCTTTCGGCTTTTGGTGATGGGTATCCCACATCCCTGAGACTCTCCAGGACAGCCCAGAGTGAGGGTGTTGGAGTCTCCATTGTTCTGGTAAGGTGACCAGGGCTCCCTCCTGTGCCATGTGTCCCTCTGCTCCTTCTTGTGCTCCTTCTTAGCTTAGTCACGTAAGCTAGAAAATTGTTACCGTACCTTGGGGGAAAAATCCTCCAGCATGGATGTCTGGCCCTTCTCCCACCACCTAAGATATGTGGCTCTGTCTAGTCCTGGAATTTACCATCCTGGTGACACTGCTGGATATATGTGGCAGGGAGAAAGGCCGGGTCATCATAGACTGGAGAGTCTTCCATGAGCCACAGCCCTCAGTGGAGGTCCAAGAGGTTGTCAGACTTTTCTCTGTCTCCACACAGTTTGTCAAAATTAAGGCCTCACCCTTCCTCTACACAAAGTCTAGTAAAAAGTGCTGAATCTCCATCCTTGAGGAAATTCAAAACCCAGCTGGACAGGACTGAGCACTGCTGTAGTGCTGTAGGATGACCCTGCTTTGAACAGAGGGCTGGACAAGGCCATCTCCAGAGGTTCCTTCTCATCTCAGCCAGTCTGGGATTCTTCAGTGTAAAATGGTCCCCCATTTTGGGGGGAGGGAATCCTCTTTCTTCCCATAATACATGCAAGTAGAAATACAATATTATCAAACCAAATGAATTTGCTTATTCTTTGACAAAAAGTGATGACAATGGGAGCACACAGAAAGATTTGACAGAATTGCATTGATATGAAGGGTGGTGCTCCAGACCACCTTCATCTCAAGAAAGGGTAAACTGACTTCAGACTGAACTGAGACAGCTCATTTCAGTGTATCCCCTACTTGAGATGATACTCTCCAAACTCAGAACAAAAAATCTGCTCTTATTATTTTTCTAAGGAAATGCAATGAATTAAGGAGTTTTTTTCTTATGCCAAAGAATTTGACTGTTTATGCCAAAATCTTTGAAGGTACCCAATCCTTTTTATCCTGTTTTCTTTGTATGAGTTCTGAAACTGAAATTCTTTCAACTGAACCAGAAATCCGTCAGCTTGAAATTGGAGCATCAAATATTCTAATTATTATTACATAACTATTTCCATTTTTAATAAAGCATGTCTGTGCCACAGCAAGTTTCTATAAGCAATATATAAATGAGGTTTTGAAACTCAGTTTCAAAAATCAGGTCATATAAACTCAGCTTTGAAATACAACTTTTTCTACAAGAATTTCAGACCATCTTAAATCAATTTTAGAAGATGGACTGAACCTAGAATATCTTCCTCCTATTATTCATGGCAGAACATTTGCTGGTTTGGAAATTCCATTTCTAGGAGAAGTATTTGGAACTAGATGATCTTTAAGGTTTCTTCCAAGCCAAGCCATTCTATGATTCTTTGAAAAGAAATGGAAAATTGAATTTGCACTTTGAACACTTAAAGCAGATTTTCACGGCCTGTCAATGAATGACCAAATAAACCATGAATGTATTTCAGCATATTTGACTAAGACTGTCAATAAACAAAGTTAAAGCTCCTAGAATGAGAGACAGGTATGCGAATTTCTAAATTTTCATTATCTGCTGCAGTGAAGTCCCTGGGAGAATAAGTACAAATTGGACATCTGCTGAATTTACATTACAGCATTGTGTATGGGCAATGCACTCTGGACAAGAGCAAGAGAAACCTTAACTGAATTTACAGGGAAGTATTTTTACGGCTGTTACAGATCTTACAATTAACTAGAGGCAGATTCTGTGTTCTTCAAAAAGGAGAAGATGAATGTTTAAAAAACCCGCTATTTTTAGAAAAAGGTAATGGTAAGTTTTTGAACGACCTCGGGAACCATATACTTTGACAAATGAAGAGATGCAGAGCTGCTTTTGAAGTTTCAGATTTATTAAAGCTTTCACTCACACACTCCTTGTCCTGTGAGCATAAGGACAAACTGGTATTGGCTAGCCATTAGTTACAGAGGTGTGTAGCAATGCCAGGTGGGAGGAGCTTTATGCCATCCTTGAACATTTAGCAGTTGCTGAGCTGCTGTCTACATAGTGTATTCAGTGCATTTCCAAAAGGCAAAAAATATCTCTACCCATTAACTATGGCCCTGTTTGCTGTACACAAGAGAAATGATTCCTTTGTTAGAAAATGCCTCTTCTGACTGCCTTTAAAAAAAAAAAGGAAAAAATATATAGTAATTTTTTTCTCTGAGAAACAAGGACCAAACCAAAGGGGATAAATACGCTCATCTGAATGGCTGACTGTTTCAGATCAGTGGCATGACTGCACAGAAAAATGTGCTCATGCATGAGGACAGACTACAAAGCTGGGTTCCCAGACTACTGTATGCTATCTGTATTTCCCTTATCAGACAGGGGATCAAGCTTGTGAATAATCAACTGGGCAAAAATTTCATATTCTTATTCAGTCCAAGGTTCAGTGAAGGCTTAAGGCAGCTTCAGCTTAACACAAGAACCTTAAATTGAAGGTAGTTACCAAAGGTGTGAAGGTTATTATTTGCTGCAACACAGCAAAATTTGCTTCTGGCAAAGCTAGAGGAAATGCCCAAACTCAGAAGCACGGCTCAAATTTGCCCACCTCGAGAGGCCTTAGGCTCCTTCAGCTGCCCTGCACACATTGGATGCTTAGCTCTGCCCTTGCTGAGGTGAGATGCAGAGCTTCTGCAGCAGCTTCCTTTGGCAGTAAGGAGCACCTACAGCAAGTGAGGACATCTCTCCCAGAGCCAAGCCAAGCCTGCAGGGGCTGAGATCAGCACCAAATATGGGGCAGTGCCCTAATCCGGCTCTAAGAAATGCTGTGCTGCTGTCACACTGCTGCTGCTCCACAAGGAAGCTGTCAGCTCTGCCAGCTCGGGGGTTCAAACTCCATTATCCCAAAATTGTACTTTGGTCCTTCCCTAACGCTCCTGGGAATGACCTCTAAAATTCAAAAGAAGACCTTGTGAGTATGGATGGTGTCATGTTGTGGAAATGTTTTTCAGCAAACAACAGGTTTTTCTTCATCCAAATTATGAATAATCACTCAGAGTACCTTCTTTCAAAAGCAATATTTATTTTTTCATCCAGATAAGACACATTACATTCTGCATAAAGTAAAAAGTACTGCTAGGAAAGCTGCATTTAACTGAGATAACAAAAAAATATACATAAATTGCACTTGAGAAAGTAGGCTTTATCCCAGAAGAATATAGTAAATAAAAAACTGATGAGTGGTTTGAAATTAGGACTCTTTCTGAATTGCCTTTGAAAATGTATTTATTTTGGGGGGTTCCAGTTCCACCAATAAAACTGAACTAGATTCGTTTTTTTAACAGCTTTGCTCTTTAAGTTAAAATAGTATGTAAACAACATAACAATTATACATGGACAAAAGAGGGAAAAAAAGTATGGAGATATTCCTTTGCAATTTCTGCTAATAAATAAAAAGGAAAAAATTTGCTGATATTTGAGTTCACCAGGGTCACTGCAGCTCGGGGCTTGGGTTTTGTGGAGTTTTTCTTAGTTCACATGTATGTTATCACCCCGACACTGCCACATGAAGCCCATCCTCCTGCACTGGCTGGGAGCATGGTGTCTGTATGGCAGCAGGAAGCAGTGAATGGTTCCATTCATTAGTAAGTGTCCCAGGAGTAATACTTTAAACTTCGTGACAAGCTTAGCTTATATTTAAGAAGGTAAACCCATCATTAAGCAAGAGGATTTTTCTTACTTTGCATCTGAATTTTTCTGCTGAACCCTGGCATCCACTGCTGCCTTTATCTAACTCAGTTAGCTGAATTCTCAGCTGTTCAGTCTTTAAAAGGAGTATCCATACTACCTACCTCTGTGTATCCCACTTAGATGTCCAAATCACATTTCTAACCTTTCTATATAGTCAAAAGAGAGAAAAGAAAGCTCCCAAAGTTGGTGATTTCAACCTTTGGACTAAGGCACACTATGGGACAGCCTCTCCCAATTGCCTCTAGGGGTAACTCAGGCTCCCAGACAAGGCTGAATCCCCCCAGTCAGGAGGCATAAGCACCCCTCAACACGTGGCTGTTGGGGTGGGACTTAAAGGACCATTTAGAGCACAACGCCTTGTGAAACTTGTGTATCCTGCAACCAATACTAACTACGAAGTCAGAGTGCTTAGGCATGATTCAGTCAGAGAGATACACAGAGTGTGCTGTCTCAAAAACAACCTGTACTGCCAAGGTCTTGCATGCAAATTTCTTCCAAACTTAGCTAAAAATTATGGAAGGGCTGGGTTAATCTTGTTATTAAGCTAGAGACAGAAAAAGAATGATATGTTCTTTAAATAGCCTGAACTACAAAATGAAGGTGGTAATCTTTGGTTACAGGGCTGTTCTTCTAATGTGAATTGCTTTGAAAAATGATGAATCACTTCCCAAGTAAGCATTCAGGAGCATTTTTAAATAGACATTTGGGAGCCAGAGAGGAAAAATTAATATAAATAATAAACCCCCACACTTTCTGAATCTCCAAGGTTAAAGTACAGGAAAGAAAGTAACACATTTCTAAGGGATCTTTCAGCAAAGTTTTGCTAAAATTATAAAAAAGCACTTAAAAAATACTTGAGCTGATGAAGAGGGAAAATGAGAACATTAGGGTGCTTTTGTAACAAACCTGTGGAGTACTAAAACATACTGGTTTGAAGGCCTTGTATTATATTATTTTATAGAACATGCCATTTTCCACTAATTATAATGCATTATTGTCAACCTACTTCACTTTTTCAGAGAGACAGAAAGACAAGAGCCAACACAGACAAGATGATTCAATGCAGCCTATGTCTACTATAAAACATAAAACCTCAGTCATTAAATGTGCCATCCTATTCCCTCTCTTACATTCATGATCAAAACTCCAATTCCTTGCCAGACTTAAATCTGCCTGGTTTTTTTACATTTTTGGAGCAGCATTTGAAAATCCTTAAAGCTAGGATTTCTTTTTTTTCCTTTTTCAGCTAGAGCACTTTTGTAATAGTTTAAAAGGCATAGGAAGCTATGCTGTAGCTTTTAAAGTGCTAATTTTATTATGAGGTGGTATTTAGTAATATTCTTCTGGAAGTAATAAATGATGCACATTTTCCATGACTGACAGACATTGCTTAATGAGTTAATATGCTTCAGCAAAATGCAATTATAAAAAAGTAATTCACTGTCAACAGTTTAACCATGGCAATACACAGAGCTGGAATGAGACAACTAACCTCAGATAACTAAGATTAATGCATATATGACAAGGTTATAATAATCCATATTTAAAACAAACAAATAAAGAAACCCCAAACCAAATAATGATAATTAAATCTCAAACACAGTTTTGTTTCCCAGTAACACAACTGCAAAACAAATCAATATTTTCAAAAAACAAGTGCCCTATTTCATCTCCTCCACAGGAAAACACAGCACTCCTCGAACTGCTGCGAGGAGTATCCAAGGGGAGGGCTGTCTTGCCCCTCTTGTCTAGACGGGACTCCTCTTGGGCAACTGCGGGGCCACTCTGGGCAAGGGGCAGGAATCCAGATCAGGTAGGTAGTGACCAAAATCAGTTCCAGCCCACAGGTGTTTAACTGGGGACCTGCAGGAGCCCCCTCTTGCAGAAGCACCTGGGTGATGGCTCCCATGGAGCCACCATGGCAAAAGTACCAGCCTCTGCACCCCCCTACCACCCTCAGTGTCCTGGCTTATGCAAAGCATCTACTAACTTCAGCACATGATTTGCTCGAGTGCGAACAGTGAGACTTGACTTTACTGATGTGTTATTTCATGTAGTGATGGATTTTCTGCATTCTATCTCACTCTGTTGGGTCAGAATGCTGGGAAATTCCCTCTGAGAGTAGGGCAAACCATTTTGCACTCATACAGGCTCAAATTCTCTCTTCATTTATACCCACCAGAAAACCCTACCTACCATTAGGAGAGCTGAGGAGGTAGAAATGGCAGCAGAATTTGAGTGTAGGAACTGGTGAGTGAAAAACAAACACAATGCTATTTTACTGCCAGCTACCACCTGGTATTTAAATTCAGTGGCAATGTGTGCCTAAGGACTGCAATTGAGCTTTTAAAATCTCAACCCTCAGAATCTAGCTACAGATAACCAAAATCCTAAATTCTTGGATGCTGATACATAAATGTATGATATAACTGTTTAGTTGCCATGGCACTAATCAGCACAGCAATGATTTTTGCTAATTGCAAAGGCAGGCTAGTAGCAAATTTCAAATGATTAGTGAGTAAAGGTCCTCAGAGCAATCCTGCTTAAAAGTAAATGTCCGGTAAGATGCAAATAGTGTGTCTGGTTTTTCTTTTCTTTCTTTGTTTTTCTTTTTTTATCGTGGTGGTCTTGAACTGCAGACACAATCACAACGCTCATGGTGATCCAGCTGTATATCTACCAAGGACATGTTGTTCCTGATTCTGCCTCTTCTTCTGGTATGCCCAGCCTCAGGGACAAACTTCAGCACCTGGGAGGATCAACAAAAATGCACTGAATTAGAAAACGCTGTTGGAGATCTGAGGATGAGAGTGTTGGGGCCCCAAGGGCACCAACAGCCCTTAATGTCCCTGACCAGCATTCATTTGGACACACTTCTGTTTTATTTCCAGCTTTTTCTTTGTACCCTTTGACATCCTGCTGTGCTGTTTGTCCTAGAGCTTGGACAGACTGTATTATTTCCTACATCAGGTATCTTTATATCTTGCAGTTTCCTAACCATGTCCAAAATTGCTCCTTTGCATGTGAATCTTCCAGCATGCTTCCTTTGGCTCATCTTTGCAGTCCCATACATATTTGAAGCGTCTTGTCCCTCCTCTCCCTTGTGCAATATTTCTGCTCTAAAGAACAAGGAACACTTTTTTACGCAATTTGAAATTTCTGGAGCACGTTTCACAAGAATTGGTCCAAAAATTAAATACTTGTGGAGGGCAGAAGGAGATGAAGGAGTTTGCACAAAATATGTGTCAGATCCCTTTGAGTTTCTGTGGAATCTGAGTTTTATTGGATTATCTTAAAAATCTCTGCCTCAACCTGAATGATTTCTGAAGAATTTACTGTGAATAATGTCAAACAAACAAGCAAACAAAAAAGTACTTCCTAGAGAATTATACACTGTACAAGATGCTTTCAAAAAATTTTGTCTAGGCAAGGTGATCTCGAGACCCGTAGGAAGGGGGTTGTAGGTTGTAAAAAAGATGAGAAAGGCAATAAACACAAGATGCAACAAAAAAATAATCCTATTTGGGTATAGGTAGGAAAATACTGAGAGTGGTTAGATACTGGAGCAGGTTGTAAAGAGAAGCTGCAGAAACCTTCAACACAGTCAAAATAAACAGGATGAGACCCTGAGCAATCTCACCTAACTTCAACATTTTTCCTGCTTTTACGGGAGATCGGGTAGGAGACCCTCAGAGATGCCTTCCAACCCATATCATTATATGAATCTGATTCCCTGAAAATGATCTTGTGAGTATCTTCCCAAATCTTACAGCATATTGGCCAGAAAGATATGCGTAATTGTCAGACTTGTGTACATGGAGAATCTGAAACTGCTTTGCTCGAGGCTATGCAACACATTAGTAGAAAAACTACCAGTGGCGTTATATAGTCCTTTCCATTTTGAAATTTACTGATGGGAAGCAGGACATGGAGATAGCAAGGCTGCAGCTGCACAGCTGCAGTAAGCAGGTGGGTCGTTTCTGCTCAGGGTGGCCTCAAGCACTTGAGTCCAGAAACCATACACCAGTAAGGCACTAGAGCTAACAGGTCTCACCTCCTGGCAGGCTGATGTGACTCATGCTAGCTTGGCCAAGTGGCTGCTAGATCAGCTGGATTTCCCTTGCTCGTTCCAAGATGCAGAGATGTCTGTTAAGTGTATGACCTCCCAAAGCCAGTGGCCAACTGGGAAGTGGGACCTAAACCTCTGAAACACCTCAACCACTGAAGCACCCACATTTCTGCCCTAACAGATCATACTGATTTTTAAGTAACAGATCGCTCTGTTACTCAACAATCCTTCTTTTTTTTTTTTTTTTTTTAAAGTATTTTCTGTACTTTGATGTTGTAACACCATACAAGAGTTGAGATGGTTTTGGAAAGGACAGGGAATAAGAGGCTGTGTGCCAGATCAACAGGGCGTGAGCCTTTTCAACAGAATTAGAGAGTCCCAAAAAGTCAGTGTGAAGCACTTGCCAAAGGATAACCAGAGATGCTGTACAAAGTGGGTGGGGAAAGGCAGGCAGGTTAGCAGCTCTCAGGATGAGCCCATTTGTTCTCTGCCATTAATGCCTTGAGGCTAGAAAAGTCATGAGATATAACAAAAGTGGTAAGCATTGAACACAGTCTATTATTTTTGTTCTTTATATTTAGCCTATGTAATACTGAGAGGAAAGACTGCCTAAGCAAGGTCCTTCATGCTGTTGGATGTGTTGGGAAAAGAGAATTACTTTGTCCTGTCAGAAATGCAGAAACATGTAATTTTATTTTTTTTTTAAGCAACAAAAATATAGTATCTGTAAATTGATTTCAAACATTGGCTGCATCCATAAATGCAATAAATCTTGATGGACGCTAGGACAATTTGCTGTACCACACTGTAGTCCCAAGCATGAAGGGACTGAGCCCAATCAGATTGCTGCAATTATTACAGAGATAAAAATAGACCACATCTTCAAAGATGCTTTTTTTAAGAAAACATACTTTTAAAATCAAGCACAGATGCTGACGCTTAACCCCTGATAAATTCCTTATTTAAAGAAGTCTTTCAGCAAAATCTGACAAATCCAGATGACTGGCACTTTGCAAGATCATGGATAGGTAGATCTAATTTTTCCAGCTGAGAGCAAATCCAAGTATGCCAAGGGGATGTGGACTGTATTTAACAGACCATCTGACAGCTTGGAGACTTTCCCTGTGTTTATTATTAAGAAGCATGAACACAGTATATAGGCTTTGCTGATAAGAAAATGAACTGTCAGGCACTTCTTCAGACAAGACAAGAAAACAGTGATTGAACACAGCTGAAATTATCAAATCATAGAATCGTTTAGGTGGGAAAAGACCTCTGAGATTATTAGGTCCAACCATTTTCCCAGGACTGCCAAGTCAACCACTAACTTCTGTCCTGTAATGCCACATCCCACATGCTTTTTGACTACTTCCAGGAACAGAGACTCCCACTTCCCCGGGTAGCCTGTTTCAATGTTTGACCACCCTTGCAGTGAAAAAAAATTCCCTTATATCCAATCTAAACCTCCCCCGGTGCAACTTGAGACTTTGTCCTCTTGTTCTGCCACTTTTTAGCTGGGAGAAGAGGCTGACCCCACCTGGCTACAACACTCCTTTCAGGCAGTCAGAGAGAGTGATAAAGTCCCCCCTAAGCCTCCTTTTCTCCAGGCTAAACACCCCCAGCTTCCTCAGATATAAGACTTGTGCTCCAGACCCTTCTCCAGCTCTGTTGCCCTTCCCTGGATTTCAGGTGTGGCCTCACCAGTGCTGAGTACAGGAGGACGATCACTGCCCTGGTCCTGCTGGCCACACTGGTGCTGATCCAGGCCAGGATGCCATCGGCCTTCTTGGCCACCTGGGCACACACACTGGATCATGTTCAGCCACTGTTGACCAGCACCCCCAGGCCCTTTTCCACCAGGCAGTTTTCCAGCCACTGCCCCCAGCCTGTAGCACTGCCTGCGGTTGTGATCCAAGTGCAGGACCCAGAACCGGGCATTGTTGAACCTCACACAACCGGTCTCAGATCCAGCGTGTCCAAATCCCTCCGCAGAGCTACTTTAATAGCTGGTCACAGAACTGGTATTCAAAGCTCTCTGTCTCACTTCCACCTAATAGTTTTATTTTCATCTAAGTACAAGGGAGTCTGGAAGTAAGGCCATTTCTGGTGATGGTTGAGGGAAGACAACCCTTTATTCTGCAAATAGCTGCTGTTTATTCATCACATGGTCAGGTCCTTAAAGCTGAGGAACTACTGAACTAATGAGAACAGTTCAAATAAATTCTGTTCAGGACACTTTATCACTCCTTTATTGATGGGATCAGTAGCTGTAAGAATATATGGATATGACAGGTCCAGAAGGCTCAAAAGGTTTTTTGGTTGTTTTTGTGGGGGTTAAAAAGAACAACCTTGTAGTTTTCAAATTAAAGGATCCATGTCTGTCACTTCTCATCAAATTGCAGTGCCTCAGCTATTCAGATCATTGCCTTACAAAGAGCGTGTAACTACAGTCATACCCCTCTGTCCTGGTTTGAGACACCCTCCCATCAAACACTGAGTAAATTATGGTCATAAAACTATTAAAACAATTAAAGTAAAATCAAGACATTATTCTGATTATGAGCTGGATTTGGTGCTTATAGGTAATACAAAGAATAGTGCAATAGGGCATTTTATGTGCAGAGAGCCCCATAGGAGCACACCAATATTCTGGATGGCATTTTAATTTGTAGATATGCCTGAGCATCTGAGAAGTTTCAAGGTGAGATGACTGTAGCCACTGAATAACTTTCCTTGGGGGCAGTGTTGTAGGAAATATAAAGAAAATACTTACATGTGTTTCCTTGCCCGCAATCTTGCTCATTGATCATGTATTGAATTTGGATGCCAGCTTCTGAAACCCTCTTTAAATGAGAGAGCAAAGCCACTACAAAAACCAGGATCTGGAAGCTGAAGCCAGAAAAACTTCAAGTGGAATTAGGGCACACTTGTTTAAGTCAGGCCCACTCACCACCTGGACAGCCCTCCAAGGAACTGTGGGGTTTCCAGCTCATTTGAGGACTGCCTGGAGGTGTACAGTACCAGTTTGGGTTGTGCTCTGGGGGCAGAAGGTGCTCTCCAGTGGCCTGTGGAGCACAGGAGGTCAGGGATGATGGCATCTCAGAAGAAATGTAAGAACACCTCAACATCAGGGGCTGAGGTGAGCAGAGTGGCAATGACTGCCAGGAAGAGGACCCAGCTGGAGATAACCTGCTCACCCTGATCCATACATGGCATGTCTCCAGTAGAAGCTGCAATGAAACCGTGACTACAGAGAATGATTCACCTGAAACACCCACCTCTGGTGGTGCTAGCTCTGGGGACTAGGAAAGGAGCCCAAAGCTTGGACTCACGGTGTGAGATGGGTAGAGCCAGATGAGGTGAAGCATCCCTTCAGCATTTGCTGATGGTCCTAGCCAGGTACCCTGACCCTTGCAGTCAGGCAACACCTAGCCATGACAGTCCATAATGGCGTATTTCTGTTTTATTAAAAAGCAAAGACTGATAGCAAACCCAGTCAAAACTTAAAAAAAATTCCCCACAGGCATTTTTGACTTATCATTTACTTACTAGTAACAATAGTAAAATTTTTTTTTAAATTCCTGACCAATATTTTGAGCACCAATAGAAAAATGAAGCCCCACTCAAAAAATCAGCTTTTTTTTTCTTTCCGATTAGCTTAAGAAGGCTACAGAAAATCAATAACATGACTATGGCTTACCCAACTCCAATTAGCTTCATATTCTTGTGACAGAGGATAGTGAGCAACTCTGGATGCTATTTTAGATGGTGAAATTTGTACTTTGCAGAACTTATTTTAAAGTTCGGCTAAGCAGCATTATCTAATCTCCTTCTGCACATCTAAAAATAACATCATTCTAGCATGCAAACTAAATTATATTTGTCTGAGATTCACGAAAGAGGAAGCATCAAAAGTGCAAAAGATTCAACACAGATCCAAGTTCTGATAAGCATAAAAAAATCTTACTTCACATTTTTTGAATGTTATCTAATCCAAAGGTCACACACAGTTTAGGTGTGCTCTGTATAAGAAACCAAGCATTATGGGAATGTGGTTCATAATTTAGCACAAGGACCTTTGCTCTAGTAGGAACATAGCCTAAACCAATGACACAGACCCAAAGATGTATTCTTTCTTACCAGAAATAATTACAGGGTATCAGGGACAAGAAAAAAAGAGTTGGCTTGCTGATCAGTGGCAGCAGGCAAACTAAGGGTTTTTTTAATACAGATGGGATTATTGTTTCTATTTTTTTATTTTTACGCATAAGAAACACCTGGTTTTAATATAACAAACATGAGTAAAGATTAATTGGCTCAAAACTCAAGTACCTGAAGCACTCACTAAAGCTATGATGTTTTTGACATATGGGACATCAACAACACCCTCACTTTTGCTGATCTTGTCAGGAATTATGTGAGCATTATCCACAGGTATTGTTTTATCACTGACTAGATACAGGTGTTCCTCCTTCACAAACTGCCTCTCTGTCCTGACATGTATCACAGGATGTCTCACTTGCTTAACTTTCAGATTTCAACCCAAGAATTTTCATTTCCATCTAGTAAAAAATGAACCTTTTTTCTCTCACTGCACTTCTACGCTCTCTCTGCTCATCCCGTGACCTAGCAGTCATTTCTGACTCATTCTGTTTCCTTGTACTTGCATTCCAAATAAATCCCATTGCTGCTTCTTGTACAATATTCCATGAATTAACGCTTTTGTCAGGCTAATTCTGTGCCTTTATTACCATAACAACCTTTTATCTCCTTTATACATGTACTATCAACTCCAGGACATACAACAATCAGACCATATTGCTTGCACACTGCTTTGATGATTCTAGCTCTTTTTAATCCCTTAGCAAATTCCCTTTGTTGTGTCAGCAGCATTTGGATCATTTTTTGACCAGTTATCTTATGTTTCCCTGGGTAAGGACAGGAAGAGAATCATTGTTTGCTCTCTCAAGTGCCTCCTTAAGGTTTGCTTCTCATTTCTCTGAAAAATAAAAGAAAAAAAAGAAAAAAGCCCCCACAGCATCAAATTGTATTAGTTACATTTCTAAACTCCATTGCAATAACTCTGTCTTACTGAAGTTCCATGCCACTTTTTTTTCTATTGTGCTCCCGTGTTCTTTTCTCCCGTATAATATTCCCTCTGTCTTGTTTTCCCTTGGCAATGTTGGGTTCAGTTGCAGCTGTTTCTGTGCCCCAGCAACCTGTGCCAAGATATGGTATTGTGTGCTCTGGGGTACCTACTGCCTCTCTCAAGGCAACCAAAGGTTATGAAATTGCCACCCTAACACTAATCAAAACCCTGTCTCTGAGAATTAACTGAATGTATGTCCTGTGAAGGCACCAGACAAACTCCAGTCAACATCAAACTTGAATGGAGGCATAAAGCTTCAAAAAGGGATGGGACAGGGAGGTGGGAGAAGAAGCACCTTATAGACAGTGAAAAACACATCAGTCTCTACAAGAGAGACAAATAAGTAGGTAAAAGATGCAATCAGCTTGATAGCTGATGTTTTGCTTTTTTTTCTTATATGCCCTTCAGCTGTGCAGCTCAGCACTGTGTTTGCAGAGGTTTATACATTCTGACTAATTCTGGTTGCTACCTTAGGAGCACTTATTCCCCACAGAAACTCATTTCACATCTCATCAGTTACAGCAATGACATGGGAAAACCGATTTCTTGTTTCTCTGAGCTATGTGCATGCTGGCTGGATAGCACAGCCACAGACACAGCCAAACTGAGTCCTGGCCTGAGTTCCCCCACACCTTCTCTGCGCTGAGCAATCTCCAAGTTTAGAGTCTATGCCTCTTTAAAGAGCAGCTCCAAGCATTAAGGAAATGAACTGCAATGGGAAACACACTTTTATTTCAGGTCCCCTTTAGAAAGTTAGACAGCAGTAGGGCTGAGCATTTGATTAAGGTGTGCTGCATCCATTTCCACGTATTGCTTTGTCTTTCCCCTGCACAGAGCACTCCAGCATAACTCAGTATCACTTATGGCAGGAAGAGACGCCTGAGAGATGTTTTCAGACACTGCCAGGACTTGGCCTGTTTGGTTTGAAGGGTTTGTGACACTATGTGGTAAGTCATGAGTATTTGTCCAGAGTATTTGCTCTGCTCTAAAGCAAACCCAGAAGCCATGGAAAACCACAGAGCATCACAAGACTCCTGAAAGAAAAAAATAAAAAATAACCCACCAATAAAACTGCTTACCCAAGTTATGACCCCATTCATTTCTGAAAACTGCTGAGTATTTTGGTAAAGTCATGGCAAACTTCCAGGCCATAAAGAAGACCCAAGAGCTCACGATTAACATCACTCAGGGCAATAAAGAAAAATCTACCCCTTATTGTGGCATGCTCATGTTCGCATTTTCCCTGCTGTTGCATCACTTCTTACAGTCGGACACGATAGAAAAGAGCTGTACATTCCATTCAGGGAACTGGAACAGCACTCTCAGCTTGGGAAAATGAAAGGCTCCATGTGATAGCTATTAGTCCTGAGAGGCTAGGCTAGGAGGGAGCGCTCAGTGAGTACAGTGGGAGGCTTTGAACAGGAACTAAGAGGGAACTAAAAAGCATTAAGAGCATAAGGAGAAGATAACCTTGAAATCTCTCTGGAAGCCTCTCTTTCAAGAAACACCCTGGACTTTAAGGTCCCCACAGCTGCCAACATGCAGCTACTCCAGCACTTGCTACAAAGCCAAAAAGGAGCCTATTGCTTCTAGAAAATTTGCCTGCCTATCTTTCTCACCCAGAAATACTGGGTAGCTCAGAAATGCCAGGGAACTTTTAAATGATCTCCAGAGACATTTTTCAATTTTGAGGACAAGCATATCCATGTGCAGGACACAATGCTCTTGCATGTTCAGGAGCTCAGTAGATGAAGCTCCAGGATAGAGGTTAGGGAAAATGGGTCTGGCAAGAGAAGGGGTCTGGGACTCAGTTTCAGTTACTACAAACACCTTCTTTGCTCCACTACTTAATATTTCCTTCTGATGTCTTCTGTAAATTAAATTAACTGAGACTTGTGTTTGAATCTGGCCTATGGTCTCCTGCAGGAAAAAGTAGAGCTTTTTAACCAAATTAATGGTGCTGGGGATTTCATAAAGTGTGAAGCTCCATCCTTCCTTATGCAACTAAAGGCTCTTTGGCTAAGGTTAGTGGGTTTCAAATTGGCTTTTAAGAGAGTAAACTGGCTCCATGGTTCTAAAACTGGCATGTGAAGAGCCTCTCCTCAGTGCCTTTTCTGCCCGGTATTTAAGTAAAATTAAAGTGTCAAAGGAGAATAAGAATAAAACTGATTAACTGTGCGTGGCTAATAATAATAATAAAGCGGAAAACATTTTGGACTAAAATTAATGGACACATCTTTAGTATGTCATACATGAATTTATCTGCATGACTTCCACTCATGTTAATGGGAGACACTTGGCTAAATATCTGCTCAGTGAGCTGTTAATTCATCCCTAAGGGATAAATTTTAAATTTAAACTTACAAAGGCCATTTAATGTTAAAGCTGAAACACTGTCTTGAATTCAGATGGTTTTCAAAGAAGAAACGAGTAGGAAAATAAATTAGCAGTGATGTATTTGTGTGAATGTTGAATTTCCTGAATTTAGTGATTAATTTGGGGCAATCATAAGTCATGGCATCCTGGTGCTGAGCAATACCTGGCTAGTGTGATATTCTGGTGTCCCAGCACTAGCTGTTTCCAAACACCTGAAAAAAGTAAGTGCTTGATAACATATTTATAATCAGCATTTTTCTTTCCAGCTACTGTCAACAGCTGACTTAAATTCTGATACAGGTGTAACCCAGGATTCCTTAGTTTATATTTTAATTCTGGTTCTTTCAGAAATCTTCTTAATTATGCACAACTCATATTTAAGTGTTGAAATTCCATACAGATTTACTGTGTAAAAAAAACCAATTTCTTTTTGTAATTTTAAATTAGCTCCCTTTCAGTCTCTCTCTTGTTATTTTCTTAAGGAAAAGATTATTTAGGAAGACCTAATTTTCCTTTAGCTACTATTCATTATTTTCTATCTTTCACTGTGTCCTCTCTTACTACCATTTTTTTTTTCCTAAGTCAAGTTATCAAAACTTTTGAGCTACTTTCCTTACAAATATTTTTGATCTATATCTTCCCCTACATCTCTCGTGATGTATGCTTGCTGCTTCTATTTATTTTTTGTAGTCCTGCCTTTGTCCTTTTAATCACTAATGGTCAAAACCTAGTAGAAGTCCTCCACAAATTTATCCAGACCATAATATTTGCTGTGTTATTACCCATTCATCTCCATTCCTGCAGAAGACTGTCATCTATCTTTTTCTTATCACTGCACTGAACAACTGTTTTCCTGAAGCTCTTCACAGTGATTCACTGCTTGACCTTTAGCCCAATTTCCACCTCTCATTTCTCCCTCTTCCCCTCACACACCCAGTGTTATATGAATAAATAGTTGAGACCACACATCCTAATGCTTGCTGCTCTTCTAACCCGCATTTATAAGCAGTTACAAAGGCCTTCTGAAATTCCCCACAGCCTTCTCTGCTGCCCAAGTATGTTATCTCCAGTGCTACCTGTCATTTTTGCCACCTCTCTGTGTACCTCCCCTCAGACTGAACACACATGAAATAACAATCTGTGTACTGGGTGCACCCTCAGATAGCCCTTTCCCATTTAGAAAAGTGCTCGTCTCTTCCACCTCATTGCTCTTTATCTCTTAACCAGCTTCTAATCCATGTCTGATCTTGTCTGGCTGACTATTTGCTCTCTCTGTAGGAGGTGCCAGTCCTTTTAGCATTCTTGTACAATGTTGTGGTGCTGTGTAAATATTTATTCATATATAAGGCACTCCGAGTTAATATTATCAGCTCATAGTCATCTAGGTGCTTTATACCTATTAATTTTTTTTCCAATTAACTTTTCTACCACTGAGATAAGGCTTTCTGCTCTCTAATTCCTAGGGTCATCCCCTGCATCTTGTTTAAAATTAGAGAAAATGTTAACTATTCTGTAGTCCTAGCACGTGGAGTGTGCTGTATTCTGCAGTTATGTGTGAGAAAATATCTCTTACCTTTGAAAAGAGTAACCACACTGCTCACAGTGTGGGCAAGTTCTGACCTTCACCAATCCTCTGCTATTGCAGCCCCAGGGTCTCTCAAGATAATGCTTTAATGTTATGAGCCCACATTGCATCCAAGTTGAAAGCCCATAAAGTTAATTTTCACTTGAGACTTAAGCCAAGTAGTAAATCAGGCTCTTACAAGAGATACGTGTCAGAAATAAGTTGGCATGGCATGCAGCTACCCTACCTTCTGACAAATGAAAGGCAACTAGGTAACTTTCCTAGATATGCTCACTTTAGGGAACATTGCTCATGTCTTGATCTGAAAAGACTGCATTAGAGGCAAGAACATAATATGCTCTTTCCTTGTGCTTTTCCTCTCTAAATGCGTTCTGAATGGATTAAAATAATGGGCATTGTTACTATGCAAAAATTCTGCCTTCGTAAAAAATTGCTGAGTGGGAAAAAAGCTAAGGTTGAATGATTCAGCTGCCTCCTATAAGTAATAAATCTGGAAGGGAAGAGAGTTTACAAGTGACTTAATTGTAATTTCTAAGTGTGAGTGTAAGTTTAAAGCAAGAGGAAGTGAAGTCAAATATCTCAAGGAACACATGTCTCTGTGTTATTAAAAAGAGTATTTCCAGTGGTATATACATTTACTTTGTATTTGTCCTTCACTGGGAAAAATCAGTCCAACATAAGGCTCATTCTTGCAACGAAGTTCACTAGGATGCTGTGGTGGCATCCACTCAGAGGTGGCAAAAGTCCTATCCAATTTCTTCTAAATTACCGTACCCACACATACCTGCCTACACTCCTTTCTCACACACACACAGTCAATTAAAAAGCAGCACACACAGCTCTGAAAAAAGACTTCAGAATCCATGGAAGCAATGAATACCCAAAAGAAGTAACAAAGAAAGAACAAAAATACCTCATGATATTTTTTCACTGTTTTCCCTGACACGCAGGTGCAGGATTTCCAGTTCGGGGTCCCACAGCCACAGTTTCCGCCACAGCGCTGGACAAGGAGGCAGCGGGGGAAGAAAACGACATTTGTCAGCTTCAGCTCCTCCCTTAAATTGACAGAGTAGTTCCTCGGAGTGCAGCTGTAACGCTTCACATCATCATTCAACCTGTCCAGGTCAACTGCAATGCAAAAGAAGTTTCATTAGTGAGGTTTGAGTGGGACATTCCTCTGGTTTATACTGCTCCCCAGGCAGTCAATAACACAGAGTGATGGGGTGCTGGTTGAAAAATATGTGAACTATAGCAGTGATTTCTGAACAGATAAACATAAACCTATCAATTTTAAATCATTATAGGTGGCTATCCAGCCTGTCATCCTTCTCCCACTGACTGCCATAGCAGAGATCGCACTCACTATAAAGGTGAAGGGAAGGTTTGCAGTAAAATACTGGCCTGAAAGCTGAAGACTGGTCATTTTATTTGCTTTGTCACTCATCTGTTGCATCCTTGGGCAAGAGATTCCACCTCTGCTACTCTCTTTCCTCCTCAGTTTATACCTGGCTTACTTAGATGCTAAGACCTATTTTGTTATTATGGGCAAAAACAAGGCCCTTCCTGTAGTCAGTAGAGAAACATTTCTGGGGAGTGATTCATCCCTTCCTTGAAAGAGCATTTAGGACAGACTGCATGACTTTCTTCCTCAAGTTGCCTGTCTGTATTGTTTATTAACAGAATCTAGATAACTCACTTTTAGATGGAGAAACCAATCTAAGCAATATTAAATTCAGCTGGTAAATGTTACTATAATAGGCATACAAATAAATACAATTAAAATTAATAGGTTCATTGAATGCCACTAGTTGATGTTTAAATGCCTAGTATCTGAGATCTGTCATGTAAACAAGTAGTAAAGCCAGCTATAAAAATAACTTATAGACTACCAAATGTGAGTTTAAGTGCTGTTTCTAGCTTTAGCTTGTAAAGCTAAAATAAAACAAAACCCCACTTTTATAAATATATTTTCCACAATTGTAACACAGACAAAAGTAACAAATTTAATGAGCTCTGTTTCTATAGAAGTTCTTTGATTTCTTTTTCCTTCCTTTTCTGTTTTTTTCTTTCCTTAGGATTCTGTCCACCAACTAAGTGTTCAAAAGGTCAGTAATTCATTCAGGAGTGGGGGACGTGGACTTGTGTTGATTTCGACTCCAAACAGTATTTGCTAGCAGAAGTATCAACAGGAAAAGAGGGATGGCTCAAATGAGAACTGAGGTAACAGTCTAGTGTTTGTGAACATATCAAATTTTAAGGGCATGTTTAACAGGTCAACATAACCTCTGGTTCTGAGAACATTTATGCTTGTGCTTTAATACCAATATGTGAAAACTTACAACATAGACACTCCATACTTTCTGTGACTCAGGCCTTGTCAACATCACGAAGTTAATTGTGGAAAAAGCTGTGATTTGCAAGTATCATGCACCTTTACATTCTGACCTGGAAATATTCACAAGGCTGATATGCAAGAGGCAAGGGTACATAAATGTCAGAAGTGCTATTATAGAAAATCATAGCAGATTCCCTTTCTTGGCAAGGTGTTATCTCAGTCAATGGGAATTTAGCAGATAAATTGCTATTTTATAGCAATTATGATACATTCCCCCATGAAATCTCAGTGGTTCTCTCCAGAGAGCTAGCATCTCTCCAAAAGAGGTATAGATCATCCTCCTGCTATAAGCACAAAATCAATGTGGCTGGTGGTATACTCATGCACTGAGAGAAAAATACACTGTGAATGCCCTTAGCCAGGACTGACAAGTCCAGGGTATATTGATTTCTTTGTTTTAACAGATGATATTTTCTTCTCCACTGTCATTCTTCAAAGCCATCTCGTCTCACTGCAGGCTTTCAAGCTAATTCTTTCCACAGGGAAGTGTTTCCCACTCCTCTAAACGTTCTCATCAGGACCTTTGCCGTCAGCTTTGCTAACTGGTAAAGAAAAGCACTATCTGGCTTGTATTCATTTCAGCTGACTGATGTGAAGGAAAAATATACTAAAGGAAGAAGAGGGCTGAAAATTTTCTGCCTTCATCATTAATGAGATTTCTTGAGGGGAAATCCTGGATCATCCACACTCTGACACTGCAGCAATCCAGGGGAATGGATACTGATATGAGCAGGCTGCTATCAGGACAAACTGGCTATGGACTATGATGGCATTTACTGATGGTGAAGATTAGAATAAAATGCTCAAAGGCTTAATTAAGACTTAATTCAGCTGAGGTAACACAGGAAACAAGGCTTCCAATAAAAAACTGGTCAGTAAAGAGGGCCCAGACACAGCTCACATGCACTGACATCTGTGTCCAGAAGATAGTTGGGGGACTGAACAAAATTTTCTCTATCACAGATGACATTTCCCCTCAGGCTCAACACTCCTTCTTCCTGCACTGAGCTGATACCTATTGGCATTGCTGTGTTACCAACACAGAAATGAGTCTTTGGAAGGAGACTTGAAGAGAGGGAAAGCACTAGCAAGGAAGGGACCTGGGTGGGGGAGCTTTCCTGCAGAGAGCAGACTATATCCATCACAATGTTACACATTCTGGCCTCAATACTTAACTACTCAATTCAAACAGCAAGGGTTGACGTTGAAAGGGCTTTCACTGGGGGGAAGGCTTTGCTCACTGCCTTCAAATGCCCAGTTTTGATGACCTTCCAAAGTCTCTTTGCAGGGTCTCTAAGGCTGTAGCTGAGTCAGGGCTGTTGAGAGCTGCTGATTTACTTGAAGCATAGAAGGGGAAAACCAGATAATTAGCGTAATTTTCTTTCTCTGTGCAGCATGAAGAAACAAATAGTTTATAATGAGGGCTCAAAACTTTCTCTGAATACATTCTTCAGGAATTCTGAAATCAACCAGTAGTAGAATACATTTTATTTAGTGTATTTTTTTTCTATGCCAAACTATATTTGAAACACCTATGGAAGATTTTCCAATGGAAAATTGCATGAATTCTTGGTATCATACTCAAGGAATTCCGATCTTGACTTATTATCAGTTTTTGGAACTTCCAAATCCCAGAGTTATCAGTTAAGATGTGAATTTTCTCCATTTTGTGTATGTCAGGATATCAAAGTATCGGAGTCCAGGTTGAAATGGACAAGTACAATAGCGGAAAGGTCTTATTTTAGTGATGTTGAAAACATGAAAATAAGTAACTTCAAGCAGAGAAGAAAAGCCTAAATAAACAGTTTAAGAGATACACAAGTCATCCTTCATTGAAATTCATTTGGAGGTAAACACCAAATTACACTCTTTTACTCTGCTCCACAGAACTGCAGTGCTTGGTGGGATAAGGTGAGCATGCAGTGTATGCCGTGAACAATGTATACTGTACTCTGCTAGCACCACACTGACACACAAGAACAGTTCCCATTGCCTAATTAAATCCTAAGCTCTAGGTCACGGTTTATTACCTCCTAAAAAAAATCACATTTTATTCTGAACTACTCTCTCTGCTGAAAACTTCAGTATGCATTTTTCCCTGTCTTTAGATTGTTTTACTGTCTGGAGCTAGTCCATTTCCTCATCCATATAACAATGAGATTTTTCAGTACAGTCAGTTTCATGCATCACTTCACTGCTGTGACTAAAATGTAACCGAGCCTTGGTGTGATGGTGTGAAATCCAGCTGCTTCACTTATCAAGGACTGAAACCACTGGAGTCCTTAATTTAAAACTAGAACTAAAAGGTTCTTTAGACTGGATACAAATAATTCCCAAGTATTATGACAGAATGTCTGCATCAGAGACTCAGCTTAAAGGTAAGGCAGACATAAAAGAGATGCAGTGGAGCACTGAGCTGGATACTTGGGGTCCAATGTTTACCCCTTCCTTCCCTGAAATCCTCTGCTTAAAACCATCCTTCACATAGCTCTATGGCAAGGGTTTACCTTGAAGCATTGATCAAAATATTCTGGGATTCTGTGATCTTAATCAGAGGTAGGCACTGAAATCAAGAGACTGCAGCTAATGCCATGTTTTATTCAGAAAAAGGGAGGTCTTAAAGATTGAGGAGAAAACCTTTGCTGCTGGTCACTAATTAATTTTAAAAAGACAGGTTGTCTGTTAGGGTTGCTTTCAACACTTTATCTGTTCCAAGTTCTCACATGGTCCTAACACTGTCATATCTGAACATTTTACACTTTTTCATGCATCAGTCACAGAGCAGAGCTAAGGTGTAAGAGATGGTAGCCACCTTGCCATGGTATTCCTATACCACATGTCATGGCCATCTACAAGCAAGGCAAGGAGGATTTGGGCAGCTGCAGACTGGTCAGCCTAACCTTAGCCCACGATAAAATTAAGGGGTAAATCCTGCTTGGAAGCAATGCCCAGGCACATAATCAACAAGGAGATGACTGGGAACATCCAGAATAGATTTAACAAACCAACCTCAGAGTCTGCTACGATGAGACAACTGTCTTGCTGGATGAGGTGAAAGCAGCAGACGTATCTGCTAATTTTTGAGTGATCCCCAGCATCATTGCAGCCAAACTGCTGAGATATAATTGAGTAGGTGGACTACAAATTCAGTAGATAACTGGAATATCTGAGAGACTTGAGGCAAATGGTCAGCAATTCCAAGTACAACTGGTAGCTGGCTATTATTTGTGTTCCCCACAGGGTAACGCTGGGGTTAGTACTGCTACAGGTCTTCAGGTAGACTAGAGGTACTGTAGAAGCCATCAAAGACCTTCAGAGCAGTGCTGTAGTTGACTGAAGCTATGGTGTGGCTGAACTTGAGTTGGAAAATTCACAGATAAGCTGGAGAAGGACTTTTTTACAAGGGCAAGTAGTGATAGGACAAGGAAATACTGATTCATACTGAAAAAAGGTAGGTTTAGATTAGATATTAGGAGGAAATTCTTTACTGTGAGGCTGGTGAGACACTGGAAAAGGTTGCCCAGAGAGGTTGTGGATGCGCTATCCCTCGAAGTGTTCTAGGTTGGATGGTTTTTGAGCAACCTGGTGTGGTGCTAGGTGTCTCTCTCTGTGACAAGGGCATTGGAACTAGATAATCTCTAAGGTTCCTTCCAATCCAAACCATTCTATGCTTCTATGATCTCAACAATGTAACAATGAATATTGGGATTACCAACATAATGATATATTATATGATAATAACACATGAAATATTATTTTCCAGTCGCATCTTCCACTGGTTAAATCATCTAAATGCACTGACACTGATGGAAAAATTCTTCTCCATACCAAATTTTGACCAAATCTGGTGGCTTTTAGGCTTCAACACATATGGCTGATGGTTTTGACTGTTCCATGCACATGCTTAACGATATCACAAAAAGCAATTTATTAAATATACCTGGAACTCGGAGAGCAATCTAAATCTTTCTCATGGGAGCTAAGAAGATCTCGCAATTTGCACTTACTGCAGAATCACAGCACCGAGACAAACCTTCTCAATACAGCAACCATTATTTTAGAGGAACGAAAGATCAGAATTTCGGTGGGATTATAGTTGTTTTCATGGAACAAGGTGCAAAATATATAGGTCTATCATGGACTGGCAAACCAATTATCAGCTGTGGTACAGGTCAAGTAGCAAAAGCAGGACAAACTATTGGACACAGCTTCAGTGAAATCAATGGAAAAGAGCAGCTTATTCCAGTGATAAATGACATGCTACAAGTTTCACTGGCATTTTAAAAAAGGGTTTAATAATAAAATCTTTCACTGCAGTGACCAACAATTACGTCGCGTAACACGCGAGGGAAAATCTCATTTGTCACAGAGGGGGAAGGTATGAATGTAGATTGGAATTAGATTGTAAAATGAATGAATGTGTGCAGTTTGCATGCACCAGACAACTTGGTTCCTAACTGAAGAATGGTGGGAGAAATATTCTGGTTTTTAAGCACATGGAATACTTTAAATTATCAGCTATTTAAGAAAGTATTCCATGTACTTGGAATATTCAAATTTGCCATGAATGAGAGAGCATTCAGCATTTGTGATGCCTGCATGCCCTGTCTGGTGCACTGAAACTTGCTGGCAGCCATCCCAGAATCTTTCAAGGAAGACTGCATGGACGCTTGCAGTAATTTATTGACCACTTCTTGCAAGCCTTTGAGAAATTACATGAAAATTTTAACTTCTTGCTAGACCATTGTAAGTAATGACAATTAGAAACTATTGTTAAGGACATGGTGAAACTTGCCTGATCTTGGAACCTATTTGGCAATGAACTGCAGAAACATTCTGTGAAGACCAGTGGTCTGACCTCACTACTCCCCTTCCAGAGAGCAGTGTGGTTATGCCAGCAAGTGTTTATTTATTTAACTTGTAAAGCTGTCACTGCAGACAGATGCTATTGCAAGAATGTCCCACCTGATTAATTTCCTCTGATAGCCAAAGGCTTCTTGCATACTATTTCCAAAAAAGAAAATGAGCTCAGAGGCAGGGGTAGTCTTGTTAATTACCAGAATGTATCTATCTACATGTGTTCCTGCCTCCTAGGTTTATTTATGGGAAAACAAAACAAAACACCCAATTCCCTTCTAAAGACAACCCCTTTCTTCGGGTACCAGCCCAATGACATTCGGATTTACTTCTATGATGAGAAACAGCGAACTTGTTCTTTTTCCTTTCTTTCTTCATTTCTACACAAACCATTTCACAGACAGAGGTCTTTTTCTAATTAAAAACCCTTATTCAATGGGAAGTAAAAATCAGAGACAGTAGCAAAAGATAAATGAAAAAAGCATGTGAGAAAAGTTAAATAATGTTTAATTGACGGTTGGAACTGTTTACAACATCTCTTAGAAAATCTTCTAATATTATTAACCAGATAAATTCATTCTTTCAAAAATTTAAATTAGGATGGAGACGCTTCCTTGAAACATGTCTGAACTCTCTTTATGACTCTCTAAAAGAATAGAAACCTATTTGTGAAGAAGTTCAACATAATTGTGGAACATGGATGTTTGCCTTTTTTACCTGTGTTCTTTCCATGAACATTAGTAACTAATCCAATAGCCAGTGACATCTTTTTGGAGATGCTTAATATTTGTAATAACCAAATTACTATGACACTGAGGTCATCAATGTATTACAGCAATGTGAAAGGAATTACTTTAAAGTATATACTTTGGTATGACCTGCTTTTTTCTAAGAGCCTAGGATGAACACAAGGCTGAATATTCATACTTCCAGAGTTTCTAAAATGCAGCAATTGGTAGCAAACATTTATGAGTATATTTACGACTGCAGAGGTTATTTGAAATATCTATCATATTTTCATGTAGGTGTAAATACCATAGTTTATAGCCTACACAAGGCCCCTCATTCAAGGATTGTGAAAATCTGAATGTGCGTCTTCCCCTTTATTTTCCATCCCATTCTGCCAGTCTGGGTTGCACTGTGATTTTACAGTCAGCTTTCACTGGAGTGGTTAACAGCAAACCTCGCTGAACATATATAGAATTAAATTTCAAACTTCATGTGGTTATTAGTGAGATACATCTCATACCAATATCTCACTTCAATAGTGAGAAATGCAATACAAATTTCAATAGAAATGCAATTTTGATTTCAGTAGAAAGAAACGCACTTAACTCAATAGAATTGCATCAGTATTGCAGAGGTGTGAGATCAAATTTTGTAGACTGAATGGAGTTACCATAAATATAGATTTAATCCACACACTCTTCAACTTTCATGTACTTGCAAGAGATATCCAGGAAGGGATTGATCTGTATATGTATGAATTAATGTGAACAAATACATAAATCATAGAATCCTTAGGGCTGGAAAAGACCTCCAACATCAAAAATACAACCATAAAATCAGCACTGCCAAATCACCTCTAAACCATATCCCCATATGTCACATCCATCCACAACACACCTTTTGAAAATTTCCTGAGATGGTGACTCCACCACATTCCCTGGGCAGTCTGTTTCAATGCCTGACCACTCTTTCTGTGAAATTCTTTTCCCTAATATCCAATCTAAGCCTCCTCTGGCACAACTTGAGGCCATTTCCTCTTGTCCTGTCACTTGTTACCCAGGAGAAGAGACTGACCCCACCTGGCTACACCCTCCTTTCAGGCAATATTAGAGAGTGATAAGCTCCTCCCTGAGCCACCTTTTCTCCAGGCTAAACACCCCCAGCTCCCTCAGCTGCTCCTCACACAACTCGTGCTCCAGACCCTTCCCCAGCTCCGTTGCCCTTCTCTGGACACGCTCCAGCCCCTCAATGCCTTTCTTGCAGTGAGGGGCCCAGAACTGAACACAGGATTCGAGGTGTGGCCTCAGCAGTGCCGAGTACAGGGGGATGGTCACTGCCCTGGTCCTGCTGGCCACACCATTGCTGATCCAGGCCAGCATGCCATCGGCCTTCTTGGCCACCTGGGCACAGCTGGATCATGTTCAGCCACTGTCAACCAGCACCCCCAGGTCTTTTCTACCTGGCAGCTTTCCAGCCCCTGCCCCCAGCCTGTGGCACTGCCTGGGGTTGTTGTGACCCCAAGGGCAGGACCCAGCACTTGACCTTGCTGAGCCTCATGCAGTTTGCTTCAGTCCATCAATGCAGCACTGATGCAAAGAAGCAAAGATGGAGCCAGAGTCTACTTTGAAAGAACAAAAGGTTCTGGACTCAAATTTTAACATAGGAAAGCCTATTAAAATGTTGAAAATTACTTTTTTTCTTTTCTTTTGTTCAGAAAATGGTTTCAGACAGATTGAGTAGCCTCTATTCTCGGAGATATTAAACACCTGACTTGACATAGTCATGAGCAACCTTCTATTGATGACCCTGCGTTGGGCAGGGGCATTTAAGTTCTTGAGGTGTCTTCCCACTTCATCTATTCCCTGGTTCTGTGAGTTTCATCTATGATAAAATACTGTCTTCTTATTTGCCTGACCTTGATATCTGTAGATTATTAATTGGCAAATTACGAAAACATACAATTTAAATATCATTTATCACCTGTCCCTGTTATCAGAATTAGTATTCGGCAACACTGCCTCTTTAGCTCAATTTTGTGCTAGAGTTTGGTATGGGCAGAAGGTTGGATAGGAGCGAAATTATTAGTGATTAATTTATACCATTTATATGGTGTGATCTGAAAATGCTGTGAAAGATAGGCAGAGATTACATCAAATTGTTCTTACCTGCCTCAGGGCTGTTCTAACTTAGGATAAAAAAATAAAACCCAAGCTGGAAGCAGAAACAGATAGGTATCTGAAATAAATTATGATATAATCTATTGCTCTCTTTGCTGCAAGGTTATCCCAGTGCCTATAAACATTCCTCAGAGATCCACACTGTCTGTGTTTAAAAGCCACCAAGCATTTCTAATTTAAGGATTTGTTAAAGCTATTCCCTACTCCTCACATCATCCAAGAACAAGCCTTTAATCTTGTCAGAAGTTTATGACTAAATAAAAATTCTTAACTGAAATTTTTAGAAGATTTCATTGTGGTGAGGTACTTTAGCCTAGAGAGCTGGTAACAGTCAGGGAATTTGGCCTTCAGTTTGAAGACAAAAGGAAAACTGATATATGACTTTTCTTCTTTTTCCTGTAACCAAACCACCACCACCAAAAAATCCTATAAAAATAAATCAAATATTAAAATTGTAACTGGAAAAATGTTTAGCCTCTTGCTACACAAGAAGCTGAATTATAGTTATAATAAATGGAGAAAATGTGATGCATCTGAATTTTCTGAGCACTACCAGACCAGATTGATACCTGTAGCCTGCATAATTAGCATCAATAAAGCATCAAATGCTATTTTATATTTATGTAGTTATTTAAATAGTATGGGATACTAGGCCAAATATGATCTGAGAATGAAATGAAATCTGGAGAGCAAAATCAGTACAGGATCCAGGTTTGTAATCAGCTTCTATTTAAAAGAGAATGAGCCCTTTCTTTTTTATACGTATCTATTGATGCCAAATGCAGCCTGCATGAATAAAGGACACAGAGGTCATGTTCTATAGACCCCCCTCAGAGATCAAACCACTCTTGAGATCAAACCACTCTTGAAAGTCATGCGGCGACACTTAGGTGAAGTTTTTCCCCAGCAAGAGCTGTTGTGGTTGCCTGAAATTTTTGATGTGCCAAAAGGGAGCAAAGTAAAGGGGTTCACTTTTTGCTGGATGGGAGCTCAGGGCTTTATAGCAGGTTGCTTTGAAGTGCTGAGCCCAGAAACAAAGAAAGCCAACCTGTCTTGGAAATTGTACACCAGTACTGTGTCTACTAATACACTGTATGTGCCTGAAGTTATTCTCCTACTCCAGGGACAACAGCCACGGGACAGCCCACATTCCTACCATTCACCTCTTACTCTCCAAGTCAAGATGGACACATGAATGGCACATGGCCTCTGCCAGATCCTGGTTCATGCCCAGCAATGACCAGGCTGACAATTTAGCAACCTGGTGATTGTATTTCAGGGCCTGAGAACACTTCCTGACACAGTTTTCCCTAATACAGATGCAGTCTATACATCCCTTTTAAGAGCAAAGCCTCATAATTTGATAAACAAGTAAGTTACAAACACAGAGCTACAATTCTCTCTCCCTCCTTAGCACATGCTTAATGTATGGGGGGATGGTATTTGAGACGTAAATAAATGGTAGATTGCACAGAATTGCAACTGTGATATGGAAATTATAATTTTAAAGTTATAAAGAAGAATGCATGTGAATACACAACTTGACAATAGATGACAACATGAGAATCAAATAAAATTCTTCACTCCAGCTCTTCTGTGAAAACTAAAGCAGTTGTCATCCTGGAAAATCCTAACAGACCTCCTACATCTATATTGCACATGAAGGGCAATTGCATCAGGCCTTTCAGTGCATGGTTACTCCAGAGCACAACTGTGTTTCTTTATCATTGTGGCTTTGTACTGCCAGCTAAACGCCCCTTTGCTTTACCATTTGGTGGATGATTTGAACTAACAGAAGGAAACGAGAAACACAACCCAGAAATGTGTGCTTTGCTCAATTACAGACAAAGATGTTAAACCATAATAATGTTCCCTGCCAACATAATGAAAAACAGTGAGATGTTCACATCCTAAAAAAACCAGCTGCACATACAGGTGTCTGCACCAGATGCTTCCCTAAGCCCAATGTGATAGAAATGATTATTCCTCACTCAACAGAGAACAGTCCCTAAGCAGGGTATTTAAAGAAGGATGATAACACAGGGAATTAGGAGCCTCATGCTTTACACATAAAACAACACTTAAGAGGGTAAAGCTGAGAACCATCTGTCTTTACATGTGGACCTGAGTTTTTATTTGTGAATTTATCACAGAAAAGGGCAATTTTCAGTCTGATTTCTCAAGTGAGATCCTACCTAGAAATTGATTAAGGATTAAACCACACATCCGTGGCACCTTGCCCTGTGACTCCAACAGGAACATGAACACCAGAATGTAATACCCGATGAATAGACTTTTCTGTGAGGACTGAAGGAGTATCCTGGTCTTGTCTCAGAATGCATATAGTGTTTTTTCCTACCTTTGGACTTCCTGTCATGGTAGCTCCTGCCTCGGTAATGGTGCCCACTGTCTGTGTAGAGATTCTCAAGATCCTCTTGCCAGGAGTCTGGGTTGAAGTGTTTGAGCAGATCCTCCACCGTGTCAAATGCAGCAATGGTCTGATCCAGTGCTTCTGCCGTGAGCGTAGGGTCAGTCACTGATGGAGAGGGATAGGATACCCCCTAAGAGTGACATACATCTCAGTGTACTTGAAATAAATTACAACACCACTTCAAACAATTGAAAGCAGTTACTGAGAATCTTGTCTCATCATTGAGTGAAACAGCTACTTTGGGCCATTTTTTCTAGTCTTTGGGCCAGGACTTTCTTATACCTGTGTTTTCGTAAGGAGAAGAAATACAAAGAAATTCCCAAGCAAATCCCAGAGGAGATGCAGGTAGCAAAAGCACGGCCACTGGTGGACTTTCAGTATTTACACACACTCCTCAAAGGGAATGATGGTTTGCACATATACAAAGATGTAATGAAGATGTCTTTTGAAAGCACTCTGATGGCCATGGCCACAGAAATGGAGATGCCAGCTCTGTTGGTTATTTCACAAGAGGCAGATCAGAAACCACAGCAGAGAAAGACAAATGCAAGAAGTCCACTAGACTATCTTTCTCTGGTCAATTTGGACAACAAATTCAGCATGGTTAGAGACTTGAAAAAATGGCCCTTTATTCCCCAAAATTAAATGTATTACAAAACACTGATGAATTGACATTGAACTGACCTCTTTTACCAAAAATACAACTTACTAAGCAAACAGAAAAAAGATGGTATTTGGATCTTGGGGTTGCTGGTGGGTGAGAGGCTGGACATGACCTGGCAATGTGCTTGCAGCCAGGAAAGCCAGTGGTGTCCTGAGCTGCATCCAAAGCAGCGTGGGCAGCAGGGCGAGGGAGGGGATTCTGCCCCTCTGCTCTGCTCTGGTGAGACCCCACCTGCAGTGCTGCATCCAGCTCTGGGGTCCCCAGCACAGCAAGGACATGGACCTGTTGGAGTGAGTCCAGAGGGGGGACACCAAGATGATTAGACGGCTGGAGGAAAGACTAAGAGAACTGGAATTGTTCAGCCTAGAGAAGAAAAGGCATCAGGGCGACCTAACTGTGGCCTTCCAATGTCTGAAGGGAGCCTACAAGACAGATGGAGAGAAACTTTTACGAGAGCATGTAGTGATAAGACAAGGTGGAATGGCTTTAAAATGAAAGAGGGTAGGTCTGGATTAGATTTGAAGAAGAAATTCTTTACTATGCGGGTGGTGAGACCCTGAGACAGGTTGCTGAAACAGACTGTGGATGCCCCATCCCTGACAGTGTTCACAGTCAGGTTGGAGGGGGCTGTAAGCAGCCTGGTCTAATGAAAGTCATCCCTGCCCACAACAGGGAGTTTGAAACTAGGTGAACTCTAAGGAACCTTCCAACCCAAGCCATTCTATAATTCTATGATCTCAGCAATGTAACAATGAATATTTGGATGACTAACATACTAATATCCTCACAATTATATCATAATACCAAATAGAATATTTATTTTCTTCCAGTAAGGACCAAACACCATTCTCTGAGTGTTTCCACTGAACTTCTGGCACAATTTGACTTTGACAGAATGATTGCAGAAATTTCAGTTTTATTGGAGATGACTTGAAACATTTTTAAGATTCTTTATTTAGAATCACAATATTCACTGTCTTGATACCACTTTTTCCCTTGTCCAAGCACAAGGCCAAATAGTATGCAAATAGTATGTAAAATATGTACAAGAAAAACTATTAATGCACATCTCTTACTTTCTGAAGGACCACAATCAAAATACATTATTTTGTCCAACAACAGGCATAGTATAGCACAAGAATAGTTTGGTCTTGTAAGTTAAAACACTGGGGAGAAACTCCTAGAAACCTAAATTCTTGAAAACCTAATTTCATGAAAATCCAGCTCTGAAGTAATGTAGCAGAAATATGTGAGTTAAAATTAATGGCTTCCCAAAATATTTGTTTTGCCTCATCTCCCAAGTAAATGCATATACTAAACTATTAATCTTTGTGATTAACTTCACTCAGTTGGGTAGGAATGGGAGGGTCAAATCATTTGAGTAAATTCACTCACTTGTTTGCAGGATTGTGTCCTTCAATTCCTACTATAATAGTTTTAAAGCATATATATTTTTAAAATTAAACACTTGTCTATAACGGTAAGCTATATCACAGAAGTAACAATCCTTGACATTTTCCTGCATATATTTGCTGAAAATATGGACAGTCCAAATTATTAAAAATCAGGAAGAGAAGAAACAGCAAACATAACACTAGTGCAGTCAAGAAAGCATAGCTGCGCTTTACTGCTTACCACCAAGAGAAGTTTCAGAGGGCCCACTTGTGACTGCACTGCCTCTCTAGTGCAGTTCTAAGACACTGTGCAGAGGCCTGTAAAAATTCATAACTCCTTAAAAAGGAAGGCATACCTCAAAGCCTCTCTCCTGACTTGTAAGTTGCTTGGAATAGAGACTGTCAAAGAGATGGAAGTCCCAGGAGTGGAAAAGCTCACACCCACAAACTGAACACAGCATTGTTATCTAAAGCAATGTTGCAGGAGAGACTTTGCTGCAGCCAGCGTCATGCAGTGTGCTAAAACAGCCACTGAGGTTACAAAAAGAAAAGGCACACAAGTGCTACTTTCTTGCTGAGGTGAGCTTGGTGGAGCTTATTGCAATCAGCAGGGAAAGATCAGGCCCTGATTGACTTTTAAAAGTGAGAGAGGTGGTGCAAGGATGCTGAAGAAACAGGAGCATAAAATCAGGCCACAGGTGTGTGGCTTACTCAGTGCAGGAGGTTTTTTTTCCACATGTTCAACTGTACATTCCATTACAGAAGTGGAGGCCAGGCTGTGAATATGCAGAGCATTTCAGACTCATACAGGCAGCTGGGATTCCCCATTTTCTTTTCATGTAAAAGCTCCTACTCAAGAGATTTGTGCAGCCTCGTTCAAACACAGAAGAAAGCTTAACTTTTTCTCAGTGACAGCCAAATCAAGAGGAATTATTTCAACAGCTCAGATAGCCTCCTGGCAGCAACATCATGTGACAGGCCCAAAAGCAACTTCAAAGCTGCCAACCCAACTGCCTCTCTTTTGTCCTGCCAAGAATGAGACGCTGGCTTTAGGAGAGTTTGTGCTCGTCGTAATCTGACTTCTGAGATCACATCCAAAGAGGGGGCAAGAGGAAGAGTAAGAAGCACTGAATAGCAAAGATTTTCCACATTATGTACCTCCTTTGCATTTCTTGAAAGCACTGAATACATTTTTAATTTACTGGAACACAAAGGTATCTTTTTTTGGTATGTGCTCTTGCCCTTAATTTCTGCTCGCTCACTCTCTTCACTTTCCTATCTCTACTGTGAGCCTGACAGGCAATTCAATGTGCATCACAGTTTTTTGTTGGTCATAAAATTACTTTACATATAATAGAAACTAACCTTGTAAGGGGTGGATTTTGTTTCCTTTTTTTTCTTTTTCTGGGTTTGCCATGATGGGTTAAGGGCAGAAGCATTTGTTTTAACTTTCTGAGAAAAAAACCCAAACAAAAAAAACCAAACCAAAATATAACTCTGTGATATGACCTTAGACATGGAAGAAAGAATTTTCTCACTCTAAAATTTTCATTCTGAGAGTTGTAATGTGTCTAGATCCTAAAATGAGTCTTTGGGTTACTTGTGGGTTTGAGAGAAGAAACTTAGACCTGCCATGAGCATCAGCAGAATAGTATGTCATCTTGTCCAAGACTGACAGGTCTCAGTTTGTCCTTCTGCCTCTCAAGACCTTAACAGAATCCCTGAATCTATCTCTCCTGAAGAACTTGGATGTCCTCAGACTTTCTTATTTGTGCTTTTGTAAAAAATTGCTCAATCTCCCTAGCTTATTTTCTCTGAGGAATAAAAAGGACTTGTGGGTGCAATGTGCAATGTGCTGGAGAAAGTATATTTTATTAGATAGGGAATGACATGGGAAAACCACTGAAACTGAGGTTCTGCTTCTCGTTTAGCTGTAGGTTCCCACGTGACCTTGGGCATCAGCTTGATACCTGTAATATTTGTATTGAACTTCCTTAGCTGTAATGAACACATTAAAAACAATTTTTCAGAAAAAAAAAAGGATGCAAAAGATGAACCTAATTTTTCAATATGAAAAGGATATTAGGTTATTGTTTGGTATATTGTGCATTTTATGGTGTTAAGGATGTTAACTAACATGGCGTTTACCATATGCTTAGTCTCATTTACATAGTTACCTGATGAGGGAGCCCTAGGCTAATTTTTTCAAACATCAGCCTACCATATTTTTAAACAAAATATTCCATCACATTGATTTTTTTTTTTCCCAAGCCCCTATTAGAATGAAAAATGAATTTATATCTTTCAGTAAAACTGCTCTAGCATCTCCTGCTTGGCACATCCAGGAGATAGCCCTGCTAATATCACTCCTCAAGACTTTCAGCACGGTTGGTTCCAGGCAATCAGTGAATTGTATCATGAAGGGCAAGTGTCATTTGCAAATTCAAGAGTAAACATAAGTGAGATTGGCTTAACATCTTCTAATTTTCGCAGCACAGAATTTTCTCCACTTGCTGCCTTGACTGGACCCTGATCAGTAGAATTTATCCGTATTTTATTTACTACTCCTTCACCAGCTACACCTGGCAGCTACTGTAACGAAGGTGCTATCACTAAGCTCTCTTCCATGAATGCTCTGGACACTGGTCTCAAGTCTGCTTTAAGCACTTATCCCCATCTCATGTGTTTTAAGAGGAGTTAACGAGCTGTGACTTGGTTCGGAGCAGGCAGCAAAGCACACAGAAGAGGACTGCCCGTATTATGAATTCTCATGCTACTATGCCATTCCGCAACACTGGGAAATGAAAGAGAGGACAGATTTTTTTGCCAATGACACAAACGAAATGTAATGAAGAGAAAAATAAAATTTCACACTAGATAACTATTTTTTATTTACTTTTTTATTTCTTAATTTTTCTCCCAAGTTGCAATTCACTGCTGAATACAGAGTAACTATATCTGACTTCATATATAATATTTTATTAGAAATACTTAAAAAAAAATTCTCAGTATTGACAATGAAAGGCTAGACCCGTTTTTCTGCCAGCCTGTTTTACATATAGTCTTCCATGTAGGTCAAGACATTCTACGATTAAAAATTTTAAGTTTGTATCTTGTATTTTTATACTGGCAGGATGAGTTTGAAAGCAAGAAATGTTTCCCAATGGCTGTCTCATGTGTTTACAACAGCTAATGGCATACCCTGAATCTTTTAACCCTAAAAACATACTGTTTGACTCCAGTATGAGTTGGATAAACACTTTATTCATCCTCTTTCAAAGGTGAGTACATGGTTTCTCTGCAGGTGCCATTTTATTGAGTTGGATTCAAGCCACCCTATCAATCCATCCATAGGCAAAACAGTGAGAAATTACTTACTGAGACAGAGCTTGTGACTGACTCCCAGTTGATTTCTGAGGCTGCATGCTGGAAATCATCCTAAGGGAAAAAACACATGGAAAAATCACTGTTAAGACAATATCCCAAATTAACTACAGACTCTAAAAACTGTTTCAGCATTCAACATTTGACACTTTTTCTAACCCTTTTTATTGCAAAAGTCCCTTGCCATGAGTCACTCCTAAATAAAGCTACTTCAATTCATGTTCCTCCCTTTTCAACGTTTATAAACTCCTTGTGAGCTTGCTTGAACAAGAATGGGTGAATATTATTACTTTAATTGTTATTGCTGTTGTTATTTTTATTATTATTGACAACAACAATGACAATAATAATAATAATAATAGTAATAATAATAATAATACCATATTGAGATATGCTGCTTTGCGTAGCAGGACCTAATCTGGTCAAGGACATCACATTCATCTGCCAACATAAATATTAAACACCATCTTTTTATGTCTATAATCAGAGTATTAATGCAGTTGCCAAACTGATCTGTTGGAAAGAATGTGAACACGCGAATTCCCTAGTACTACGTAGTCAAGGTGAAAAGCAGGATAATTTAATCCATTTGAAAAGTAGTCCCAAACATGACTGTACTGCTTTTGGTGCTTGTGCTGAACAGTACATGATCATCACTGCACTATCTCCTTTACATCAAAAACCACAGCCACTGTACATTCCCATTAACAGTTTCATTGCACAGAATCTCTGGGCATTCATGATTAATTTGAGCACGGGGATGGGATTAATATCATCTATCTTTGGACATCTACAAAGCCAACATCTAAGCTAGTTAGTCTTGTTTCCATTTACAGTCAAGTAAACCTGGCATGTCCAGGGTGCAAATCATCTGATCTGTTCTAGAAGCTTAACTTGAGATGACAGTACACCCTAAAAACGCATTTTTGTCTCCATTGTCTCTATAAAGGGAACCTGGGAGGATGAACTTAGGTACAGATGCCAAAACTGTAGATATTGACATGTGGTCACCTAAATCCCAATCCACTTGTCTGACCAGTGATGAGCAATCACTACTTAAATAATGAAGAAGCCATTTCTTTAATCTTTTGGCAGCTTTACTCATTTCCAACTAGAATAACTAAACCATGAAAAATGGAAAAGAAAAGGCAGCATTACAGAATGGTTATTAAACACACACATGCAGTGAATAGTTAATGATCAGCATGAATATGCAGGTAAGGAAAGTGGACTGAAGTGACAGCATACAAAGATTTTAATTTCTATTAATAGAATTTATAATGAAAAGGTTTAAGGAAGATGGATCAATGCCTTGGCTTAAAATTTCATACTGACTCAGTACCTGATAAGCTTTTTTAAAACTGGCACCTGAAAGGGGAAATGGAAGGCAAACTGAACAGCTGATGCTTGCTAGACTTGATCCTGCGTTGGACCATACATATATGCATATATTAAATTATTTCTTAGGAATGGAAAATAGAAAATTGATCTCATAATCTGCTAATTCACCAATAAAATTTTCCTTTAGTCAAGAAGGTACAGAGCTGCTTTCAGATTCAGAATCAATATACTTGGCTTTTTAATGTTTTTCATTTGCTATAGAAAAATATTTAAATGCCTCAAAAGTCATAAGATTGTTTATTCAATACTCTTACTGTTTCTTCTTCTTCAGTATTTAAGATTAGTAGAAATTAAGAAATCCCATCACTAAATGACCACTGAAGCTGCAGGGTAATTAAAATGTTAATAATTATGTGGTCATTTTCTGCTAAAAATACAGAAGCAAAACACTGGTGAAATTTTCAATGCAGATTTTCTTCTTAAAAACAGGAAAGAAATCTGCAAATGCTATAATCAGGTCATACATAATTCTGAATATGCCTACCTTGGCCACATTCTCTACACATTTGGTTGCCCAGTTCTTGACAAGCCACAATTTAAATTAAATAAAAATGTATTTGAAAAGCTCATGAATCCTCTGGTAAAGGCTGCCAGTTGCAAAACTTGGAAATAATGTCCTCTCTGTCATTAGCTTCCATTTAGCACTTCCAGGAAAAAAAGTGGCATTGAGTTCTAAAGCATTATTTTAAAACAGAAACAATTTTCTTCACTGAATGTTTTGAGAAGACTGTAGTCTTGTGTTCAAAGAGATGGTCCACTTGTTTATCTAAACGCGGCTATCAAAACTGTTTCTTTAGTCTGTGATTCTTTGAGTTGGTTTATGCCAGGAAACCCCTCCAAAATCCTGATGAAGACACGTGTACCACCTGCTTCTTGGATCTCAAACCTGATGACTGCACATTTTGACTCTGATTATATTCAATCTGCATAAACTATTCACAACTCTATGGCTTTGTTCCACCACCACTCAAGGCAGCTGCAGTCATTCTTGGCTCCTCAGTGCTTTCAGCCTCTAGAGTTTGGAGATTATTATTATCTATGGCTTCTGCTTGCAGCTATTTCAAATAATAATATCAAAGTGGTTCTCATCATTACAAAACCCTCTCCTCCTTTCTCACCATTGCCCCCAGAAGAAGCTGAAGGACAAATCTATTTTCAGTGCTATCTACTCAATTCATACTACCTCATTCATGTGAATTTGGCTATGATTGCTTTGGCTGTTTTTTGGTTGTTTTTTCTCCATTACTTAAAACAACATTAAAATTTTAGTTAAAACATTTAAAAAGCCACCAAAATTCTCACATCTTTTCTAACTGAATCAGGAACAACAGGGTGGTAATAATTTGGCTACATCACCTTAACAACAGTGCTTCTACTTTTGTATTTGTGTCATGGTAACATAGAAACTTTACCAGAGACTTCAGCAAAGCATTGAATTAACTGCTCTACAAGCAGTAAAAATACAGGCAAAACAACAGGACTACCAGTCACTTTCTGATAGCAGCTACATTTAGTGAAGAAAAAATACTTCCAAACATCAACTCCCAAAATTACACCTCAGCAAGACAAATCCTGAGTCAGTCCTCAGAGTTAAATATGTACGGACAATGATATATTGTTCTTGGCTCTGTTTCAGACAAAAAAAAGCTACTCCCTCCTTCGCAGACTGACTTTATAGCCTGTCTCCCACCACTGATCACCAGTAAGTGACAAGGAGTCATATGGAACAATCCGTGTTTAACCCAGGACTTTCACAAGTGGAGACCATGATGCAAAATCACAGCTATCAATGATAGATGAGACTGCAGAGCCAGATAGCATTGGTTGCTAAGGAAGATGATTTGCAGCCTGGGGGTCCATGACCAGCAGCACAGGCTCTGCTGTGTTGAAGCCATGGGGCTTGGCAGGGTCAGTAGGAATGGAGAGGCATCAGGAAAACCCCTGGGACGCAGCTGGGAAGCTGGCCAGTTTGAGAAGAAGCACATTGTCATGACTCACTTTGTTGTACCACCTGTGTGGCAAAACATGTGAGTCCTTCCAGCTATGCTGAGTTACTGCCTGGTCCTCGAATTAAAAGCAAGAAGTACTGTAATTCTTCACTTTTTCATGTAGGTTATCACTATAGGTTAGTCTTTTGTCATCTTGGTGCCTGACTACTATAAGGAAGGATGCCTGGGATAGGCAGTAACCACCACAGGACTGGCAGAGCACACCGACAGCTCTCTCCAGTGCAAAGAAGAAGTCCCATATCTCTATAAGCTTCTCTCTCAACTCTTTTTCTTAATCTGCAGGTTTCTGGGTTGATCGGATTAGATTTGGTAAAAAATTGTTTATGTGACAAAACAACTACTAAATATCACTAATGAAAGCTGAGGCGATGCTCTGCACCCCAGTGTGTGGGAAAGGTTCTCAAAAGAGTTGCAATTAAGAAGAGTCCAGGCAGCACCCCTGACTGATGCTTAGGGCCTGGTGGTTCAATAAGGGCCTGTCCTAAAGGAGCCACCTTCTCTACTGTGCCCTTCTACTCAGAAGAGAAGTGAGGAAGAAAGGGTCAAAATGCAGGCATGATCTTGGGGCAAGTAAGCATGAGAAAGGGGAAGAATGAAATAAACTAAGAAAAAATTAAGGCAGAGAAGCTGAAGTGGTGGGCTCTGCCTGTGGGCACCCCATTTGTGGTATTTAGACACCATAACTATAAATGATCCAAAAGAGAAGCAGTTTCTAGAAATTTACAGAAGAACAGGACTAAGGGATGCACTGAGACACACAGTAGATCCTGCAGAAACAAATAATGGGTGAAATGGGGCATGTTCAAAGAGGTCCAGTACAGAAACAAAAAGAAGTTGTGAGCTCTCCCTGGAATGTAAGAATTAGAGACAAAGGACAATGGAAGGTCTGTAAGGAAAAATTAGGGTAAATAGCAACTTGAAGAAAAAAGAGACAAAATTATCCTAACATTTAGATTAATAAACTTCTGTTTATTAAACTCAGCGGTACCCATTGTTGAACAACGGTCAACATGCATCTGTTGCATTCAGAGTTATGTGCAGACAGGTAGCTGATAAGCAGATAAACTTGTATTTGTATATAGTAATAACAAATTATAATAATCTGTAAATCTTTTTTTTTTCCCTGCCACAAGCAATAGTACCTATATTTTCACTAACAATTTAATTTATAGGTATTACATTTCCTATACAAAGCGACACATATTTCAAGCAAATAAGCTCCAAACTCAGAATATGCTGTATAACAGAAATGGTGTTATGTAAGTTAGAGGCAAAAGAAAAATCACAGTTCCATTCAAAAAAATGCTGTGATACATACTCAAGGTTGTACACTTCAACTGATTAAATTTAATTTCTCGTGTAGCATTGTAGTACACTCCAATTTCTATAAATATAAGCATATAGAATTACACTTGGAAATATCTTTTGCTTGTACCATACTTTCATTTTGTCACATTGCTAGGTTTTAAATTAGTATCAGAATGGTATTTATTAGCACTTCTCCTAAGGATGCTGAAAGATACCTACAGCAGGCTACTCACTAGGGTCAGAGGCTGCATTTTTCTTACAGTAATGGTCAAACCACTGCTCTGTTCAGCTCTGGTGACCAGACGTTAAAATAAAAGATACTGAATTTGGAAAGCATGCAACAATGAATGTTCGTAACCTGGGAATCATGCTTTGCAATGAAACATTAAGTGGAGGCCAGTGTTTTTCAAGAAGGTTAGATGTGACTTGACCTTGTCTCTCCAGATAATAACCTATACTCTGCTACAAGAACCTATTACCAATGTCAACAAGCTCTTTCATTTTGCAGTGCAAGCATTAACGAATCCAGGTAGCTGTAATGTGAAGACAGCAATATCTAAACTGGAAGTATAAGCAAATTTTACCACTGATGCCAGCTATTACTGGAACAGCTAAGAAATTAACAAATAACTTTAATCATACTGAATTTTCTTTTGCATTTTTTTGATGCAATCCCATTAAGGCAGGCCATCCATGACAACATTATTTTAAAGTCAGTAACATAATGTCAGCCAGCCACCAAACTGTCTGATCTCAAATGTAATAGTGTGATTCTTCCCCCTTAAAAAAGACATAAATTGAGTTTCTGAAGCCCAGTTGCCACTAGATATCAACCTTATCAGCTAAGTTAATACTAGTGCAAGGGGACGTATAAAATCCCTCTTGATTTTTCCTGACACATTTACTAGCTATAAATGAACAGGAAACATAAGATACTTAAAATTTCAAAAGTTTAAGGCTGTAATAATGACTTAGGTTAACTGCAGTTTGTTATATTTGTTTACGAAAACCACAGAAAAGTTGAAGTAAGACTGAAGCAGAAGAATATATTTAATCACAGTTATGTTTGGTCAATACTCCCTCTTCATCCTTCACCTAGATCTGGAAATAGGCATTGCTGGGTGCATACTGGAAGAATGTCCAAGACACTGACTTTTAAATGATCTGTCTAAAAGGTCACACAGTACTTGTTCAAATGAGACAATAGTTATGCCTTTGAAAAATCAGATGTCATCTGACACTATTATGCCTATGAGCATCCTGTTTGCTGCACATACCCACAAGAAAGTATGCAGGACTTCATTACCATGCTGTGCAAATTGTGCATTACCTTTATTTTTTCCATTTCTCACAGAGGCCTGTCCTCATATCTCCATGTACAAGGGATTAGCTAATAGCTAATCGGCTGCATACTGCAGTTAAGCAATTGTAAACAAAATACAAATCAACTAACATTCACTGTAAATATTCTGCAATTCCTCCTTTGCCATTTTTATCTGAATGGCAAATTTTGATTCTGCAATTAAACACCAGGACACAAAACTTGAAAGGCTCTCCCAGACTGTCTCTTCCAAACCCCTCAGACTGGTTGGCTGTTTCCAAGCTAAATTTATCTTTATTGCACTTATGTAAGTACCAGCTTTATCCTTTTCTTCCCCTCCCAAGTTTGTTTCCTGCAGTAATTCTGAAGGGATGTTATATCTCCTCTCAGCATCCGTTTTATTACACTAAGCAAGCCAAGTTGTCTTGGCCCTTAGTAAGAAATGTCCTCTTCTCCCCCATTGTCCCTGAACTCAGTCCAAGAAAAATGTGGTTGTTCTGTACCATGGAGACCAGAACTGTACAAAGTATTCCAGAAAAGATGCAACTACAGCCTCATTGGTCACATGCCTAGTACACTGAGAATTTTTTTTTCCCTCTTCACTAACCAGTGAGATGCCATTTAACAGCACATACTTTTGCTATTAATCTCTACATGAGTGACCTCTTTGCTCATTTTTGGGCTGTTCCATTTCACTGCAAATCAATTCTGTGCTGCTCAAGGTCATCCAGCTTGCCTCTCCGATACTCTGATTTTCCCATTCACGAGCAATGCACTTCAGCACTGTGTGTGCTGCAAAAGCCATTAAAATGCTACTCTGCAGGTTGTACTCTGGTCCCTAAAACGTCCCAAAAATAAAACTGACCATAAGACCAACCTTTTAGAAACTCCCATTAAAAAGCTGTCCCTGGCTGGATACTCCCTTCTGCATTACAAGACACTGCCACTGCCACTGACCCTTTGACTGCCACGTGCATCTTCTCCAGCACAAGGGACTGTTTCCTGCGTGACACTGGGTGAGATGCTCCTCTGAAGTCCAACTATATTTGCTGGACAGCATTTCCTTCCATTCCAGGCTATCCTTCAGTCTGGAACGAGTTTCTTTGATAAAGAGATGTGGAGTTTTTTTCTGGTTTCCTGCATCCTTAACCACCTTTTTTGCTGACAAGTGCCCTGTAAGCATTCTAGGTCAGACTTACAAGCATGAAGGTGCCCTGGCCACTCTCCTGCCGTTGATGCTTTGGGCTGCCACTGCATTCACTGCTTCCACGTCAGCCCTGGCTCACCTTACTGCAATCTAGGGATGCAATCCAGGTGCATTAAGCTTTCACTGCATCTGCTCCCTACTCCCTTTCTATCTCTGTTGCATATAAAGAAGACCTGCTTTCAGAAGTGACTCTTTGTGCCTTATGGTCTGCAGTGCCCATCCTTCGGCAGTGACAGTGGAGCGTTCTGAAGGCAATTAGGCTCTTTGCTCACCTTAGGTCCGTGTCTAAGCACACCTGGGCCATGGTGGCATCCCATTTTGCAGGGCTTGCTGGTCCCCCTGTGATGCCCCATGTTGGCTCTGCCAGGGCAGCGGAGAACAAACATCCAGACGGGTCCTGATCAGGGCGATGCTGCACATCAAAGCGGTGTCCAGGGCTGCCAGGTGGAAAAGAGCTTGGGAGGAGTGATCCCATGAGCCAAAAACTTGCTGTCAGGTCAGTGTCTAGTGCCCTTGTGAGGACTTTGGTGAACTTCTGCCATGCTGACTGGCAGGGTTTTGGAAGCAGCCTCCCTGGTAATAGGTGACTCTGCCCTGAGCAAAACTGAAAAAGCTGACACTTCACTTGCCCGGTAGTGTCCAGGTGGGCAGAAAACTCTTTCAGAGTTAACAGAAGGCAGTGACAGCTTGTTATTTCAGGTCCTCCTTCTTGGTGTGACTCATACCAAACGGGAATGTACTGAAAGGCCCCAGTACTAGGCATAAAAGGAAAAATATTAATGAGAGAAAACCTCCTAGTAGCAAGCTATTAATTTTCTGACTACTTTCCACTTGTGTTCTACACATATTTTATAGATTTAAACATGGTCCATAATCAGAGAAAAATAATTATTAACAAATATAGTGTAATTTCATTTAATATTCCAAGTTTTCCATTGTTCTACCAGGAGGATCTGCTAAGTGCTCGGACATGCACACTTACATTTTCAGACGTGATTTGGGAGAAACATGGAAGCAATATTAATAATAACAAAAAACTCTAATGGAGCTAAGCAAATTTAATTCTAAAGCTGAGGATACAATGTAGAAGGGTACTGGTAAGGGACATTAGCTATCCTAACAGCAATCCCAGCCTATTGATTTTTTGTGAAGGATCCATTTGTTTTTGAGCTCCCTGTCAGAGGATGCTGTTTAATTCTGCAGTAAGCATGCAGCAGGAGCATGTGTTATGTTTCACAGATAATGCAAAACAAAGCAATTTGTTCACCCTCCTGCTTTGACTGGAAGGCATTGCATATTCTAGGACAACAAAAAAAGGACTGATATCCAAGCTTTCTAAGATGTTCAATAATCATAAAAATAGCAAGGATACCTAATCTTTGAAGAATAAAAGAACCATTTTCTCTTAGCTTTTCCAGGTTTTTGATGTGATAAAAAGCAGTCAATTTACTGCACACAGCACAGGATACTGCTTATTGGTGATTTAGTTTAACATGAGCATCATCAAACAGCTAAATTAAGGAAAAAAAACAAACTATTCCAACTGAACTTCCAGACCTAGATCTATTCCTCAGAAAAACCACTGCTGTTAAAGCTAAATACAAGTACCTTAGGAGCAGTTATGCTTCTCATTTCTCTTATGCATAATTTTACAAATATCAATTGTAAGTGACACTATGAATAAAGACCAGGTAAAAACCACCTTCCATTTGCCACCTTTCTGTAAATAATCTAACTAAACCATGCTAGCAATTTTGGGATCAGCTCACCAAAAAATGGCCTTGAAAATCCTTCTAAACACCAAACTGAGACCATAATCTCAAGACCAGGAAGGTGTGTACTGGGCCACAATTAGGACGTGACACAATTTATTTGAATTCTGACTAAATAAAAGCATAACCAAATAGACTAAGGATGGCTGTAGAATTATAATAGGCTAGATATTTTCAAGCAATGAAAATCAAGACAAGCAGTTTAATTCAGTTTTATACTAATGACCTGGAAAATGTCACAGAAAATTGAAGCTGGAAAAAAGTAAAAAGAAGTTGTAAACATCATTTAATACCAAGAAATATAGTAGGACTACCAGAGGTCAGAAGCAGTGGCAGGTAAGAAAAACAAGCTTTCACTTAAAAGAATGTAAGTGGAGAAAAAGGTACAAGCCATAAACTCTATTTGATGGCACACATGGACTCAGAAAGGAACAGGTGCCAAAAGCCTGGATGGAACAAAGATAAAAACCCATGAAATTAATCTGAAATGTGACACAGTGGCACAGCATGGAGGGTGACTTATGCCTGCACACACAGAGATCTCCCCCAGGGCACAAGGAGATGCTCTCCCCATATCAAGGGGACACCCACTACCACAAATCACCAAGAGGATGCCACATGACCACAAATTACCACCTCCCAGGAGACCATGGGCACAGGTGGGGCCTCTCCTCACTGCCAGGGGTGTGTGAGCATTTGCATGTCTTCACTGCCTTCCTATGAGTGCAGAACAGGGTTATGCTCAGAAAAAAAGTGACATTTATGTGTTCAAGCAGCTCTTCTGGAAATTGAAGATGGGTATTCTCCAGACAATGGGCACAGTTAGGTTTAACCTACGTGGGTGTAGTATCAGTATTGATAAAATTGCAGGCAGTAGGTACACACCCCATCTATGGAGACGCCAAGGTGACACCAAACCCCTGCCAACCTGGCCTTGCAATGCTGCTCTGCGCAGGCCAGATTTTTTGGCAGCCCACCTCCATCAGCAATGCAGGCTTATGAAGAGAAAACACTGGGAGAGTGCTCTCACACACTCCGGCAGAGAGACTTTGCTCTGTGGTTCAAAAACTCTTGAGTCTTTCCTGAACACCAGACCAAACCCACAGACTGTTTAGTTTCTACTGGTGGTTTTTAGTACAGCTCTCCTGGCCACCCTGTCCATCCCTGTCCAGGAATACCAGCCCTCTTGGGCAGCCACTGCACCAGCAGTAGGCCAGCATCCATGCAAGACTCCAGATTTCAGCAGCTGATATTACAAGATTGTTGTCTCTGCTTTTAATCTATTCCTTAATGCACCTGGAAAATGTACCTGAACCAGCACTGAGCTAGCACTGTCAGCACACAAAGTTGCTGCTAAGGTGGGAAAACAGTGTTTACTTTCACATATTTCTGATGGAGATAAATTATGTGTATAGGGAGCAGAGTGTCCTATTTTCTGCTGCCTTACATTATCTCCTCTGAGTTGGTTTTTTTGCTCTCTCTTCAGAGCTTAATAATGCCCATTTTTCTAAATAAACTCATGCATATGCAAAAAGAGGTGGAAGGCCTGAATAAGAACATGACTGATACATTCAGGTTCTTTCCTAACTATCAGCATAAGATAAGCACACAAGACTCTGTGCATACCACTCCTGCTTAGAGGAGAGGCAGCTCAGAGCTAATACACACATGTAAATACGATGCACACTTTGAAATAGGATCTCATTTCCAGGCAGGCACAAAAGTTTCACCTCATCTGTAAAAAACAGCAATTGCTTTGTGTTTGGTTTAGCTTCCCATACCTACACAGCATTCCCAATTTTTCTTCACTTGTAGAGAAAGCAAAGTTTTCAGCAGCTTATTTCCATCACTGGTGGTGTCTTAAGCATTGCAACACAAACCACACAGAGCAGTCAGACTACTTGTCTTCATGGTGCCCAGGTTCTTCCAAGAATTTTTTTTTTCTCAAGTTTATTGGCCAGACCTTTATGTGAGATAAATTTTTGTGATCCCAAGGTGGTTTATTTTATGCTGCCCTACAGCAGTGGAAAAATTAGCCTCATACTTTCTAAGCTGTTTTCTCAAGTTTCAGGGTTTTGTTGTTATTTTCATTTTTCTTTCCTCAAAGATAAAATTCTTTTTCAAACTTACCCATAAGTCTGCAAACACTGAATCCCAGGGCTCACAAATGCCATCAACTGTGTCACTCACAGTGTTGTGAGGAGTGATGAGAAAATGAAAGAAAAGATGACCTCCATGTAAGAACTTTTGGGCTACATCTATATTAAGTGGTAAAATGAGGTATTGATCAGATACAGCGTGACTCATGTCTTCAGACACAACTATTACCCTGAAAAACAGAGTGGCCACAACAAACTGCACATTGGAAACAGCCTGAGGCCTTTGCTGGCTCCAAACTAGCCATGCTAAAAATGTGATGTGTGCAAACAACCTTGTGGCTGTGCCTTGGCTCACATCTGTCCTGTTGAAAAGTCTCTGCTGACATTCTGGATACACAGACTTCCTTATTAGAGGGTCTGAGCCTGCAAGAGCTTGCATTTAGGCTTCATTTTTGTGATTGATGGCTGGACAACAATGGTGCCTAGAATCAGGAACACACAATGAGACAACATGGTGCCTGATTCTTACAGTCTGAGGAAAAGTTTCATTACTGTTTTTTACAAAACATGACCTAAGAAATACATCAGGACACAAATATTGATTAAAAGGAAGTGTTTTTATAGCTGCCAAGATCAGAAGTATTATTAAGAAAAAAAAGGCTCCTTCAGGTTAAGAAAGGGACGTGGAAAATAAGTTTTATCTGCCACAAAACATCATTTTGTACAATTAAACTATATTCCCAAACAAAAACCATTAAAATGAAAAAAAAACCTGTTGTTACAGGTCACAGAAAAATTGGATGTTATTTGATTCTGCTGAAAATGATCTAACAAGAAGATACACTAATTCCACAAACCTAAAAACTATTTTTAGTTTTCATTGCTACAGATGAGTTGCAAAATCTGACCCTGTGTTGTTACAGGCTCAGACTTTCTCTAATTAAGCTCTGATTAGCTATCAAGCTGACAATTGAGGAAAACAGAACTGCATTTTTCTTAGTATTACCAGAGATAGAAAATGTGATAGTTTGTGTTTTTTTTTTTTTGGCATGCCATATATGTTCAAAATCAGCTCAACGTGGAGAGAAATCTGTGGGTTGAAAAACAAAGAGAGGGTTTCAGGCAAAGAATAATGATAACAACCCAGGCCCTGGGCTGGAGGATGTGTTCAGTTCAGTAGCGCAAAGCTCAGCACCATGCAGAAGGTTATTTTATGTAACAGTGTCATTTAGCCAAGAATTTTCAAGTAAGATTTATCCTATCAAGTCTAAAACTGACAGGAACCCTGCAACTAATAAAAGATGTGTGTGTAAGAGAAGACCAAAACCACTCTGCCATGTCTGTCACCCATTTTATTATGAAGACATGCATGGACTTTATCGAGTACTCAGAGCAAAACAGAAGGTTGTAAATTTAATAAAGATGTATGCATAGAAAACACAAGTATGATTTACACAGCACCATGACTATCTTTGGAAATGTGGTGTAGAGTGTGAAGGTTATTGAAGCCAGAACCACTGTGCTGAGCAAACAACAGCAGCAGCCTGCAAGCAAACCAGCTTCCCCAGCAGGGAGGAAGGACCTTCTCTGATGACCTGTGCCTGGGGCTACAGAGTCGGAATAAAACTAAGAATTGTTAAAAGGAAGTGTAGAGATCCCACGAGCTCCAGTCATCATGCCACCTAAGAAGGAGGGGAGGGATGAGAATAGCGACAAGCTTTCTCACACTCACCAGACCAGTGGCTCAGTGTGGTCTGAAGGTGATTTTTGTTCTTTCACCATCCTGGTTTGGAATCTGGGATTGTTGTTCTCCATCTTGTAGGCATGCAATTTCTTACACTAAAGAGGACCTCAGGTAAATCTGGCAGGCACAGGAGAAGCGAGCATCCAAATAAAACAGCACAGCAGACAAACCCCTTTGTTCCTCACTCTTGGTTTGGCCACACAGCCCACCCTGCTGGCACAGTGTCTCAGAATGGAACCTGGAACACCACCACCTGCTTCTGTACTGTTTTTTAAAAGTTAATCTCGTGGCATTTTACAACTGTTGTGCTTGTCTTTGAGGTGGGAAGGTCTCAGGCTGCAAGAAGGTGTCAGAGCAAGCAGTGGTGGAGCCTGGCCTGGAAGTCAGCACCCTCCCTGAGGTCATGATGTTCATTCAAACCATGGACAATGCAACTGCAGGCACAACCATCTTCACTGAGGACATGCAAAAATCACTAATGTTATCATAACCCAACATGAGGAAAGTTTGCCATGGAAAGAAGCAACCTAATGTGTTTTTAAATTACATGCTGGATAGAAGGAGGAGTCTAGGAAACCTGAGAGCCCAAAGATGGACTGAGCTGACAAAAGAAAACCCATTAAAAGACACATTCCCAGTCTTACGGCAGCCAGGCTGGCAACTGTCATACAGACCTGCCTAAGCAGGGTACCCTGGCAGGTGACACTGATGGCGAAGTGATTTTTAGCAACAGCACAACCCATAACACAGCCCTGGTAATGCCTGAACCACCAGACTTAGTTCCGTTCACTGCCATAGAGGCATTGTAAAAAGTGAGGAAAATATGGGGTTTTGAAAAGAACATCAAAAACTCTGAGGGGATTGAATAGCCTGAATTTTTGGGTAAGATTTAAATATGGACATCATTGCTTGACTAAGCAAAAAGCAAAGAAGTGTGAAATCACACTGCAAATATCTGAAGGAGATATACACCCGCAACAAAAAGAAGAGACTTCTTATCATAAATCTGGAAGAAATATAATTGCAGGCAATGGTATGGCATTAAAAAAAAAAAAAAGGAAATTAAAACGTATTATGAAAGAAAAAATGTCTTTGCAACAGTGATGTATTAGTCCATGGTTAAATGTTCTGTATGTGCTTGTTATATTTAAAAATTATACTAGAGATCAAGCAATGAATTTACAATACAGAAAATTCTTGTCCTGAAGGAAAATTGACTGCATGACTTCACATCAGAATTCTAGGTTTGTCTGCATTAGACACTACTGGGGAAAAAAAAAAACAAACCAAAACAAAACCTAAATTTAGATTCAGTAATCTTAAAACAATCAGAATCATCTGATCCAGAGATGTAAGTAGTTTACAGCAGTTACAGCTGTTGCAACAAACAAGGCAAAGATTTATTATGTAAGCAATTAAACACCCATTACACACAATGCATTGTGTTCCCTGGCTTGCCAAGAATGACAAAAACACATTGAACAGTGCTAAGGTTGAAACAGACCCTGCAACCCAAACTTGGCTAGAATAGTACAAGAGCAGAATTGTGCTGCCAGGCTTTGCAAGGTGCTGATACACAGTCAAATAAATAGCATTGGAGGAGTACAGAACATGAAGTTGTGCCTTGGAGCCCCTCTCTACACACAAGGCTGTGAAGACACGCAATCCTTGTTTTGATTTAAAAGACAACTTGCAACCAACACCTGCTGTGATGGGTTTTCACAAGTTCCTCAGTGCAGGTTGGAGGTCTAGCATGATTCAATGCACCATAGCACTTCTGGTATTTTCTTCTGACAGACTTCCAGAAGAAGCAGACTGACTTCCTACTCTTCACCAACACAGTTGGTACACTTAAATTAAGCTGTGCACCTTCGTCTTTTGTAGAAAATCTAGAGCAGAGGCTGTTCAACAGCAACAGGGCCTGTGAAGAACAGTCCATTCATTTCCTCTTCCCTTGTGGCCACGGTAGTAGGTCAGACTAGTCCTGCCACATTAACCAGGAGGAGTTAATTAACACTTCTTTGCAGCGTTGCAATACAATGTGCTGAATTAATCTTTTTACAGAATCAAGCATGCCATCTCTCTTCTCCCAACAAATCTCCCATTTTAACTAAATTTTTAGAAAACACTCTCCAGATTTACCAAACCAAAATAAGTTCTTCATATATTATGATCATTTCACATGCTAACATTCTTCAACTGTTGCTGAAGTGGAAGTAAAGGATAGAATGTGGATTTACAGAGACAGCATTATATCCTCAAGTCAACACTCTAAAATAGTCCCACTTTTCAAATAAATAGCCAATGTGATTGACAGGTTAATGAGAGCTGTTAAAAAAGTTTGACAGTGTAAACTCACCTCATGTTCATGCATACTGATGTGTTGTTTAGGGTTAACTTAGGGGAGAATGGTTGGATTTAACCCTTGTCTTTAGTGCAGTGCAAGAGAGGACCACACGTCTATCAGCAGCACCCATTGGGTGTTTATGGCAGGCTCAGTTTGCTACTTCATTTGCCATCTCTCCTTCTGGTGTCTTCCTAATGGTCAACTCCAAGCAGACAAATTACCTATGAGGTCTTTCTATGTCTTCCAACAGGAACTGCATTAAAGCTGTCAAAACATCAGGTCCAAGCTACTTATATTTTCTACTTGTTTGCACAGACATGGGAAGCAAAGTCAGGGAACAGGGTGGCCTTTGCCCTCTCCCAGGTTATGCTCATTATGGCACATAAAATGTACACTTCTGTTTAATGCGTTATGATTTTCGGTGGTTGGATCCATCCTAACTTTCTGCTACCTACGTATATTTAATGTTAATTAAAATATTTCTTTATAGATACGATGAGAAAGCTGTCCAACACACCTGGTAAGTAGAATTATGGATTTTAACACTGGAAAGCTCTAAAAAAAGTCTTAGATATCAAATTTTTTTTAAAACTGACCGATTTGCCCAGAGTAATTTTAATACAAAATACCTTGAATATCTTTCATCCATTTTCTAACCACAATTCATTCTCAAGACTTCCAGACTATTAGGAATCATTGATTCGTTTCTCTAATTAAAACAACTAGGTAAGATTTTCCCACTTTTGGGAATGGGTTTAATTTCTTACTTGTCCAATAGAACAATTTTGTCACAACCAGTATCGTGAACTCTGGCTCACTGGAAGCCTATTTGTCATGTAGTCTGTATTTTTGTTTAACAGAGATTGCCTGACTGTAACTGACATTTGAAGAACAGGGAAAAAAAGATTAGATTTCATATCGAACTTTTTTATGTATCCAGATATATTATGACTAAAACCTGACTATGAACCAGAAAGCAATATGGGCATGTGTCCTGGTTTCAGCTAGGGTGCAGTTAATTTCTTCTCAGTAGCTGTTACGGTGCTGAGTTTTGGATTCGGAAAGAGAATGGTGTTGGTAACATGCAGATTCAGTTTTTTGGTAAGTCACGTTTATCCTAAGTCAAGAACTCTTTTTTTGTCTCCTAGTCTCATGCTCTGCCAGTGAGGAGGCATGCAAAAGAAACTGGGAAGAAGTTGGGACAGGTGACCTGAACTGACCAAAGGGATATTCCACACTTTTTGTTTCCTTTTTGTTATCATTGTTATTAGTGTATTTTACTTTCTTTTCAATTATTAAACTGTTCCTATCTCAACATACAAGTTTTACTTTGATCCTCCTCCCCATTCCATCAGGGTGGCAGAGTGGAGAGAGGAGGGGGGTGAGTGAGTGGCTGGCTGTGTGGTGCCTAATTTCCATCTGGGCTTAAACCACAACAGCATGAAAGCTAACAGGACAGACAATTCACTGTGAATCTTCACACATGCCCTCCCTTAGTCCAGTACAGTGGCAAGATCATGGCCAGTTGCTATGATACCACAGCTCCCTTCATTCAGTTAAAATACTGAAGTCACTATTCTGCCAGTATTACACACTTCCCAACAACTGCAACATTCCTGTGGCTCTTCTCCGCTATTCTTACATGCTATGATCTCATTGCTAATATGATGGTGTGCTTCTTGGAATTTGCATCTTCCAGTTTGCTTCTGATGTATTTTGCAAGAAATCATGTTCATACTGAATGAGGTTTTTGAGTCTTCGATTATTTTTGTCTAACATGAGTAAGTAACCCTCCTGTACTGCATATGACAATCCTTTCCCGTTGGTGTCTTTTGTACCTCTAACTTATCTTGGAAAAGTGGAAATTTCCTCTGGGTCACTAATTTCCTCAGGAATTCTTTAAACAGGTAAGTTCTGACTGCAGGAAATGCAGTCCTTCAAAATCTAAAGCTGTCCTAAACGAACAATGCCTCTAAGTCTTGTTAGTATCAATTATTTGAGACAGGATACTGGATTTGAAAATAACACACTTGTGTTTGTACAATCATTTGAAGGTGCAAAGTGCTGCATTTCCTGGCCCTTGGCCAACACTATGAATTTGATGAATTCTCATCCAGTGTATAGCACATGACTGAGGTTAAGATGTAGCATTTTCAGCAGGAATTGGACATTAACAGGACTGCTATTATGTTAAGACAGATCGATGACAACATCCTGCAAAGAAGCCACACTTTAACTGAGCTGTCAACAAATCAAGGACAGAGGAGAGCAAATGGCCAGTTCTCCCTCATGCTGTTCAAACAACAAAACTGCCAGGCACACATGCTTGCAGCTGAGAAAACACAGGCATTAAGGTCTATTTTCCTTTCTGATTAAAACAATTGTTTTATCAGTTGAAGTCTGACAGCTTCCAGGAGCTTCTGGGTATTTACATGGTCCCACTGCTTCTGGTTCTGGTATCTTCCTTGCAAGAAGGTCTGTATTTCCCTGGCCATAACTCAATTCCTCACTCATGTTCCCAGATGACTCTTTTCACTTTTGAAATATATTCAAACCCAGTCCTCAAGTTCACAGTCAGAGGTTTTGCCAAAAGAGGCTGATCTAGTGAAACGGTCTTACTTTTGTCTTGCTTTCTACCTGATCCATACCTGCCCTCCCTCCTTTCTTGGACACAGTCTTTCTTATTTCAAGTCCACTGCCTCTTTAAAATCTTCCATTTGTTTTCCTGTTTTCCTTCCTAACCATACCACCATGACTCCTCTGGTTTACACAAATCATTCCTTCCCTTCATTACCTTGTTAAAAATGTTTTGTTACTGCCATTCACCCTCTTGAGTCCAACTGAAACTGCGTTCCTGTGACTAATGAACAAGTGATATGTGGATGCCCTCCTAGTAAAGAGGGAAGGCTCCTTCTATCATGATGTGCTTGCCAGTTTGATATTGTTAGTCACAGCCTCTCTGCCCTTCAGTTTTGTAATTTTTCCTTTCGCTTTCAAGAATATTCGCTTGTCTGGAGCTTCACCTGCCTCTCCAACCATGGCATTTTGGTGTTTCTGCTGCCTTCTCTCTCTGTGGACTTGACTCTTCTATTATGTGTGTTTGCCTTACCCACAAAACCTTTATTTCTGAACTTGGACTATAGTTAACTGTCCTCCTTTGTCTTTGCTGCTGCCACTGTTTCATTGCCATTCCTAAATGACCCTATATCAGTCCTTCCCTCTAGTACTTGTAGCATCCTCTAATGCCAAGCTGATAGGTGATTCCTCTTCTCCCTGAAATCTCTGAATTTTGAATGGCTTTAAAAATTAAGACACAAGACAGGGAGATTCCTAATGAAGTTTAAAATTTAGACAGTCACATAGCAGAAGGATTGGGACCAATCTTTGTGTCTGAGTCAAAAGCAAACACAGAAGGGGAAGGAAGACCTTCATAAGAGACCTTTCAAGAGAAGGGCTACGTTAAGACCACAGTCTAGGGAACACTGGGGGACGACACAATCTGGGACAACTGACTGTGAAGGGCTGGGTCATGTCAGGTTTGGCTGCTCTGGCTGCAGCCCCCAGGCTCCCTGTGACTCATATGCTGCCTTCAGCTGGTCCATCTCAGACTGGAAAACCTGCAAGTTTCCCCACCCTGGAGGAAAAGAGATTGAGTGGACAAGATTTATGAGTTAGGCAGTAAATATTTAGGGTTTTGGAAGCTGTGACATGATGCTGAGGGGAGAAAAAGCTCTTGGTTTGATGCAAATGTAGAAGTGAATCTTTTCATTAGAAACTTTGGCTGCCCCTGGAGCAGCCAATGCTGCCTGTGAAACTGACCATCCAGACGTGCCTTCTGAACCCAAGAACACCCTTTCCTTATTGCCAAGCTATCTGACTCCCACTTTCCCTTTTTTTTTTTTTTAATATCCTTCACTATCTTTTGTTCTGCTCTGAGTGCTGGGAGAACCAGCATGTGGCTGCCTACCACACTGCTTTGCTTGTCTACCACGCCACCTTCCTTTCTTCCTCAAACTTTGCTGGACAGGTTAGGTCCTGCGAATTAGGCAGCAGGTTGAGGATTGCTGGATTCTCAGGCACCCTTATTAAATGGAAAGCATTCCTCCTTCTCATATAAAATTACTCTGAGATACTCCACGTCTCAAGATGCATCGAGATGTATTATCTCTTTTTACCGTGCTATCATTTTATGTTGCTATTTAAAAATTTTAACACCTTTCAAAGTAAAAAAAAAATAAAATTGTGCATACATAATCTCTTGAATTCCCTGCTTATTTAAAGTTGGAGAAGTGATGTTAAAGGTTTTGAGCAAGTTTTATCTAATTAGAAACTAGGACTTAATTACTTCTCTCCTGAAAGATGAGCCTCTGGCAGATAATTTTATGAGGATAGTATGCCTTGAGCAAAACAGAGAAAGTAGTTTTCTGTCAGAACTTAGGAAAATAGAAGTTTCATCATATACATTGTTACGTGTTTTGCGCATGGTTGTATTTATAAAAAATCTTTGCTGTCTAGCATAGACAGGCAATCAAAACTGAAATCACAGAAAGTAGCAGAAGAACTAATAGAAGGTCCCCGATTAAGCTCCTTTTTCTTCATCATGAGATCTATTTCATGTTCAACCACTTTATTAACCAAGACATGACACTCCACCCCATTCCTTTCCTTTTGTACTCCCAGCAATTTACTGGATTCCTTCTGTGGATTATCTAATAGCAAGGAAGGTATAGATGCACCATTATCACTCCTGTTGTCACGTGAGATCCATTACATGGAGTTTTAGGCAGAATATTTTGTCCTGGATATATAAATGAATTATCTATCTACTCTGTGAAAGAAGTGACAAGCTAAACCAGAAGCACAGCAGCAGACTCATGCAGCTTCCAGACTGGCTTCAGCTTAGAATTAATCATTCCTTATGATCTTTATGAATCTGTATTCCCACTGGTGAATCTTTTTGTGATCAGGTTAACTCTTAAGGGCATTTATTTATTGACTTATTTAAAAAAACCCTTAAGCCTGCTGCTGCACTACTTGCGCAGACAAGGAAATACAGGGAACCAGCTGCTTAATTCAGAGTGATAGCAGTGAGTGCAAGTATCAGGATCAGGTTCATATTTTTCCCATTTTCATTTTCTGATTGCTCTTCCAATTTCATTTGTTTTCTTCTGAGCTTAACAGGCAAGTATCAGACAGTTTATGGCTAGAATTCGAGCAAACTTTGACTTGTCAATATTCTTTGCATGGGAAAGTAATTGCATTTTATTGTGGTGTCTTACCCCTGTTTGCGACTAATGCTCTCTTTTTGATCATAGGAGTGGTGACCTATATACAGGGTGTTTAGCAGAAAGCTATTTCCCTGTAAAATTCCAAATACAGATCCAAACTCAAAATTCCTCCCTGCTCCAATCCATTAATTTCTTTATGGCTCCCTCATCCAAAAATCTTCATTTTAAGCAAGCAAAAATTATTTAGGATTTATTGATACATATTTTGACACACAAGCTTATATTGGGACACATGCTCTTATGTTCTCCTGTTTAATACCACGTCCACATGTATATGTGTATATATGTAAAAAGACGTGTATGTAACCTTACATCTTTACAAATATCCATGTTTATACAAGTACATATACATATGTTCCTAGTTTTTTGGTACCCTTTGTTTCCAAGAATGATTTTAGTCCAATTTTCAAAATCCGGATTTCATTTAGGATTAACCAAACAATTAGTAAGGCAATAGCAATTTATTGTTATAAACATATAATAAATATACACCTTTTCCAATAAACTTAAAATAATGTTTGTAATTAGCAAATGGAAATCAACATTTTCTAGCTGTCTCATTAAAATGAAATTAGATGCAGAGTTGGGAATTTTAATCCCAAACATTCACCTTTATTGTTGAAACAGGTTCCTGAACGAGTTCCTAGACCATTTCACTAAATGTCCACGCAAATGAAGTTGTAAAACATGGGCTCCAATCTTGTTAACATTCCCTTCCAGAATTATGACATTGGAAGAATTTCAGAAGGAAAAAAGGAATTATATAAAATGATTATTTATCTTCCTCTGTTTCATGTATTTCTACACTGTTTGTTGTGAATGATTATGTCCTTAGAGTAAAAAATAATGTAACAAAAAAAAGAATAATAGAATACCTCAGTGCCTTCTATAATACAATTTAATGTTTCTACAAGTGGAGGCTTTGAATGTGAAGTGTCGAGTATAGAGACTAGCTCCCAGCTGTGCAGACCCACCTCCTCCTGCAACCAGCACAGAGGAGGAGGGACTTTTTCCAGAGAGGTTAGGACACTTTTGACTACAAGGCAACTTGAGGTCAACAGTGGGAAATGGGACACACGCAACTCACTAACAAACTCCTGGAGTCAGGTTCACCCTGGAGCTTCCACTCCAGGGAGTGCTATAACTTCACGAGGGAAGAGCAGATCCAGGACAGGCAGCAGGCAGCAGCATGCTGGACCTGTCCCTTGCCTTCAAGACCACCATCAGTGCTTCCCCTCCAGCCCACCAAGTCCCTCAGATCCACAGGGGGGAGAGCAGAGGCAGAGGTGCCAAGACACAGAGGGTGAGGGAAGAGGGGGAGGAAGAAGGTGGAGGGAGACAGCCTTGGCAAGCAAAAGTTGCTAAATGCTGTATTTAGATGGTCAGACTTTTTTCATAGATTTTTCTCCCCTATCCATTGTCTCTTATCTTATATTGGGACAGTTAAATATTCACACATATCCATACAGTTTTCAACCTTATATTGTTAAAGACTGTCCTTGTATTTTTTTGGTCTAATTTTCCAGAATCAGTCTGAGCTCTAATCCCATCAAGCCGTTTCATCCGACATGGGTTGTTTACTTTCTATACCTCGTTTCACAAGGGCAAATGTGATACAAGTGATACAAGTCTAATATATGTCTTCTCTAGAAAAATAATCCCTTTTTGTTTCTCTAAATGGTACTGAAATGTTAAGTTAATACAAAAAACACAAGTACACAAAGATAGTGAAGGATGTTTCTGCTAAGCTCTGTGGTGCCTTATTTGTGCCTCATGTAGAGTGCTGAACTAAGTAAAAGCTTGATCTGCATCAAATGTAGTGAACTTCACTGACTTCCTTGAAGATTTATAAATGAGAGGCCAAAGAGTCAGGCTGCAAAGCTGCTTGGCTGCATGAGTAACAGTGAGAAATTCACCCAGTCATGATGCACAGGAGATGGAGCTGATAAATAAATTCCAAATCCCTTGCTTTATTTTCTCTGGAAAATTATCAGAGTCTGGTATACAAACGAACAACTACCATGCAGATCCAAACTCCAATCATAAGAAAAAGCAAGGGAATTAAGAGATTTGCACATACTTTGTGCACCATGTTCCAAGAAAGGCCCCAGAAGTAGCCCTTTGTTGGAGAAGGTTACGAAGGGAAGGAAAAACGGCAGTTTCTTCTCATACAAAATGCCATATGTTTTTGCATGCTTCATTAATGCTCCCTGGTAGAAACATACTGTGAGTCCAACCTTCAGGGGTCAGCAGTGCTCAGCATATCTATGAACTGTGCTCTAGGTGACGGTGGGGACTATGGAATACGGGCTGACTCTGGTCAGTATTAATCCTACAGTTTTAGGTTGGATGGTTTGGAATCTGAAGACCAGCTAAGTATAAATCATCCCCCATCTCACAAATACCACCAATCACCTGTACAGGGCCCTTCTCTGAAATAAACTAGTATTTCATTCAGAGGGTACACTTACAGATTATTCTTGTAAATAGATTTGCTAGATTGCAAATTCTCTGTTTACTCATAGTTTTGAAATGAGATAAATACAGTAGCCTTTTCTGAGCCTTCTAGTGCAGAGAGTCCTGTGTCTTATGCGTGATAATAACATTCATTTTTGGAAAGCCTAATACTATCAGACTATGTTCTCTGGAATAAAACTTGCTAAATTCAGCAGAGTTTCTGTGGCTGTGCTGAAATACAAACAGCATAAAGAAAGGCTGATGCTTCACTGTCTCATTTTTATGCCCAGTGGTCTTTCATAGACTGTTCTGCCTGAATCTGAGTTTTAGTAGATTACTTTCAAATTAGAGCTCAGGATGTACTTACAATTTAATGCCTTATTCCACTAGAAGCCTAACAATTTAAATGCAAGGGAGCAAAATCTTTACAGTTTTGCTCTGTCTCGACAATGTGCTGCTTATGGACTCTTTTTAGCATACACAAGCATACATGCATGCAAAGCCAAGAGTTGGAAGTGAAACGACTCAAACGATGACTCTTTTCTGTTATAACATTATTGCTATTCCAGGCTTTCTTATTCTTGTTAAAGGACAGTAGATTGAATAAAAAGGGCATAAGAAGTATGATGGACAGGAAAACATAATGATGACAGTATAATAAATTAATGCTTACCATTTCCTGAGTGTTTGCAAAATCTGCCTCTTTCGAGCTACACTGCACCAAAAGCATTATAATATTAATCAGGACAATACAAAGGAATACATATTTGTATCAAAATCTACTTAAGAGTACTGAGCATTCCTGCTCCCTAAAAACAAAATCGAAATAAAAACAAAAAAAAAGAGAGGAGGTTTTAATCTCATTGAAACAGTACATGATACACTACTAATGCTTCTGCATGTACAGAGCTATGTTGATATCTAGTTAAAAATAAAGTCTGAGCCTGCACATTGTCTTGCATGCAGAATTTTATTGCCTACAGAATAAACTACTCTTTAACTGAGAATCACAGCCATAACCCCTGAAGGTATTTTTATTTGACCTCGAATGAACATGAAAAAGGGGTTCACTGAGCAGCCATTTCTGTGCTATTTCTGCAGCATCTCTCAAGGCAGTGGCAGTGCAGCTTCAGTGTAGAAAGTGTTAGTGCGTCTGAAACATGTTATTAGAGTAAATCTTGAACTGAACTTGACTCTATTTTATATTTAATGACATGATGTCAAAAATACTTTGATCTGCATTAATGCAGTTGCTGGGATAAAATTACTTTCAGTCATTTAGTGTTTTGATCCCACAGTTAGCTATACCATCCAGTCTTCAAGAACTGATGCTCTTTTACACTGCAATCTGTCTCTCACCCCTATTACCCCTAGGAGACTTACCACAAGAGAGTAACATATCTTGAATCCAGGTTTAGCCACAAAGTAGTCATCAGATTTGAAGGTTATCTTTATGTGATTTGTTCTTGATGTTATTCTTGGAGGTACTTCCTTGTGGCCACACCACCGTCCTCGAATAACCGTGCTGGTCTCTGATACGTCTTCCACTTCCACAAAGTCATACCTGAAAAAGGGTATGAAGAATTAGTTTTTGCTAACTGGTTACAGAGGGTGCAAATTGACAGGAGCACAGCTGGAGACACAAAGACAACTGTTCCCTGTTCTCCACTCTAAAACATCAGACTAAATATTACAAATGGTGGACACGCTCGTGGCACAAAATACACTAAGCTGCAAACTACTGCCTGAGTGCTCAAATGACTGATTCCTGTGCTCCTGGAACATGACAGTATTTGGTACCACGTTAAAATAGCAGTAAGAGGCACTTGCATGTGTTTAGTATACAGTAAGCATGTGCTCTGCGTTTCATGTGGTGGGTAAATAATTTAGAGACCTGATAAAATATTATTTAAGGCAGGCTGCCCAACCTGAGCAGCTGCAAGCACTTGTGCCCTTTCTCGTGGTTGCTCAACTCCCTGCAGCAGCAGCCACAGGCTTCTGCCTGCTGTGTCAGTCAGAGGGCTAGAGCAGGGCAGCCACTGTGCCAGGAGAAAAGGGAGATGCTGGAGGGACACAGGGTAGTGCATGCTACTGAAAGGTGCTTTTTAGGACCTTCCTTGTAGGTGGCACACTGCTCCTGTACTTGGTTCGGAAAGATTTAAGCCTAGCTTTCAGGCAGGAAAGCATGCTGTCGCTCTGTGTGCTGCAGTGGGGAGTTCATGTGCATGCTGTCACCAGGGAAAATGCAACAGCACACCTTGTTCTGTGAAAACGTACATCTTGGACAGGCACCCGTGCCACAGCAGTGGTCCCTGAGCCCAAAGAGGGTTCTGCTAGGAGCAGGAGGCACTAAACCTCAGGGATGAAGGGACACAGTGGCAGCACTCACTGCTCCAGCCTGCATATTCACTTGCTTGGGTATAAATGACCATATAAATAAATAAAAAATTGAATACAGTTATTGAGCTGTAGAATAAAGAGGACAGAGAATAAAGTTCTGATCTTACTAAATCTATGACAAAATATCCCTCAATACCTTTGGAGCCAGAATTAGGCCCCACACATTGCTGCCAAAGAGGCAGAGGTGATTACAAGAGGGGCAGGTTGAGTGCCATCCTCACAGCACAGTTAAGCCTTAAAACTCTGGAGGTCTTTACCAGGAACGTTTTCTATTATCAAAGCATCTGCTCCCTCCAAAGAGGGAGTTCAGAACTGTTAAGTGATTCTTGCTAGCAACGCACTGCTCCCCACCCCCAGGTCTGTGGGCCAAGCACCCTCCTCCTTGCCCAGTTGTGGGAGCTGAATAGCTCTGTAAATAACAGACCTGCTTTTCTTTTTCTGCTGAGAGCCCATGAGAAAAAAACCACAAGTACTATGTGGTTTGAAAATATAGGCTCTGCTGCTTTTATATTCACCAACCCTAAACTGCACAGAACAGAAAATAACAGATCCACCATGACCAAATCACTTAACGCTGCTGAAACATTCTTTTTTCGTAACACACCAAAATTTAGCTCCAGGCAAGGGTAAACTTGTCTCAATCTCTCTCCACTATCCCCAGCTCCCACTCCCTGGTGGCGATGGATGCGGTACCCAGCAGAGCTCCCAAGAATCCACCCCCGCCCCCCAGGCAGCACAAAACTGTATGCCTATTGCAACACAAGGGGTTGTGTTCAGCAGGAGATAACCTTGCAAGCTTTGGTGAAAGCTGTCCTGACTGGCCTGCCCACTTTTGGAAGCCAGAAGCCAGACTAACTAGCAAAACCAGGGAATATACACGGACTTTAAAGCATTATATCTGCTTTCAACAGCAGAGGCTTTGCTGCAATGATCATGGAAGTAGGTGTGTTCTCAGTTGCTTCTGTGCATCCAAGGAGCCTCAGAGGCTGGGTAATTTAATTGCTTTTCAGAATCATCTCTTATCAAGCACCTGTGGAAATGCTAGAAGCACTTCTAGAACATTCTGTAAGACCTTGAATATTTCCTCTCCTTCTTCAGAAGCTCTGAAGAAATATAGCTCTGCAAAAATATACCTTTTCATTCCTCAGCCTGAATGAATTTCAATCAGTTCAGTCTTAATAGTATGCAAACTACAATAATTAGCATTAATGAAAAATCGAAAGAAAACACTAGGAAGTTTCTGGAGAAAAAAGCTTAAGGTCAAAAGCAAATACAAAAGCAAGGTATGGTGCAGAGGTCCTGAATTACTTGTTCAGTATGCCCAGCCTTCAAGCATGTGCTCAGGTCTCGGCATTCATTTCAATTAAAACAGTCCTGGCTGTCTGTCTAAAGCAGCACTGCAGGGATTGTCAGGGACTGTAGCTGCAGAAAGGATCTAGTTTTGAAAAATATATTGAACATTAGCAAAAAATCTAACTGCACACAGTACTTAACAGACTTAAAGCCATCACAAGCTGTCCGACCAAAAAAGTCTGCACTCTGGAAATAACACTACCCAAATAAAGGTCTTCCAGAAACTCTAGGGAAAGCTTTACAGCCGAACAGGATGTGATATTTCTCCAGCTTCCATAGACACTATGGATGATGGAAGGTCTTTGCTTTTCTCTGCTTTCTAAATTAGCTGCTCTGGAAAAAGCAGGCAGACTGTCTTCCAAGATGCTCTCCAAGCACATAATGCCAGTAACAGCTTGACTTTCCCTCACTGTGCCACCACCTTTCATGGCTTTTGACAGAGAATACTTCATCTTTTTTTCCACAATAAATTAGCCCTCTGTTTCAAAGTTGCAATGCTTTAAGGTCAGCCACGGTTTATCCACTACGTAAATATTGACAGGCTGCTTCTGTGTGCATTAGGCTCTGAATCCGGGAAAGCGTTTGGGGTACTGGGAGGTTACTGTTGTTACTGACTCTGCTGCTGATCTTGGACCAACATCACCAGAGCACAGAAGACCTGCCAAGGAGCAGGGAAGGAGAGCCAGTTTTAGGCTGCATTCTTTTATTACTACATGGAAAACAAACCTGCAGGAATGGTTCTCTCTATCAGTAATGCAGAAAATTTAACATAGAAAAATAAGGAAAAAAAATCCACCCTGTAAGATGCCTGCAGAGATGCCAAACCCTACAAACACAAATTAATCGACAAAGATAAGATAAGAAGAGGCTGGGTGTGCAGAAACACTAACAATCCAGTTCTCTGCACAGATAAGGTGTAAGTAACAACATGATCAGGCAGAGATGGAGGCTGAGACTTGAGCATTTTATGTAAGTAGCATCACAGCAATCTGCCTTTCAGAGGGCAGGGGAATCAGGAGCCTGTTTTCTCCCACAGAAAAGAGAGCTGAATAAAAGAAATATAAACACATGGATTTTTACTGTTTTAGTGAATGTTGGCAAGATTCACCTCTGTACTCTACTAATGCAAAACAGTTTATCCACCTAGGTTAATCAGCCAGATCAGCTGAGCTTAAGGTCACTTTTGCTTAAAAGGGGAACCAAAGCAACGGGGATATAGTAGGGTATGATTTAATAGATTTATAGGCATATCAACATGCATCAGCACACTGATATTTGTGGACCTATATCTAACGGTTTTAAAAGGAACCGTAGCAGTGAAGAGTAACAATAAAGACAAGCAAGTAATTTGAACATAATTATATTTCTCTATATTTTTATCTGTCCCTCTCACCCCAGTATAAATGCTTACCTACTCACTCCAACCTCCTAGAGCCCTCCACCTACTGAAAAAGATGTTTCTTGCCTTGCTGAAACATGACAGTGGTGATAGAGGACAAAATCCTATTAAAGTAGTACCTATGTTGTTAGATAGCTGGATTTGAGCATACAAGTATCTTGTGCTTGAAATGTTCTAGAAGGACTAAAACCTGACAAAACTGCTTCAGGTCCAGGAAAGCTCAGTTTATTTATGAACTCAAAGATCAATTTCAGCTGGGAGGGCCCCTTAAAGGTCTGTCCTCCTTGCAAAGACATCCTAGATCCAGCCAGAGATACCCCGGTTTTGCTTTGCAGTCTCGTGCTGGTGAGCTCAACGAGGTCTTAAGGAGCACTTTGCAAACTTCCACTTGCTACTCACCTGCAGATCTCATTTTCGGGTTCCTCCAGTCCAAACTGATTATCAAAAGCCAGCTGGATCCTGGTGCTCTCCGGGGAGTGGAGCCGCCACGTCAGCAGGAGGTTCCTGGGGTAGCTGCTGGGGAAGCGAGGACTGTGGATGCAGCCATTCCCTGCCACACTGATGGTCTCTTCTTTTCGGTACAAGTCTGTGAGGTGATTGCTCTCTGTTAGTAGTCACAACTTGTAGAAATTAGTATGTTGTTCCACTTACAGGAAGGCAAAAAACACAACAGTTTATAACACAGCACAATTATTTGCATTTCAAGTCTATAAAAAGTTGGGTCTAGGAGCAGTTATTATTAAATAGGAAGTACAGTATATTTTCTCTTAATTCAATCCCCTATTAAACAGTAAGAACAACAGAACTCAAGTATATAGACTCTTTATTTTACAAGAAATGTATCATTTTTTTACATTTATAAGGAATATATAATTTCATTCTCACCACTTTGGTTTTAAAACAGAATTAAACTTTAATAAAAGCTGCAAGCTTGAGAACAATGAAGAAAGACAGACTGAAATAAAAAAGGTAAAGAGCCCTGCTTCCCAAATTTTGTGCTCTGGGGAGCAATGCCCTCTGAACAAAAGTAGCAATGAAGGGCTGCAGGAAAGTGAGTATGGGTGAATTTAAATTTGTTTACTGCACTTAAGTATTTCCTCCCAGAAACATGTGTAAGGTCACATTTTGATTTTATTTATACGGTGTGAACCATTTGCTGCCTATGTTCCATTAACACAAACAGCTATTCCATGCTTATCCCGATGTAACTGAGGCCAGATTCTGTCCCACCAACCATCCTACTCAGCAATTTCAAGATAAATCGCCAAGTCTTTACTTAATTAAAATTCCACAACTTCTGCCTGAGCAAATATTCAATTGTTCCTAAAGTTTACTTATACTGAGGTAAAGACCCTGCCTCTGTAAATCCCTGGCTCCAAGGATTACAGGAACTTTGGCAAGACCCAGCTCTCTAAAAGTCAAAATGTCTTCTCAGTTGCACTATGCACTTGCATGGCCCAGCTGTTTCTGACACTGGAATTCATATAGTTTGCATCAAACAACCATTCTTCTGTGCACTGACAACTTTAGCACAGGGAAATTTTGAGGATCAGAAGGCTCCAAGGCAACATGCAGATCACAACAGGTTTCAGTTCCCAGTCAAGACACACAACTCCGAGCCCCCACCTGTGGGACAGCTACCTGTGTTCCTTCCCCACGTGATGTGTGGGGATCTACATGGATTTGGACACTTGTTTTCATGTAAACACCCAACTCTCGTGTCTTTATCTTAAACTGAACATCACTCCACTCTGCTAAATGCCAGGTGAACCTCCAGTCCCACTGCAAGCAATACAGATAGAAAACTGGTGCCTTCTCCTGAATTTGGCTACTGAGGAAGAATAAATAGGGGAAAATATCTCCACCAAGCCACTCTGTGAAAGCTGGAAACACAAAACCAAAGCAACCAGCCACAGCCATCTGTCACACACACTAATCTGTCTTCACTCTTAAAATAAAATCTAACGTGTGACTGAAGTTTTCTAAGGTCTTTATATAAAAAAAAATACTTGTTTTATGAATGCTCATTAAAAACAGGAATCTAGACAAATGGTACAAACTTCATGATTAGTACATCTATTTTTCAGGTTGCTTTTCACTGGTTCCTGGCTGTAAATACCTCCCTGCACACAGCTGTAAGCAAAGCATTGATGTCTAACAACAGTTCATTGTATTCTTTTGACAAGGAAGTAATTCTAGCTTCCAAACAACCTGAAACTCAGAAGACAGAACTCTGTGTTTCCTATAAAACTATCTCCACAGATCTAATTGTGACATCTTTCTAAGATGCTTTCACATCCTGAGCCACCCTTTCGAAGCAAATGCTTTGAAAGCCCTAGCTCAAAAAGTGCAGAAGTAGCCAGTTTTGTTTTGTTCTGCTTCGACCAAAAAATTTGCATTGGAAAAGTGCCAATTTGGTAAAAATAAAGACCACCCACCTATTTGTTTTGTTGCGATTTTCATCAGGGGCATCTATGCTGAAGTCTGTTTTGTATTTGCTTTTATTCTTAAAAAAGGGGAAAAAAGACATCTGTGGGGTTTTTTTTTTCCCTAATCTGGAATGAAACAAAATGTCCAGCCAACACTACTGAGTTCTTACTGAAATGCTGAAGACCTTTGGACTCTGAAAACACCCAGTACATCAAGAGGACAAGATATTTCACAGGACTTTATCCAAAATGTCCAAGAAAAGGGATAAAAATAAAACAGATTTGATGATAACAAATCCTAGTGAAACAACCATTCCCTAAGTCAGAACAAAAGTTACTGCAGTAAAACATGGCAAAACTCCTCCTATGCCTGAGAGTCCTTCACTCTTCTTTCTTGAATAGCAAACTACTGCCATTTTCCCTCTGTCACCAAGCATTTCACTGTGTGGTTCAATCTGGTTCATGATTCTGAGGGAAAGGTTCTCTTTTCCCAGGCAGTCCTAGCACAGGCTTTACCCTGGTGTCGCCAGATGCTGAAATTAGAGTTCTGGGGACAGTATCTCTTAAATGTGCTCATACATATACCCCCAAACAAAACATCTCTGCACTTTACACAGCACACCAGCTGAGAATGAACACTACCTGCGCTCTTGTACACCAAGAAGAGGATCTGTCATGGCTTTTCATTTAACTTAAAACTCTAAATTCCACAGACCACGGTGCTCTGCCTGCAAGTCAATCACACCTGACCAAGACCAGTGCTGAAATGTCATGGCTGCAGTATCCAAGTTGAACAGGTACATGGAGCAATAGAGCTGCTCTTGTTATGAAGCTTAAAAATTAAAGCACAGTGACTTGTTATTTGTATCATGGTAAATGCAGCAATTATAAAGTCATTGTAGAGGAAAGGCTGGAAAGAAGCATGGGGAGAAAATTCTCACTATAGTAAAATGAGAGATATTCAAATATTGCACTCTGAGGAAAAGCCCGTTCCACAAAGGAAGAAAGTATGTTTGATGAGAATGACCATAAATACTGCTTCTGTAGCCCACATGGGATGAAATCTAAAGCTACTTGGAGCCTTCACCTGATGCTGGAGCAGACTCTTCAGGAGCTCTGAAATAGCCTGATTCCCTCTCGCCTCTCTCACCATGCACTAAATTACAACCTGAAGTGGTGTAGCCAGCACTGGAATCAAACACACTAGAATTTTCTACGAGGATTTTCACTGGGATTTCATAGCGTTATCAGGCTTTAATAGAACACAGTCAAACTCGCTCAGACTCACTTTCAGGAGGTTGGCTCCTCATGAATCATCAAGCATCTGGGAAACAGCTTGAGGAGATGTGAGCAACTCCCGCACTTTTTGTATCAAGAAAGCTATGAGACTAAAATAAGACCTTTCCAAGCAGACAAGCATTGTCCTCATCAGATACACTGGGGGAACTCATGGAAATCACACATTAGGCAAGAAGAAAGGATAAAAAACACTTACTAAAAGATATAGGCAAAGGGAAAGACGGCGCGTCTTTCAAGGCACTGAACTGTCTCACGTTGCAACACAACACAATGCAGCACTACACAGTGTCCTGAATGTCACATTCTAACTGTATCTCATAATGCTTCATGGGAGTAAATAAAGCACGACAGTGCATAATGCACTGCCTGTCGCATTTACTAAAAAACATATAAAATCATTTCACAATGAATAAAAGCAGGTGTTAAGTCACAAGGCAAAAACGCCATTTAGGCCATACACAGATGGAGGATATTCTAGATGGCAGGAGTCACAAACACATCCTTGCACTGGGGGAGAAAAACTATCTCATAAGGAAGATGAGTGGGAAGGAATCTGGAAGACATCCTTTTTGTGAGGCAATTCCCTGTAGAGAGTCTGAGCTAATTGGGAAGCAGCTTGTTCTGTATTTTATTTATCTGAACTAATCTCTTCTTTTTCTCTTAATTCTTTCGCAACCACTAATTTTAAACATAATGGCATACATTATAGTCCAACTGTCCAAATTAGAGGAGCTCCCATTTAAGTGCTCAAGGCAGCTGCATTTTCCAAAGTGCTTGCCTTCCTCCCCCTGCAAGGAGTGCGGATGGGTGTCAGAGTTGGAACCGGGAGGCACAGTTCAATATTCAGGAAAATATGCTTGTCTCAAGAGTGTCCCCACCATGAGTGCCCAGCATACCCAGTGTTTCCCTTTCCCAGCTAGGCCATGCTACATGAACAGCAAGAACCAGAAACACAAATTTCATCTTCTGTTTTCTCTGGATGCCTGCTCTTCCTTTAGAGCTTTAGCAACATATCAACACTTTCCTCTTAAAGCTACTCCTCCTCGTCATGACATGTCTATTACTACAGACAGAAGTCTGCTTCTATCATCATCATTCAACAGACAATTAATTCCTTCACTAAAACAACAGTCATAATAATATAAAAAAACCCCAACCAACCCAAAAGGCAATTTCTACCTGAAAATAGCTAATCTGACATCTGTTCTAGGATATATCCAGCAAGGAGAGTCTGTAAGTGTCAATTCCTTTAGAAAGAAGAAGAATTCAGAAAATGACCTTGTCTAAGGACCTAACCAACAACATGGAATACTTAGTTCCACTCTTCTAAGGTTTCTAAAACTTCAGCTTCACTTCCTAAGGTGTTGTTTGTCTTGTGTGTAAGTTTGCTTGTCTTTCTTCCCCTTGGGGAAGTTGTCCACCCAACACTGATACAGTGGTAAAGGCTGAAAAAATACCATACTCTGACATGTTTTATGACAAGAAATATACCCTTTGAAATGCCATGGAGCATAATCTGATGAGCTCATCCGCTGGTACAGCTGAGGACAGAGTTTCTGAGAACCATGGTGAAGTTCATTTTACTACTTGTGAAAGTATTTGTTATTTCAGGAAAGGACCTTGGGATTTTGCATGTGAGAGTTTTCCAGAAATAACTCTCCTCCCTCATGGCTGTTGTCTTCAAAAAAAAAAAAATACAGCAGTCAGTGGTTTGCCACCAGTTTTTAAACAAATGAGATAACCTTCAGGGAGAATAATGGCTCTTCAGTTCCTCCAGTTGAAAATTAGCCTGATCTAAATAGCTGAATCCACAGAGAAGCAAATAACAGTAAAACACTTTTGAATCCAGACCACAAATCAGTTCATCTTGGGGACAGGCATGCCAAGTGAGCTGTATTTATGGCAGCCTGTTCAGACAGTCACTGGCTTTTTCTTTATTCCCCACCCTCCTGCAATAAGCAGAAACTTTACTTGTTATCCATAAAGTTCTGTGTAAATCAGACGAAAAGATGACAGAGTTCATTGTCAAAATAGCATATTCCATAGCTGGTCACAGCTTGTTCGGAAGATGTAAGACTGTAAGGTCATTTTCCTTGTTAGAAATGGAGGTTTTTTGGATTTGTGTTTTTATTTTTTGTGGGTTTGTTTAAGTGGATATAAACAATAAAATAAATCCTAGACAGTGAACATAACATCATATTTCTGCTCTCTAATGCAGCATACAATACTATGTGGTAGCACCAGTCCTAGACATCTCTGTCCTTTTAATGACAGAGGCCTAACACACCTAAGTCAGCTCTGCTCCCATCTCAATTCACCAGCAGTTCTCCAAGAAGGCAAACCAAGGGAGGGAAAGGACTGGGATGGTTGGTGATGAAACGGGTATAGCACAATCCCAGCCAGGATTTGCAAATCCTGGCTAAAAGTTGCTAAAATTTGCAAATTGTCTCTTGTGAAGGCACAAAACTGAGAAACAGCCAATCTGGTATATGGATGCATATGTAGGAGTATATTGGGACAGTGGATCCATCCAAAACATCTCTTCAAGTTGCTTTCAGCTTTATACAACTTCAATAACCTCATTTATTTCAAGGACACAACAAACTTATAGTTAAGTTCATACTTAAGGAGTTTGCTGGATCAAGACTCAAAAAAAAGAGAACAGCATTTTAACACCACCTAATGTGTTACTTACCACTCAGCAAATGAGCAATTAAGAAGTGAACCTAAATCCCACTGGAGTTGATGAAAGACTATCAGTTTTGTTGGTTTGCCACTGGACTTCAAAGAAGCAGCTCCAGGTACCTGCTCCTTCTCTTATCAACAGGCCTTTTCTTTTTATCAGGAGCATGAAAGATACTCCAGGCAACATCAGAGTTCATATCTAAAGCACGACCTGTTCTGTCACAGAGGCAATATCAAAAGATGCTCTGTGCATGCTCAGCCACATTCAGACCTCATACACAATCAGCTCCCTCCAAGTCCCTGAGCTGTGTGCAGATCTTTGCTAGAAGAATATATCCATAGAGGATTTACCAAAGAAATAAAAAAATTGAGCTGTACTTGAAGTAAACAAAATTAGCCAGTGCACAACACCAGTATAGAAGGTATCAAAGAATGAAAATACTCCAGACATCTAAAATTCAATTCAGAGCCATCATCCATTTGATAACAGAATGGTTAGTAGTCTGCCTGTGGTTCTGTGCAGAGCAACCCCACTAGCCTTGGTGGTACACAGTCAATCTGTGGTTGAGCATGACCTCAGCAAAGATCACTTAGGAGAATACTAAATGAGCAATTGATAAGGAAGTCCAGGCACATCATTCAAAGAGACAGCCTGTCTCTATGCTTCTCACTATAAGAAGCATAATTTTATTTATATTTAATAATACTATTTTCCCCATGAACTGGTCACCGTCATAACTGCATTTTGCATACAGAACTAAAAAAACAGTCCTGAAATGAAGAACAGGTGGGACTACACTTTGGTGGGGTGAAGGCTGTAACCCTCCTTTTGCCCGCTTTGGCGGGGGCCTTGCTCAGACTTCCACATATGAATACTGAGAAAACAATTCCTTACTTATGTTTACAAAGATACCAAACTCAATGATGTTTGCTTTTAGCAGTGACTTGTATTACTTGCTTTTATTTGACCTCTTGATAGAGATTTTCTTCTACACAAAAGAGCATACTGAATGTCTTATAGTAAAGCAAGTGTCCTTAGAAAAGTAACATATGTTAGGTCAACATATAGAACACTTTGTTAACTGCTAGTTCTTTCATGACGAGTGGTAGTGTTGCAATGCACCTCTCTGTTGGACTCTTAAACCAACAGCAAACTAAATGTATTTTTTTCTTGGGATTTCATAATTAAGTATGAAAGAGGAAAATGCGTACATCGAGAATGTGTAGCTCTAATGATGTGCAGTAAGACTAATGCATATATCCCCATGATCATGAGCATAAAAACACATAAAACCTTGAGAAATCATGACAAAAAAAAACACAGAAGGAAATGATTCTCCTGGTACTGCAAAGAGCTTAAGGGAAACATGATAACTGAAGCAGATGTTTGCAGTGAGTGCCAACATCTTTGTAAGAAGGCTGGTACATAAAGCTTGCGCAGTGCCTCGGACAAGATGATGTCAATTAGAGACACAATTGCTATTAAGCACAAATATCAACACTGGACATTGGCTCATACTGTTTTGCAAAGAAATAGCACATTGTGGACTTAGACACTCCAAATCTTCCTGTAGTGGACTAGACACTCCAAATCTTCCTGTTTAGGCAGTGGCTTCAAGAAAGTAGACCTTTATGGGAAGCTTCCTTCTAATTCTCCTGGTGCAATGAAAATGTATTCCTTTTCCATTTTCCCTTCATTATTTTTCAATTTTTTACAACCAGACAAGGACTTTTTGCCTCGTAAGTTGGCATAGCTCAAGACTTAAAAGAGAATTTTTTTTAAGATATTGTTTTAGAAACTGTTTCACTCAAGCACTTCTAAGTCTGAACAAGACATGGAATTTCCTTATAGAAAGAAAAATGTTAGTAGAAGGAAAAAGAAAATCCAGTCAAAAGGGAAAAGGCTTCTCATGTTGAACATATTGTAGCAGATAGACAGGCAATTACAGAGTGGAGGTTGCATGCTGGAACATTAGGCAGTAAAAGGAGATATGTTTCAAAAGACAAATCAAGGCAATTTTCTCTTGTGATGTGAGTTTCCTTAGCCTCTGTGTCAGCACTGAAGATCTGAAATCTCTGAAAGGGAGTGAAAGGTCGCTTCTTATAATGGAAAGTCTGGCAATAGCATTCTAACAGACATCCTTTGCTTGGATTGCATTTGCCATGGGCATGCTTTTCATCTCTTAGAGTTCATATACCAACCAACTGCACAAAAATAAATGCTTGTGGGGAGATTTCAGTTCCTTTAAGGCGGGTGCACTAAATACCTAATACCTTAAAGTTACCTAAATCTTTTTTAAAAAGGCAGTTCTCATTGTATTAAAATATGATTGTGGGTAGTCTGTTCCTTTTTATGCAGTAGCCTAACAGCTAAAAAATCAACTCTATTCCAGTATCAGGACACAGCTTTATTTCCTCCAAGGAAACAGGAGCCTGTGTTGTGATTCTTCTATTCGCTTTAGAGAATTCAGACCACTTCTGTCTCCTCTCAAGGGACAGATGGGTTCTGGATGCTGCTTCAAAGATGGCTTGTCCATTTTCCAAGGAATGGATGGAGGTAAAACGCAGAAGAAATTCTTGGCACAAGGACCAGGACTCGAGATTTAGCCAAAGAAGTAAAGAACCAGAAGCTTTTCTACTCTGTCATGAGCCTCTGACAGTTTAGACCAGAGCAAACCATGCCATGGCCCCCTTTTTGCTTCCATGTCTCAGTTTTCTTCGGCTGAAAACCATAGCACTGGTGCAAAGAGGGCAGAAGACACTGAGATCTTTTCCCGGCATGAAGGCAGAACACGAGTAGGGCCACAGGGGTGGCTTTACATCATTTAGATAAAACCCGTGTTGCGAAACAAAATTCCCAGTCTGGAAAGCAATTTAAGTCATGCATACTGAAAGTACTGAGAACTTTAAGTGCGGGGGATCTTTCCTGTAAGCGCTTAGGATTTTCTCTGGAGGTCTGGCATCAGAATGCTGCAGAGCTGTCATGTGGATAGATACTGCAATTCAACGAAGTTTCCAGGCACATAAAATTCTTGGCTGTGGCCTTCTTTTATTGTTATGATCCTGTACCAAAGGATCATCTAGACATTTCCTTAGTCCTTCACCTAGGAACAAAAGTACATGTGGTTAAAGTGCAGGAGAGCTCATTCACTGCCAATATATAGGGACCAGCAGCTGGGAAGATGATACTGGTGTGTTATCAGCACAGCCCACAAGCTCAGGAGCTGCTTTGCCACAGGCACAACCATCTCTCATACCAGTACAGACACGTCCTGACCACCATAAGCCAAAACCAAAATTGAAAATGGAGCTAGCTCCAAAGGTTTGATTTACACACCTCAGCTTCCCAAGTCCTTTCTGGAAAAACAGCTGTTTGGCTGGTTACCAAGAGGAAGCGATTGGAAACATTCCTTCTAGGTTGTATGGGGGGATGTTGTTAAAAAAAGAAAGAGCCTAACCTACTTTTAGGTTTGTTAAATTCAAGGCACAAGATATCCAACGTGAGCAGATGAAAACACACTGAAACCTGTGTGGAGGCAATGATAACCAGAACTTTGCTAAGACTCCACAGGGAGCAGACATTATGTATCTTTATGTTCTGAGCTGAGTATACTGTTGGCAAATCAGGATGTAATTAAATAATCCTTCACTTTCATGGACATTCAATGAACTCTCACTTTTAAACGGAAAGCTGGAGTCCCCCGTGAAATTGTGCTGGAGACAAAGCCAAACTTTGAAGTTGTCCTTTGACTGTGGATTCAGTGAAATGTTTGACTAAAAAAAGAATTGAGTGGTTACAATGAAAAATTCAGCCAGCTTTGGCTACAGATTTCACCAGCAGGAACACAGAGGGTCACATTTCACTCCTCCAACTTTCAGAAGGCAGGTGAGATGACTTAAGGTTAACCAGCAGACACCATCAGCACCCCCTCACATTAAAGTTTCCAGAGAAACATGGTGAACCAACCAAATCCAGTTTGCCCGACCTTGCTGAAAGCCTAATGGTGGGGAGAAATGCCTGTAGATATCATGGCAGAGGATTTAAGGGAGCAATCTCAGCTTCTGCTTTACACTTCCTGACGTAGGTTGCATTGCAAAAAAGGATGCACTCAGTGGTGGTATGCATGTGGCTGGACAGCAAGTAGGACTTGGATGCTTGGCTGAGGCATGACCAGAGCAGGTCCCTAAGAGCACGTGGAACCCAAGAGATCAATGCTAGGCCACCAAGGCCTGCAGCCTGCAGGTGAAAAGGTCTTACCTCCATCTGTTTTGGACAAAGGGGACTATTTTACTCCTGTCTCACCCAGTTCCGTGCTGGAACTGACGTTGCACATCTGGGTGAACACCATGTGCTGAGGCCCTGTCCGCTCAGAGGGCACAGCTGTGTGTTGACTATTAAACACAGCTCCAAGCAGCTGTTTGCCCAAAGCGGAGCCAGATAAGAGGCTTATGTCACTGAGATAAAAAGGGTGAGAAAGTCCAATAAATACAGTACTCTCACATTATTTCATTTCGTGAACACCCTCTATCAGAGCTACTGAAGGGAGACAGGGACATACTGCACCATTTCCTGCAAAAACTATTTTCCACACTAATGCTTGAAATGCAGAAGGCCACCTTGGCACTACCCAAACAAGCAACTTTTACTCAATTGGCTCTGTATATTTTTTGGCATCTAGGATTACAGTCCAGTAACACAAAAAACATCTCTACTTATAACAACAATGGAATATACAATGTTAGAAAAATGCTTTAGTTCATGTGTTTGACAGAAGAAAGAAAAAAGTTCATCTTGGCAGAACATATATGAAAGTTGGATTAATGGCAAATTTGGTGTCAAAATTGTATTTTTCTGATTTCTATTTATTGGCAAGAATTCCGGAGACCTATTTGTTGTTGTTTGCACTTCCAGCCTGCTTCATTTATTCCTGCTTAGTTTATCTCAGTCTTTTCTATGGAAGCCATGGAAGAATAGTCCATCAAAGGATAAAATTTTAAACCTTTCTTAATTTATAGACTTCAGAAGTCCTATTTAACAGCGGACACTCTAGATTACTCTGTCAGAAGGAATGGCAGCAACCATTCTTGGATTCCCTAGGGTGAAATGTTCTGGGTCTTTTTACAGTTTAGACTGTAAATAAGAAAATACCACAACTATGACCTTAAATATCATCTGATATAAACTATAATTAAGTAACTGACAGCTTTGGTAAATGATAACTTCACTGTGTGTTACTAAAATCAGTTGTGAGCAGTGTAAGTACTCAAAGTAGCACTACTGTCCTATCATTTGCTGGCCTCTGTATTGATTTACTTTATTTAAAGTAGTTAATTTTTTGCATTTTCATGGTGCTCCCCATCTCACAACAGTTCCACCTTTCTCAGACATTCACATCTGATTTGTTACTAAAACAAAGTTCCCACGTGGTAAACTTCATGAGCTGTTATAGACACTGATACACTCCATAACTGGCCATTTATCCTCTCTGCTCACAGCTGCACTGGGCAGCTGCAAGGACCAATGAGATGCTGGACTTGGCTACAGCTGTAAGGGAGGGGAGCAGACACCAGCTCAGAGAGGCTGCAGCAGCACTGGTGGAATCACAACGAGACATTTCATGCCACCTGCTTTCCACACAGCAGATTTGCCAACCCAGTCCTTGCCCTTTCATTGCACAAAACGTGGGGCAGTTTCAGAGCCATCATTCTCGCTGCGCTCTCCAAGGGTATCACGGGCTATAAACAGGATGGAGTATGCAATGGCACAGGCTGCCCACATCCACACTCTTTCTCCCAATTACAGGTCTGTATGCATTTTTTTAAGCCCACACTGACACATGCAAACACTACCAAGATTTGTGCAGCAAATATTTGCCAAGGAGAAGGCAATCCTCCCTCACCTCCTCCCTCCTTCTCTCTCTCCCTCTCTGCCCAGGAGCAGTAGGGTGAGTCCTTGCATGCACTGGCAGAAGGTGGTGGCATTCCCCAAAATGCAACAGGAAACCCTGAAAACCCAGCAGAACCCCAGGTTCCCACCAACTGAAGGTCTGTCTGCTACATAGCTGCAAGGTAAAGGCTGAGAGTCTTCCCTGATTAATTCACTTTAATTAAGGGACTGGTGGTCCCCCACCTGCCAATTCAAGTCTAGCCACATACACATTTACTTGGTTATTTCATACATAAACCTTTAAATAAAATGCTTTTCTTTTTTGTTCCTACTTCTTAATGGATGCAGAGAACCATTCTGTCAAGAACAAAACAAATGTCCCACTAAACCCATCTCAATGGACAATTTGTTTCTTCAATGCAGCCTTTAAGTAATAAAGAAAGAATAAACATAACATTCTCCTAAGAAATAAAATGAAAACACTAAAAAAACCCTTGCTTGTCTGAGGCATACTAAGATGCTAACAAACTCAGCTTAGACATTTACAGAAGAAGCTTGCTTACCAAATCCATTTTCATAGGGCAGTAAGACAACCTGGAACCAGACCACCTGCTTGTGTAAATCAGCAGCATCCCTACAGTGATCACAGCTATTTACACCAGCTGAGGCTCTTACCAGAGCAGCAGGCGAAAAGGAGAAGAGAAAACTAATCTGAGCAGGAGCAGCAGCAGTAAGTGCCCAGTGCAGTGATACACTGAACTCATGAGAAACTGAACTAAATCAGCTCACAGGGAAAATTCAAGGTGTGCCTCTCTGACCTGTTAAACAGAGTTGAAGAATTTATACATGTTTTTTTATTCGCAGGTTGAGCTGGGGAAGATTCCTAATTATATCAACATGGACTGAGTTATTTGATTCAAAGGAAAAAATTTCCATTTATTTTTAAACAAGTATTAATATATTGTTAATTTTTTTTGTCATTTCCAAATTATCTTCTGTAAATAAATGTAATAGCTGAATTCAGCAAAATTTGTGAATTTCTTTCACTCTTTTCACACTTTCAGTGCTGTTAGAATTTGCTGGGATCAGCAAGTCAGGCACCCTTGAAAGTCTCACCCATATGCACTGGGGACTCCCATGTGACTCAAGAGAATGTCATCTCATCAGCCAGTGCAAACCAGTAATGTTCATGTGACCCAAATGGAGCTTTCCCCCAGGCAACGTTGTTCCTGTCACGGTTTTTTCCTTTCCTTGTCACACCTTTTGAACAAGATTTCCACTACTGCACTGAGCTAAAACACAGATTTTTAAGTAAGATTTTGACATTAAAATACATAGTTTACCATTTATAAAATCACTCAGATGCCATACCACTTGTGGATTTTTAAAACCTAAGGTAATATCTGTTACTGACATAAACACATGGATACTTTCAGGGCCTTATTTCAAAATTCACCTAAAATCTTTTCAATACCAGATTCCTGTATATGATACTTGACTTTGGGTTGTTTTTTTTCTCCCTTTCTTTAATTATCTGAAATATTTCCATATGGCTATAAAAAGACTGCTTTTAAGAAGCAAGACCTGAAAGAAATGCTAACCAGTCATTAAAACCCTCAGAATCAATTACGTATGTGCTGAGTTCTTCACATTCTCCAAATGCATGTTGCTGTTTTGTCAAGATGCAGAATTATCAGTCTTTCTGTACTATAACAATTACTGAAGAAACCCAAGGGCAGAAGAAGACAGCTCAAAAAAAAAATAATTTGAAGAAGGTGGTTTCAAAAAAGTACATTGGCAACAGCACTTTGTTAAAAGAAATATTAAAGGAAAAAAAGTCAAGCCAACTACAGGCTTGAAAAAGATGAACAATGAAAAGATAAATTTAAAAAAGCAGGGATTTATTTTTTAAATGGGAATGAATAGAATGGATGTAGGGATTAATTTCTTTCTCCCCAAAACAGACAAGAACGTGTGAACTGCACCAATTGTTAGAGAGAAAAAAGTTTGCAGAGGACAACTTTCTACCAGAATATAACACATGGCTGATTATGAGGAAGCCAGAAAACTGTATTTTGTCTCAGAAACTAAAGGAGCAGGACACAAAGACTGTCAAAGCATTTGATGTTACCATAAATATCTAAGGTTAGTGGAAGGACATGAAAGAAAGCAATACTCTCCAAATTCAACAGTGGCAGATAAGAGAAGGGAGTTTTCTTGGCTGCTGGAAAAGATATGAGACATGTTAGTGCTATAAATTATTAGCATCATGGTAGTAGCTGAAATATTGTTAATATATAGTTACTTCCTGCAGACTAAGACCAAGGCTCTGTTATGGCAGGTGTTGCCAAATAGAATGGGAAAAAGACTGTTGTCCTATGAGGCCATGTATTGAATAGATACCACCAAAGCAATCTAAATTTCCTTGGGATTCAGACAAAATTTGCAATTCAGAGACATTGGACACTGGATTGCTTTATAAGGAGAATCAATACATTTGTCATTACTCATATTATTTGTACTAATGTTATTGTAAAAATTGTACACAATTTGTACCAAATTGTGGCTAGATCCAAAAATACCACTTGGGCATCACATTTGTACTACAATTCTGGCAAAACTGTATTTCTTAACTTCCCTGTGAAACTTCCACCTCTCTTCTTAGGTACGTGTGAGTACCACACCTTCTGCAGGTCTTTACTTTCCACCTTCTGCCCCAGCCCACCTCCAGGAGATCCCAAACACAGACTGACTGGACACAAATTGCCCTTGATTACGTGTTTGTAAGAGATAATCTTCTGGCAGATTACAAAAGCTTTTCATCAGGCATGCCATGGAGCATTGCATACTGTGACAGAAGTCAAAATGTTGATAGTTTGAATTTCTGTGCATGCAGAATTATACATTCACAGCCCTTTTTTTGAGAATCTGCATACACAGCTAAGACATTTCTGCATGCATGCCTCTGGTGATTTTTTTTTCCCCTAAATGAGTACATCTATGATTAAATTATAATAGGTTTCTACATAGCATTCTTAATGTTTAGACAGATTGATAGAAGAATATATTTTACTCCCATTACTTGAAAAAGCTCTCTTACTGAAAGTAAACAGTGATTAAAGAAACCATAAACATTGCTTCATTCAGAATTAAAGCCACTTCAGCTACTTATTTCGTAGAAGCTACGGAAAGAAGCAAGGAAGACGTGGCGCTGTTACTCCATAGAATCTGCTCACAGCACAAATAATTTTTAAGTGTCGTCATATTTTAACAGGAAGAGATGCAATTATCAGAATAGGTCTGGATCTCAACATGTTTTACTATCCCACTCACTACCATTGCCAACATGAATAAGAGAAACCAAGCAGACAGAAACTGAAAAACTCCAACCACAATAAAGTTGCAATTAGTTATTATGAAAGGCTCCCTTGTTATAATATCCTTTATTCTAGATTCTGTTTGATTATTGCAGAAGACACCCAATGGCTTAACCACATTTTGAACAAAAAATAGAGATCTGGAGAGAAAAAGCCCCATTTTCTTGCCAACCAGGATTAGGGGAGTATAGTATTAGTGGATGTTCATGGAGACTCTCTCTTAAGACATGATCTTATTCTTGAAACTGTGCTAATTTCATCAGTAACAGGACTGGGCTCCAATTTTTCATTCATGATGGATTTTGTTTTTGTGCTTCTTTTCTTCTCATCCCTGCTTCACAGCTGGGAAAGATGTTAACCATATAAACAGATGGGATTTTGCTACACTAGTTAACATGTTGATCAATCACATCATCTGCTGTGTGAGCCATCCTTCTCCTCCATCCCCTCCTTTCACAGTCACACAAAAAACCCCAGCAGTCTGCTTGTATATCATTGGTCATGATGATAGGCAACACATTTCTCAATCTGCTCCCCACTTTGAACGTTATAAGGTCTACAGAAGGTTTTCACACCTAACTTAACCATAGATATGCAATACTCAGGAAAAAAACATGGCGCCGGTTTCTGCTGTGCAGTGTACAATGCAGGACAGACGTGTCCACAGCTTCCTGGAAGCCTTCCTTCTGGGTTGGCAGGGGAGCACGCCACAGCTGCCTGGAGACACCTTCAGTGACGAGATGTCTCTTCATGACACGGCTGTTGCTCTTAAAATGCATCATGGCAGCACCCTGTAGTCCTCAGGATTCAAGGTGTTCCCTGAGCTAGGCACCATATGGTTACATACATCCCTTTTGCAAAAGCTACTGTGATGACAACTGGCAGGACAGGAAAAGAACTGGAGATGGAGCACAAAAACCAGATAACTGCAACAATGACAAGTGATGGAAGAACTAGATATAAAAAGCAAGTCATATTCACATCCATTACTACGCCCACTGTTTGCCAGTAGAAAAACGCTATGTGGTCTGAGGGTAGAAAAAAAAGTTTGCAAGAAAAAGCAACATTTTTAATTAGACTAACTGAATTGGCATTAAAAAATCAAAATGCCTTTGGGCACACAGGATTTTCATTGATCCTCTTTTTTTGTGTCCAAGTCCCACTGGTGAAGTTTACAAGCGGATTTTTTGAGGTCTCCCTCCTTCTTATGCCAGACTGGGGAGTGCAGGAAGGGCAGCTGAAATATACTCTCCAGATCACTGGGACCAGAGTTTATCTCCTGGAAGTGAGCACCTTGAGGAAAACGGAGAAGGGCTAAACCACTCCTGATTTAAACAACAGGCTTCCTTACTGCATGCCAGTGAGATGTCAGGGCTGGACTCCATTTTTAATGAAATCTGTAAGTAGAATCATACCTAGTTTATTACAAGCATTTTTAGCAGTAATTAACACACATAGATTGCAAAGCTTTTCTAGCAGCTGCGATGCTGCTGTTCTCTAAAGATGCTCAGGAAGACATCACACTGCTCCCTGCCTTAAAAGCTGCTAATAAAAGCAGACTTTAATTCTGAAGTGCATTCAGAGCACATGGGGGAGCAAAATCAATGCTTGGTCAAACAGATCAAGGAAAACAACTTCTTGGCAAAAGTAACCGTGTTTTTCAGACTCCTATGTGCCCTGTTCAAATGCTACTGAAGTCAATGCAAAAACTCCCTTGAGAATCTGACAGACCAAAAAAACAAGGGAAAGAATCAAATCCAAACCCAAAACCTTGACCAAAGCACATTTAAAATCCAGCAACTATACAGCTCATATGCTCTGGACCCAAGTGTTTTAGTATGAGAATCAAATGAAGGTGCACAAGGTCTCTTCAGCTGGTGCACATTTTAGTGAGAGAATTCTGCCAACCATCGAGAGTTGAACAGAAATATCACTTCTGCTTAACGCTATCTGAAAGAGCTATAGCTTCTAATGTTTAAACATCAAAGGAACTGAATATATCCCAGCAAAACTATTAATCTTTAAAGGCAGAATAAAGCCAGTATTTTCAACACGAGAGATTGAAGATTTCTCTGTATTATCTTACTATTGTTCAATAATCTGTGTCCATTCAGGAGTAGAAGCACATGCTTAAAATATTGAAGAAAAAGAAATTGCATTCCAGCTGTGGCAACAGTATGGATGCAATCGACTCTTGACTTTGATTCTTTTGAAGGAAAAAGGCTGAAAAATGGGTCTGTATTCATGGTAAAAGCAGTGCAAAAGTAGTTAAGAGAAAGCTAGGAAGAAAAAATGCTAATGTTTCCCTTTTAAAGTGACATCTGATCTTGAATATAAAGATTCAATTATTATTTAGAAAACTGTGTTTTCAACAGACCTTTTCATAAACCCATAAAGGAACAAACTCCAGCATTACATCAATAACTTTACTTCACCATTTTTAAACTTTTGTGAATAGTTTACCACTAGAAAGTGGTTGCAAAAACCATATATTAATCTGAATTTCTTTTAAAAACTTCCAAATTTTTCTTTAAAAAAATACATAGAATACAGGCAAAGAAATTAAAGAGAAGAGAAGCAGTGGACAGAATTCATAATATCAAAAATTACTGATCTTGCGTAAGCATTACGCACTATGTAAGAAGAAGGACTTGCTCCTCTTCAGAATACAAATTTTTTATGCAATACTCATTCATTTCTTCTAGGGAGAAACCATGGGCAATGCTATTTTGGTCTTCTTAACTTCATCACCAAAATGTGAAAACCTTCTGCCTACTGGAGTCTTACACGTATTTGCCTTTTGCAACTGGATTCAAATAATTCAGAGCACTTTTCTTATAACAATCAGGCTCTTCTGCAACATTTTCCATGTCTGGATATTGCAATTACATCAGAGAAAGAGACTCAGAACTGACTAGGGACCCAAGATCTGAACCTGAAGCACTCTCCTGCACCATTTGCTTCAGCGAAATCTTTGTATAACACCAAATTTCCAAAAATAAAAGTTAACAGTTGGGATTAAAAGTATTTTTTGTGACAATCAACAAAATTTATGGAGTACTAAGATAAATAATTCCCAAAGAGAAAGAATTTCTGCAGAGAACAAACTAGTTGCAACCAAAACTCAGAGCAGTATTGTTTCTCCGTATTTTATATGTGTCACTGACACAAAAACTGGGGAATACTACTGTGAAAAAGAAACTCAATAATGCATGAAGAGACTTGTTGTTCATGTCTCTTAGTTGTTCCTAAAGGTGCTAACACATGCTACAGTAATACTTGAGAGGTCTTGGGGACACAAAGGATTGCCCTCATCCAGAAAGTCCACGGCTGAAGACAGAGTAAAATGGGGAAGTAAAATTTGGGATTCCCTTTTCTCAAACCTCACCGAAGAGGTGATTTCAGTGCAGTTGTGAGATAACAGGCAGAAGTTAGTGATCTAATTAATAAATAAACCAATAACCTAATCACACCAAACACAAATGATTATCTAAATCCCTGATCTACAGGTTATAATCACAGTGTCAGTAAAAAAAAGGAAAGAGAAAAATGGGGACAAGGTAAGTATTGATATGAATCCAAGAATCAACAAATACATTATTGTCAGTCAATGAGTTCACAGATGATAAAATCAAAACAGAGCAGCATGAACATCCATTTTAACTTTGGTAGGATACAGGCTATAGCCCACAGTCAAAATGTTTAAGGTTAGAAACAGTGGTTCTGTAAAGAGCAGAACAAATAAAAATTGGTTTCCTACTGTTTCTCTCTTGCTTGCTCAACTTCTGAGCTGAATTATACTAAGATATTCTGTTATCTTTGCCTTTCTCCTTAGAAATTTTGCCTCACAGCATTTGGCAGCATTCCAAAGACCACCCCAGCAAAGAGGTCCCAAAGATGCTACGGCTGCAGCACTTCACTGATCTCTTCAAGGTCATGCAGTAGAACACTGTCAGAATGGGCAGAATAATCTGACATGAAGAGCAAGAGCCTGATCTTCAAGGGCTCATGGTGAGCATTTTCCAAGACCAGCCCCACTTGCAGTTTCAGATTGAGTGTTTTAATAACAGAGATTAGAGAGATCTGTGGAAACAAGATGATGCCAAAATTGCCTTTTCTTAACCTTAAATGTTAAGATCAGAGATCAGCAGTTAACTGACAAAATGTTGTATTGGGTTTGTGTGGCCAAGTTTTGGTAGCAAGGGGCTACAAGGGTGGCTTCAGTGAGAAGCTGCCAGAAGCTTCCCCCATGTCTGGCCGAGCCAAACCTTGGCAGCTCCAAGACAGACATGCCACTGGCCAAGGCTGGGGCAATGAGAAATGATGGTAAGGCCTCTACGATAACTTTTTTAGGAGAAGAAAAAAAAGTTATGGCACAAATGTAATGGCGGCCAGAGAAACGCAGAGTGAGAACGTGTGAGAGGAACGGCCCTGCAGACGCATATATTTGTGGTAACCGATACCTGCATATGGGACAGATATATGGCACTTGGCTACTCACAGGGAAATATTAACAACTCAACACAGAAGTGTCTCCCAGCTTGATTCCAGCAGCAGGATGGAATATATATTCATGAATCTGATTTCTTCTAAATACCTCCAGGGATAATGAGCAAAACTAATTAAAACTACATCAAAAACGTAATGGCATTCTTTCTCCACTAAATTCAGGTATGACTTTAACTATCCAAATGCTGTGTCAATGATGGACTCTGAGAAGGACGTAACCACATCTCAGGGACTGTACATGATCTTTAAAGTATCTTTCAAATCGGCAAAATAACGGATGTAGTAGAAAGTAGTTCCAAGCTACATTAATTTCTAATCCTGTCCTTTCCCAGAAATTATCTAGCAAAGCAGTCAACATCTTTACTTCAGTTTCATCCAGGGTGGCAGCATACTTATGTGTTTGACCGGTATGAGGATCACTACTTGTCACCATTCATTATGGATCCCAACCACTTGTCCTACTTGCTGCTTTGAAAGTACACACATATGCAAAAAAGCAGAACAATAGATTAGCAATTGTATCAATTTATTCCACTTTGGATCCTAAGCGTTGGAAGGAGTGTGTTTGTCAATGGTTGTTCTGTTGATGGAAAAGGTCGATGTGTACAGAAGGAGCAGTTACTAACACAGTATCGTCTATCTTTCTGTCATAGGTACTTTTAATGTGTCCTTCCTAGGGAACCAACATTTAGGAAAATGGAAGAGTCAACTTAACAAAAGAAGCCAATTACAATATTGGGTAAAGAAAAGAGGGTTAGAACAAATAATCTAACTTACAGTTTTGGTGGCAACATTGTGAAGTTTTGTGCAATCTAGACAATGTCTTAAAACAGCAGTAGTAGCAGCAGACAAGCAATAAAGATGTCCATTACTATGAAGGGAGGAAGGTTTTGTTTGCAGTCTTTTTGTGAGTTTTATTTTTTTTCTCCAAAGCCCCCATTTTATACAAATAAAGCAAAAATTGCCAACTTACAAGACAGATATGTACAGTTCAATTACAGGGGAGGCAGTTTTCTGTGACCCTATAAAAAAAATCCAGGAACCTTGCAGGATTTTTCCTTTGCAGCAGCACCTCGGCTTTATAATGTGAGTCAGATAAAACTGTTATGGGACCCAGTAGCTGCTCCTCAATATTCTGAAGACATTCAGATCACACTTAGTCAGGCATATAGCATGGAAAATATTTTTATTTTAAATAGCTGTTTTCCTAAGTCCATATTCAATAAGCAGCACTTTTGACCTTGAGAGCCAGCCATTTTTAGAGCTTCACCCATGCTCAGGGAGAGACTGAGGTGAAGAGAGTTCCTGTCCTTTTCCAAAGGGATCTGAAGTCTCTCAATAGCACTTGGTGACACCTCTCATGTCTCTGAAGTTACATATGGACCTAAATGCCTGGAACAAGACAAGTGTCACTGTATTCTCCTTGTTTTCTAACAAGCATGAATAATATATGCAAAATTAACTCCCTACCTTCTCAGGATTATCTACCCTAGCAGAGATAAGGTTGTGTGCATTTGGTTGTCAAAATTAAATAATGGGCTATAACTTATTTGTAGCCCATGCTTGGCAGAATAGCTGTGTGTAGTTCAGCCACCCCTGCAATGGACCACGGGATGTTGGCACTCTGCCACTCACAATTTGTTTGGTTTGCTCTGGGACCTGAGGTCCAGAGCCAGGTCAGGATGCCAATCTGACAAAGCTGTCTTGCTGGAAGCATGTGGTCCTGCACACCAATGTCCACATGCACTCAAAGCAAGCGTGCGTTCTATAAGGGAGCTGAACAGCATGTTGGACTTCAGGTCAGGGAGCTCTAATATGCTATAGTCAGCAAAAAAAAGGAGCAGCTTTAAAAAAGTTATTTAGCGCTACAAGGCAAGAAAAAGTTTTTCCAAGGTAAGAAATAGCCCAATGAAGGGGATTTGGTTTTCTGATTTCAGGAACAAATACGACCTTTATGGATGACTTGCTTTGTTCCAAAGGTAAAACTCTAATAAAAATGACTTCAATTTTTATTAGTCATGTAAGTCCTTTTGAAGTGCTTTAAAACCAAATATGACAAACATTTTAAAAGGCCATGTTCGTGGTTTTCAGAGGCCAGAGTCTGAAATTCCTTGCTTGCCTGCTTTCCCTCATTCAAGAGTAAGTTGCAGAGTCAACAGCGTGCCACACTGACAGAGTGCCAAGCTCCTTACTGATAGGACAGTTACAAATCTTGTACAAGTGTCACATTTCTGAGGACTAAAAACATTGATATTCTGCAATACTAAACAAGAAGAAAATGGAGTAAATCACCTAACCTGACACTGCAATGTTCACATACTTCCCTGCGTACTTTTTCACATGATACAACAGCAGCCATTAAGAAACCATCACTGCTAGGCAGTGAGACATCGAAGCCTTGCTGCAGACCCCAAACTTGGGATAATTCATTTCAATTAACAGGTGACATGCTGAGCTTTGCTGTATCCAATAAAGTAGGTATCTATGACAAAAGATGTACTGATAAGGAGAAAAAGAAACAAGTAGTCCCTTACATCTCATTTATTTGGGTTCTATCATCATATTTCTGGCCTGTAGTGTTGGCAGCACCTTTTCACTTCAGGTCCTGTATTTGTAATGTTTGCCATGCATAAGCTGTTATCTGTTGTCTTACAGCAAGCTGTAGAGATGAAATGTGGTCTAAGCTGTCATCTTTACCTTTGTCACATGGACTTGTGCACCATTCATACCTATACTAGAAGCTCCTGCAGACATCATTTTCCCAGGCCTCTGCCTTCGACCACATCACGTCATCTATACATCACTTACTGACGCACTCTACTCTGCCATATCAAATATGCAGTACTTGTCCTGACTTCTTAAGACTGTATAATTTATTACAGCTTACTCGTAACTTCTTATGTGCTATCAAACTCTTGATTATAAACTATGTCCTATGATCTGCAGTCCTTGACAGCCATAATTAGCTTGCCATGTAACTTAGAAAGATCCACATCCCCATCAGCCACTGAGGCACTCATTTATGCTCCCTTACACTCTCCTGCATATAATACCCACGGAAACTTTACAATGACCAGGTCAGACCAGATGTTGGTTATTATGCTAACTTGTTTTAGAGTGGTTTGCATTGGAGGGTACTTCCAAAGATCATCTAGCCCACCCCCCCTGCCACTGGCAGGGACATCTGTTATTAGATCAGGTTGCTTAAGGCTCCATGAAACCTGGCCTTGAACACTACCAGTGATGGGATATCCACAAATTCTCTCAGCAGCAAATTCCAGCATCTCATCATTTTCACTGCAAAAGTATCTTCCTCACATCCAATACAAACTTACCCTCTTTTCAGTTTAAAACCATTGTCCCTTGAACTGTCACTACACGCCCTGGTAAAAAGTTTCTCTCTTTCTTACAAGCCCCCTTTATGTGTTGAAAGGCTGCAGTAACATCTCCCCTGAGCCTTCTGTTCTTCAGAATGAACAATTCTAACTCTTTCAGCCTGTCTTCATAGGAGTTGTGTTCCACCCCTCTGATCAGTTTCAGGCCGCTTCTCTGGACTTGCTGTAACAGATCCATGCTTTTTTTTATGGGCTTAGGGCCTCAGAGCTGGATGCAGCACTTCAGGTGGGGTCTTATCTCAACCTGCTAGCCACGCTGCTTTGGATGCAGCCCAGAACATGACTGGCTTTCTGGGTTGGGAGTGCACATTGCCAGGTCATTTTTAATTTTTTACCCACCAGTACCTCCAAGTCCTTCTCCACAGGACTGCTCTTAACAGTTTGTAAATTTAACCTGACACTTATTGTGCTGAACGCCATCTGGTCAGAGTAACCTCCTCTTCTTTTTCATTCATGCTGCACTCAGGACAAAAGAAATGCCCAGTATTGATGGCAGAGGATAAGACTGTTTTTTCTTTGGGGAATGTGACCCAAGCAGAATCTGGAGTGGAATGTGAACATGCTGAAGAAGGTCACGTCTTTGCTGCCTGAAAACAAGGCATCCCACTAAAGCTGTCACATAGGCTCCATTTACATTCAGTAGATTCAGAATTAATTACAATATTTATCTGCTGGCAGGAGCACCTGAATCATGTCACTTTAGGATGATCCTTGTTTGGTGTGGCAATGCCCACCTTGAAGTAGGAGGCTGCAGGCTGGGGCATAGGGCTGTTGGTTTCTTCAGCTCCTCTCAGGGGACTCTGGGAAGCACCACTCCTGTCCACTGAGGACCTGTTCACACCTGGGCAAGGTCCAATAACCATCTTTGCTTCAGTTCCCTTCATCACAGTTGGGTACTTTGACCAGGACCATCACAGCATCTGGTGTTACCAAGAGGGCTGAGGACTTTGGGGACCACTGCCACCAGTTTTAACCAGCTACTAGAATTTAACAAGGCTTCTGTAACAACAGCAAGTCAGATTTCAGGAAAGATTAATTGGCTTCCTGGTCCGCCTGCCCTGCTGTCAATACACTGCACTCACTGGAGTAACGGGGGGCTTCTCACAGACAGCTTGAAGTGAATGGTTTGTATTAAGTTTTAGTGAGAGGCAGAGAGCTAAACCACCTCAGGAGTACTTTGATCACACCTAACTGGGGACTGTAAAAATATTCACTATTCTTTTTCTTCTGGACAAGACCACATATTTCAAGGTTTTTTTCTTCCCCTCCACTAACTCAAAACCAGAGAGACAGCACTCGTGTCTCTAACAGACTTGACACAATCTGATACACACTACAATACTTGACAACACTGACAACTTTACCTGATTTTGTAGAAATATATTGTTCCTGACTCCTTCTGGAAAATCAGGTTTGATTCTGTGTTCTCACCGAGTAGCACAAGCTTGGATACTGCACGCATTTCTTCCTCCTTGTTTTTTATCCATAAGCCTCCCCAAACTAGCACAGCTTAGGAGGAACAAAGAGGCTAAAAAGGGCTTGATTTATTTTTTTTCCCCTTCCACCATTTGGTGCTCCTGTGGCATCATAAACCTTGGTTCTTTGTCTCTTTTTTGAGACAAATGTGACAACCAGCCCCCAAACCACGTGATCACTCTTTCCATACAAAAAAACCCCATCTGCACACATGAGACAAACTTCCTAGTTCATCTAAAATCACTCCTGGGTTGTGTATCAGAGTTACCTCACCCTCAAACATCCAGCTATAGATAAAGCTACTAAGCAATTACATAGGTTAGAAACAAACCTAACAGGGCACACAAAAAGAGTGTGGTTGGTTCTGGCTGGGTTCAGTGGCCAGGAGTGAGATTTCCAACTTCATGCTTCCAGTTTTGGGTATTATGAGTACCACGGCCTGGGAGTCAGGAGTCTGTGAGGAGTGAACCAGAGACCCCAAATGCTGCAGCAGCCAGTGATGCACGGATGCATACTCCAGTTCTTGTGCTGGAAACAACACACCTGACATGAGGCGGCACATCACTCACTGCTTGGAGATGGAGGAGCAGAGCCTGGGGTTCCCTCCTAAGCAATCCCTTCCTCCTGGTGATCACTGGTAAATACGGTGCTTCCCTTACACAAGACAGCAGCAATATTCTACACTACTCAGCCAGCTGGGATGTCATAGAAAGCATAGGCAGCCCTGTGTTCCCCATGGAAGCCCTGGTGTGACCACAGGGAAAACAGACTTCAGCCTCAACCAGGAGATGCTCCATGTGGCTATACTCCATGGAATATCCACTTAGCCCAGACAAACATACAGCTTTTCTCCTGGATACCTGTAGGAGTGGTACAAAAAAACCTACTTTTTTATAGGAAATTCAGCCCCTCATCCACACCACCAACCGCCCCCTCACAAATTTCAAGCTTTCGTCAAAATAGAGAGAAGTTATAGCTACTCAAAGTCGACACATTTATGAAGATCAGAAAACAAACATTTTTTTCCCCTGCTTTATTCCCAGAAATTCCTGACATTTTCTGGTCATCATTTTTCTAAAGAAAATAATTAAAATAATAACGCTTAGGGCAGATATTCATCTTGGAAAAACTCATCCTAGGCTGTCAAAGTGTAGCACAGTCATTAATCTTGAGGGGAAAGAAAAAAAAGACAGAGAAAAATGAGGAAGTGAATGAAGTCTTCATAAGAGATGTCATTCCTAAGAGTGCTCAGTGGGACTGTGAGTAGACCTGAGCTGAGCCAATCCTTCCTTCCGAAACACACTGGGTGGTGTTTGGTGGGTGGTGCAAACCGCATGGTGGATGGTGCGCCAACCAGCTCCAGAGTGTGCTGAGTGGTGGCTGCCCTCGGGAGCATGGTGGTCAGCACTTCAGCTCTCTCTCCAAGCACAGAATTAAAAGGATAAACTCCAGGTCATATAAGTGAATCGAGTGTAGCTTTAAAAGAAAATGGATATGAGCAATAATCCTACAGATGTTTTTAAAGAGCACTGTAACTGTTTATCCAGGAGCTTCCCTGATCCATCTCTGTCTTTTTGAGGGTCCGATGCTTGTCAAGCACCAGTATGCCACGGCCTTCCTAGAGAGAGTGTCCTGCAGAGAACAACTCTTCTAGGGGCGAGGCAAGCCCTCCTAGACAGTGGGTAATCTCAGCAAGTGTAGCGATTTCTCAGCTACAAGTGATTCCAGCTCTTGTGATTCAGCTCTTTGCAGGATCACCCGAGGCAAACTCGGGGACAGAGAGACAGAAGCCTCGTATGGCAGTTCCACAGAGGTAGCCTTTATTGTCCAGCCACCCTGCGAAGGGGAGGCCAGGGACGAGAACTCCCTGACTCAGGGCAGACTCAGGCCCCTTTTTATGGGGAAGGCAGGGGGTGGGGTAGGAACCAATTAGCCAACTGGATACAAGGTATTACCATAGGGGAACAAAGCATGCTGCGGTTGCTCGCCGTAACCTAGAAGTGAGTTGCGGGAGACAGTGTCCCTTTTTGCCTTCAGGCCTCTCTTCTCCAAGGGAGCACAGACGGCTCCTGTGCTAGAAGTTCACAGCCCTCTACACATCTCCACCACAGACCCCCCTCTGCTTTGGTGTGACACAAGGGTTTATCAGCACTCCTCCAAAAAAAGTGCATAACTGTGCCATGGCTCATCTCCAGTAATACAGACAAATCCTGTAAGACTCACAATAAAATCCTTATCTCATATCCCACAGAACACTTTTTTTTCCCTCTCAACCGTCTTTGTTCCCTCTCACCCTTCTCTCTACCTATAAACACATAAAAGTCATGACTGTAATCTTGTATAAAATTTCAAAAAGACCACCATGAAATGCCGATCACAACATTTAGATTTTGTAGATTACGACTGAATAAAATATGCTCACATTCACACACATCCACACAAAACGAGAAGCTGAACACGTACTCCCAGAGAAGACATCTTTAACTGAAAACTGCCTTCATATTTTGCCTCCTGAAAGGATATAGTTCTAAATGCTGTAAATCTAAGTAGGAAAACCTGCATTACTAGCTAATATACATTAGTCTCAACTTATGCTACTCTTCGGGCATTGATGCTTCTGCCCTTTAAGGTTAATCATTTAAGAAGACAATATTTTGACTTTTTAGAGCACTGTATATTACAAGAAGTGTTGAAGAAAGAACTTCACTGAAAGCCCTTGATGAAACATTCCTCTGAAAAAAACCCAAAAATCAATAAAATCTTTTGAAGTGTTGTTTTGAAGTACAACTGGTCTCATTTTCTGATGTGCCAGCATAAAACTGACTTCTGAGCAATTTCTACAGAAAGAAATAAGTAGGAATTGTCCTATATGAAATGAAAGCCATGATAAAATCAATAGAAAATGTATACAATCTTTTAGATAAATGCAGTTAAGAATTTCAAAAATTAATGAAAGAGACAAGTTCTTGAGCTCAGTGAGGCATGTGTTCGGCATCTTCCTGGAATTCTGGACTGGGGGGAGATTTGATCTCCCTGTTCCCAGGATCCTGGCAACTCTCTTGGTAAGAGAGTTGAAGTGGTCTGTTGGTAGTGCCTGCAGCCTCCCCTGCTTTCCCACTAGGGCTGGTGTGGCTCAGGAAGATGACACGCATCCCACAGTAGAGAGCACACCCAAGCCCACAGCTGCAACAAACTTGAAGTCTGTGTGTGCTTAATAAATGTCAGGTTTTAATAGCATGAATCATTACTGTTAATTGTACTCAAACCCAGCAGGGCCCATGCCCATATTGCATTCATCAACTTGTACAAAAGCTAACAAGCTTTAGCTTCCACATCTGCAAAAGCAGCCTGTGTACCTGGCACAAACCCAAGGAAGCTGCAGCAAGGTGGGAGTCAGCCTCCTCCCGCAGGAAACCAGCGACAGGACAAAAGCAAATGGAGTCACACTGCACCAGTAGAGGTTCAGGTCAGACATCCGGAAGAATTTCTTCACTGAAAGAGTTGACGAGCTTTGGAATGGACTGCCCAGGGAGATGGTGGAATCTTGAACACCCTGGAGGTGTTCAAGAAATGACAGGATGCGGCACTTACTGCCATGGTCTAGTTGACATGGTAGTGTTTGGTCACAGGTTAGACTCGATCTTGGAGGTCTTTTCCACTCTTAATGACTCTGTGATTCTATGATTTGCACCAACGATCTCCTTATCTATTAATTCAACCCTTGACTAGAGTACTATGATATCTATGGAATTGTATAATCTCAATTAATACTAATCAATATTTAATAATTGCAAAGCCCACAAAGACTACTAGAATAATTTGGAACCACTAAATGACAGTACTACCTGACAGGGCTGCAAAAGACCGTATCATCCTTCCTTACATAAAATCTGTTAAGTTACAATGAGCAATTGAAAGTGTACAGCTCACTATTTTTCTTCAGAATTTCAGCAACATCTCCCCATATTTCCAGGACTATCATAGCATTTATCGGATACTCAGAAGTATCAACGTAATGTTTTAGCTGATTAAAATATCTCCACATTTTCGTGTTGCATTGGTAAGAAATGCTACTGATTTAACGTGGTGTTTTTAGGCATGTCACTCCCTTAAAGAATTTTCACACAGTTGTTCCTTTTCTTTTTTTTTAAATACCATAATTTTTTGTGTGTTAAAGTGATATTGCTATTCAAAAGGCACTCCTGGAGCAGTTAGGAGAGGAGACTTGTACCCTTTTCTCCCAAGCATCCATCAAGAGGTGAACAAATCTGACCACTTCCAAAGGACCATGAGCAATGCTCACAATGCCCCTAAGTATGGAGCACTGCCCTGTCCGTGTCTCACAGCTCCCACCTCTGAAGCCACCTGCTGAAGAGCTGCTTCCACTCCCCCTTTCATGTTCCGAATCTTTTTTCCTTTTGAAACATAATTCAACATCACCCGCACACTGCAATGGTCTGTGCAACCTCAGGATTAAATAGTTTGCTGTACACCAGCGGGCTGGCAGCGTCGACATGTCCATGCCACCCCAGGCTTATGATGATACACAGTGTCTCTCTGTCCAACCAGACTTGTGTCATTCTGACCTTCAGGCCAACATTAATGTCAACAACTATTAACTTTGCTAAGTTCATTATGCATTGAGTGTTTTCCTTGGAATTATTCTTGTTTGCAATCTGGCACTATATAACGTTATACTCAGGATTCTATAATTTTCAGAATGGTGTGGAATCAGACTTTGAATACCACTATTACAAAAACAGAACAGCCATCTTTATATTTCCTCAATTTGGAGATAAATAATTGCAAATAATAGAGAAGAAACAGATGGGCAATCACAGCAAGCAGAAGCAGATACGGCCTCTGTTTAAACCGTCGCTGACTCATGCCACCAGAACACCACTTGTACCAAAATGAGACAATATCCCACTCTTCCATGAGCTACAGGATTTCATGCAATCAGGTAAAATGATAGGAATTATGCTGATATTATCATGAAGTCTCAATAGTTCTAATTACAAATGTCATAATTTCACGACTACTGAAATAGTACAGGGCTAATTTGTAAAAACGAAGAAGTGTCCATGCAGGCAGTCATGGACCTATTAGGATCTCCAGGTTCCTGCAGGTGACTCTGTGCCTTCAAAATGATCTTTAAATGCCTAATCTTTTAACGATCTCTAAATACCTTTTAAGACCTTCTGCAATATTAGAGGGTCCTGGTAGGGTTAAGGGGAAACAGCTATTCTGAAGTAATGTGAAAGCCCTCTCAACATCTCTGTTCCAGCTTGTCCTCAATAATAGGTCCAGATTGCACTAACAGTTTTTGTGTCTTAGAACAATTCCTAAGATATTCCAAATACTCAGTCTAATATGTGTGAGTGATATAAGGGACCTTATTGTCTTTCACCCTTTTTCATAATTCTGCGAGAAAAAAAACCTGGCTTGATGCCTTCATTAATATTTTGTAGTTCACTAATAAATGCTATGAAATACAGCCTCAAGTGAGGGAAGTAAATGAACTTTCTGAGCCACTGGCAACTAGTTTTGAAAGACTGCATAGATCTGGTGAGCTCTCAAAAAAAAAAAAAAAAAAAAAAAGAGAAAAAGGAAAATGTGGCCTCTATCTTTCAAAAATAGAGTTAACGAGTACCTGAAGAGCAAAGCAATGTGCCTCTGGCCCTTCCAAAAGCAGGCAGCTGAGTCCCCAGTCCTCTACTTAACCCACAGAGTGAACACGCTACTTGGGTGTCTTATTGAAGAAGCATCAAAAGAACAGAAAACTGACAAACTATGCGTGGGACAATGACCAAACTGTGACATGGAAGAACAGCATTTTTCTGCATCATGACTGCTTTCACAAGAGCAATGAAGAACCTGAAAGCTCATCTGCAGTGCAGAAAATCACATCCAAGGGGACTATGTCCCCAAAAGAAGTGTTCCACATGAAGTGTTTGGCTTTATTTTTAATCCATTTAATAATTCACAAAGAAAGACTACCAACAATACACCTAACCAGAATTTTACCTTTCTGAGTTACAAAAACCAGCAAGTCTGTCATTGCAAACCATCTGTTAGACACAGAGCTGGCAATTCCTCTGCTTATAAATCTGACGCTGCCTTTTACGAGCCTTTGCTGAAGTCATGGTGATGAGGTTGTTACTTCATAACTGAATAATGCAGTTTTATAACTTGTAAATTCCCTGCTGAATGGCTTGAGGGGAACTTGGGGAAAACAGAGGGAGGCAGAATGGCTGAGGAAGACAACTGCTGCAGAAATCTGCCATTCCACTGCCCAGAGGCGACTTCACGTACTCTCTCACCAAAGGCTGAGTCTGCAGCTTCAGAAGGCACTAGAGATTTGAAAAATATTTCAGGATGCATGATAAAAATGGTGCAATGTGTTTTGTCCCTGTTTTCTGCATTGGCTTGAGAGTAGGAAGAGAGCATTCAGAGGTTGTGCTGACTGTGTTTGGCTCATCAAATAACATTTTGCTCTCCAAAGATATTACTGTTATATTTCTGAGTTACAAACTCGAAATTTTTGCAGGTCCGGTCTGGGCCTCTGGAATTTCTTGGATTGCAAAATCACCCTGCTACATACAATTTCTGTTCATAATAGGAAATGAGGGTCCTGTAAAAAATACTAGCAGAGAAACTCAAATTATTTATAAAGAAAAGTAAGTGCTTTATTGAAAAAGATAAAGAAGTGAAACTGCAATACAGCATTGCAGTAGAGCAATGCATGAAATTGAATGAAATGCTACAGCATAAGAGGGATAAGAATTCACAGAGAAACGCAGCAAAGAAAATTATTACAAAGTATAAAAGATTAAACTGTATTTCTATGCTACATGTTAAACCCCAGGGTACTTCAGGGTATATATTTGCAGATAGTGTGCCTAAACAAGAGTCTGGAGAAAGTTATTTCTGTCAATGAAAGGCAGATTTTTCTGTCACCAGTGCTGAAGTGGCCATTTTATTCCCTGCCAAACTACAGATTGCTTTGAAAGAAAAGAGGTTTCCTTTTTATTATGATGACTCTAAACCAGTTACAGCTGTGCAACAAAACAGATGTGGAATGGCAGAAGTGGAGGAAAGTTCACTGGATCAAATGTAAAGGAAATAATTACGAGACAATACACTATTCTGGAGCCCGAAGGCAGTGCAGAACTGCTGACATCTTTAATGTGGGTTCCCCCTTCCCAATAGCATGATCTGCTGACAAATGCAAGCACTGTTGAATTGTATATTCTCGCTCCTGAAAGGCACCAATGCCGCGCGTGCTGCTGGGATGGTCTGAATTTTAATGCTGCCCTATCACAAGAAGAAATGGACACAGTGATTCTTATCATGATGATGTTCTGCCCTTCCCTCACATAATTTTCTTCACCTTTTTTATTTCCTACAGTCAAACTGAATACCTGCAAATGAAGAAAAGCACTCTTCCTTTTCCACTTTCCATGATCTTGTCGGGTATTCCCCATATATTATATAGAATACTCATTCACTGTGTAATCAGAGTACTTATTCACAGTCAACACTCCAGGAGTCACCAGAGCTCAAGGGAACATATTTGAGCTATCTTTAAATTAGCTATCTCAGTAGTGATAGCAGGGTAGCTATCATAACACGGAGCACATCAGAGCACGATGAATATTGCAGCTGCTTGAAGTTACCACAGGTATTTCTAAGAGAGCTACAACCTCAGCAGCATTTCTAATGAGGCGTTCTCTTTTTTTACCTTCATATTTACTGTAACTATTTTAAGTTCACAAAAGAAGAAGGGAGGATAACGAAATAGAGTAAGAAAAGGAAGGATAAAAACCAACATGAATTAGCTGACAGAAGAAAACAAAAAAATCAGGCTTCTTCATCCCTTAAGTCATTCAGGTTATTAAGTAGTATTTTTACCATATTACCAGGTAAAACAATCTTTTGGTCTAGATCTGCTCAAATTGAAGCCAACAGCCAGAAATTTAAAAAAAGCACAAACAAAATGAATGGGATAACACTATCAGGTAGAGTGACTTACCAGGGCTGGAAACTACATAGAAATCTGATGACAAACACTAGGAATTTTGGAAAGTTGCTACTTTTACTAAAACTTAGGATTCTGAAAGAAGCTAAATTTGCATAATGGACTCTTACACATTTGCTGAAATCTTCCCAGGAAATAAGAAAGCATATGCTTACTTTTGGGTGAGAGGGATGTAGTTCTGATCAGAAGAATGAATGGATATGAGGCAGGCCCCTAGGTATGATGCAAGCAACATCCAAGACTATTATTTATTTCTCCAAGATAAGCACATTTCCAAATTATTAGTGCTGGGAAATTGCCCACATCTGGAAAGTCATATCAGGCATCATGTACACAACAGAAAGGATATCAGTGAAATGACAACACAACTTACCAAACAAACTTTCAAATCCCTTACTGGTCATCCTTGTTTGACTTAAACCATTATCTGAGTGACCCAGTGTTCTGGATCAGAGATCTTCACACAAGGGAGTATACATAGACAGATGAGCTGTCAGTCAGTTCCTTCTCCTCCTGTTTTGAGACTTTTGATCTATCTACTTTTCTTAAAGAAACATCCCTACTGATGCATTTTCAATACCTCATGCACTTAATCTTCATTTTCACCCAGATTGTTTCCTTAGCTAGGTAACTTAAATGATCAATGTATTATGAAGCCAAGAATTACCACAATATATTATGAAATATCTGGAAGACTTCAATAATGGTACTGGAAAAAGTTGTTTGAATTATATCCCAAAACTTGCACAAAGCCCCAAACTTATGTAAACCTATATTGAACTGAAAACTCTTCTCATTCCACTGGATTACCACATGTCAGAGGTCTTGTGCAACTGAAGTAGAGATACGGAATAAAAATGAGCCTAAAAGCCAAAGTCTATCATAAAAGATTTAGTTTTAAAAAGAAATACTGCTATAAATACCCATGAAAAGCATTCCTGGCAAGTACTCTCCAGAGGGAGTGCCACAGATCCAGGAAGAGATACTAAAGATGAATGTTGAAGCTTAATTTTCTAAGAGATATCAGATTTTTAATCTCCGTAGCCTCTAGACACAGAAAGTGAATTTGATCATGTAAAAAGATGGTAATCAAAAGCTTGGACAGTCATAAAAACTTTCTGGGGGAAAAGGATAATACTGAATAACACAATATTCCAGGCTGTCCTATGGTCTGCACAGCTTCTTATCAACAAATTTACTTTCCTGAACATATCCAGAGCAAATATTGTCCCCAACTTCACCAAAGCCACTCAACTGAGGTCCATGAGTTCAGAAAGAAGCAGAAAAACACAGGATTATGTTATTTCGTGCAACTCATCATTTATGAACCATGCTAACAACATCCACTTGCAATAAAAAAAAATATACAGAAATATCTACATAGACTGTTAGTGGTTAACTTTTTATATAAAATTATCTTTCTCTTTTGGAGAAATTACTTTTTTTTTAACTAATGAAGCATATTCATGGGTAACTATGTCCTCAGAGAACAGTAACATTAGAAATAATTATGAACCCTCTTAATTACTTAAAGCTGGTTTTCCACCCACTTAGCACACTATTGCTGTGCTAGCCAACTGAAAAGTGACACACTGACAGTAAGGAACTGATTATATCACCACCAACACATTCAGAAAAAGCTAAGAGCCAAACATTGGCTTGTCCTTGGGAAAGAATTCAAGTCTAGGAAAAAAAGCCAAACTAAACCAGGTAAAAGCAGTATCAGATGCAAGACTTGAGATATTTGTGTACTAATGTCTCTTCCCAAAGGCCAGTTTCAGGAAGACATGCCCATACTAGCACAGGTAACAGGCCAGGAAGAGATCAGTGTGACAAGCACACACAAAAGACAACAGAACCAACTTTACCTCTCTGCAATGTGAGGGAACAAAGACACGATTTTCCGTACGTCTTTAATTTTGGCTTATCTTTAAAAAGACTTTTCAGAAAGAATGGTGCTCATATGCTCCACATTCAAGGGCACATTCTCTCCAAAGGATGTTAAACATTTTGGCCAGGAATAACTATACTGTGGCTCTGCTTCCGTAAGTGCCACTGCATAGAAATACAGGGTAATACTTAGTGGATGAGAGAAGTATTGTTCATGCAGTGGCACCTACAAAAACAGAGCAGGCCACAGCACAAATCTTCTGGACCAAGACTTGTGGGGAATGGTACTGTGCATTTTTATTAATTCAAGAAAAATAAAAAGTAACAAATAAAACATACCAACAGCTCCCTTGTGTCTGAGAATTACTTAGTTATGTCCAGCTCTGTTGGATCTGATCTTCATCAACAAGGACTGATCAGAAATGTGAAGGCTGTGGGCAGCCTTGGCTGCAGGACCATGAAATGGTAGAAGTCAGGCTCCTGAGAAGATGTAACAAGGAAAACAGTAGGATCACAACCTTGGACTTTGCGAGAACCAAATCTGCCTGTTAGGGGAATCTGCTTGGAAGAACTCCATGGGATACCATCCTAGAGCAAAGAGGTGTTCAAGAGCTGGTTGACTTTCAAGGATCTCCTCCTCCAAGCTCAAAATTAGTCCATCCCTAAAAAGCAGGAAGTCAAGTTCAGGTGGCAGGCAGCCTCCATGGATGATTAAGGTCCTGCTGACTGAACTCAAACAGGAAAAGGAAGTGTACAAGAGGTGGAAGCAGGGACAGGAGAAATGTGGGAACAGCCTGAGCATGCAGGGGTGGGATTGCAAAAGCCAAAGCCAATCCGGAGTTGGTATAGGCAACAGCGAAAGCTTCCACAAGTATATCCACAACAGCAAGAAAACTAGGGAAAATGCAAGCCTGCTGCTGAATAGGAATTAAGACCTGCTGACAAAGGACAAGGAACCAACTGCATTTTCTACCTATAAACTGATGAAGTATAGTCTAGGTAGGTGGACAGTGAGTTAGACTGAAAACTGTCAGGCTCACAGGGTTGTGGTCAGTGACATGAAATCCAGACCAGCCTGAAAGCCAGTCACTAGTGGTGCACCCTATAGTTCATACTGGCATCTACTAAATACTGCCTAGTATCCTCATTAATCACCTGGATAACGGAAGAGAGTGCACCAGCAAGTTTGCAGATGATACAAAATTGGAAGGAGTGGATAGTACATCAGATGGATATGCTGCCATTCAGAGGGACCTTTCAGAGAATGGAGAAATCAGCTGACAAGGACTCCATGAAATTCAATAAAGAAATTACATGTCCTGTACCTGTGAGGGAGTAATGCCAAGCAACAGGACAGACTGTGATCAAACAGCTGGAAAGCAGTTATTCAAAGAAGGACCTGGGGGTCCTGGTAAGCACCAAGTTCAACATAAGCCAGCAGTGTGTCCCTGTGACAAAGGCCAACAGCCTCCTGGGCTCCACCAGACAGAGCACTGTCAGCAGGTGGCCTTGCCCCTCTGCACAGCACTGCTAAGACACACCTGGAGTGCTGTGTCCAAATCTGGGGTCCTTAGTTTAAGGGAGATATGGACATACTGAGAGAGGCCAGCAAAGCTACACAAAGGTGAATAAAGTCTTGAAGCATCTATCATATGATGAGAGGCTGTAAAAGCTGGTTCTGCTCAGCCTAGAGAAGAGAAGGCTCTGGGGATTTATCAATGAATGTAAATACCTAATGAGCATGTAAAGAAGATGGAGCTAGAAGCTTCTTACTGGTGCACAGTCAAAGAAAAAGAGGTAATGGGCACAAACTGAAATGCATGGAATTTCATTTAGACATCATAAAAAACAGTTAGTCTCAAGAATGGTCAAATGCTATACACGGTTGCCGACAGAAAGTGTGGAGTTTCATCTTTATAGATATTCAAAATACAACTGGTCACAGCCCTAGGTAACCTGCTCAAGTTGGCCGTGCTTTGAGTAGCCTTCATGATTTCCAGAGGTGCCTTCTGACCTCAACTATTCTGTGACTGCAATTCTGTTTCTCCTAGTATCCTGATAGTTGGCTTCCTACAGCGTGAAAATACACAGCATTTTAAGAGCACAACAGCAAAGAGAGCATACATGCTTGCATGTACACAAGTACTCTACACAAGCAGAACAGCAGAACTTTACAGGCCTGCAATACTCTGTAGAAGTTGTACCACAACCTCTGTTCTTTGGCCAAGAGAGAGAACTGACTCAAGTCCCTACACAGCAGAAAAGCAGTTATCCCTTATTCATCATTTTTCAATCAAAGGAAAAGAGAGAAAGTGTGATGCGCATGCTGCACAGATCAGGAATGTCGGGAAGCAAGCGCCAGCCATCAAACCACATCTGTAGTCCTGGTGTATCATTTTACACTGCTCACAGCTGGAATGTGCTGCAGCAGCATGGCCCAATTGGCAGCTGGCGTGTCAAACCCAGTGCCTACATTCATCTGGCTGCCTTTTCCCTGGGCAGCACAAAGAATGGCTGGCTGAGCAGCCAAACGCCTCCTCCCACACCAGCTCACAGGCCTCTGGGCTCTGCTGCCTGGCTCTGAGGGAGCAGATGGGAAGAGGTTGCTATTTCTGGGGGCGAGAGAGAGGGAATAATCTTTGGTTGCCCATGGGGTGGGCAGGATGGCTAAGGAGGGAAAAGGTGTGAGCGGGTTGCTGCTGCCTACTGCTGCCTAGGGGTGGTGGGGAAGGTGGGTTCTTGTGCAGGAAGAGTGGATATGGGAAGATGTTGTTAGAAGAGTGGGTGGTGTTTCAGGTGGAGAAATGGGGTAGCCCTCTCTGGGATAACACAGAATGGATTCAGCTGTCAAGATTACTCTGCACCAGTACATCTCTGTAAATTCCTTCTAACAGCACTGGTGATGAAATGCCTTGTTTCTAATATCACAGTCCTATGCTATTTAATTCCCCACCTTCCCACTTCAGCTGTGAGCACATCACCTCCCTGCCCTGGTTGATGCCCAGCTTCTCTGGTGCATGCACAACTGCAGCCACTCTGCCACGCAACCATGCATATAAGGAGATCAAAAGGATGGAGCTACCAGTCTGGCAAGCCTCTTCCAAACCGGCACGTTCCTTCCTTATGTACTCGTTTCTTTGACATATGATATTGCTTAAACACCTTCAGTGCTTTGACTGTAAACAGGAAGAATCCTATTAATAGGAAGAAGAGGCATTAACTTTTTCTCTACCAATAGACTACTAATAACTTTTACTGGCAGTTTCCTGTCCTCTCAAGTCAATTTTTCAGGTTAATTTTACTTTACTATAGCTATGCAAAATTATGAGGTAATTTTCCACTGATGTATGCAAACTTATCTAGATACACAGACATATGCAGTATTAGACAGAAGAGACACAGCATCAGAATTTATATTAATACATAGTTAGTAACTTGACTGACCCAAGAGAGAATGTGTTGGACACTGACAATCACAGGAAAATGTATTTGACACTCAGATTCCACACACTCCCTGTGCCATAACTACATACAGATATATATAAAAATGCCCGTGCTAACCTCACCAATCCTAGGCAGGGTAGTACTCGGGCCAAATGCATAACTCTGCTTTCAAAACAAAGGCAGATTCCAGGTCCTAAAGCCAATTTGCTTGTAAGACTCACAAATTCCCCATAGAGTCTGAAGTGAGGTGCCCATCTGCTCTTCTCCACTGGAGATATACTTCCACAATGATAAACAGCTGCTAGAAAAACTTTGAGACAGTAACTGAGAACAATATAAATTAAGACAAGTTATATCAGCAAAGTCCCTACAAAAACCCATGCATTTCTGATAAACCAAAGGGCCTGCCTGAGACGTAAATACCCTCTCCAGCTAGTGGGCCCATAATGGCACTCCTAATCCTCTATGATCCACAGCTCCAGGGAACATTTTCTACCCCACAGGAAAATTATCCATCTCTAATAGCTGCAGGATGCTAGACAGATGGGGAATTAAGGCCACACACTAAAGACATTGAGTTTTGTGTGGCTATCTTTCTTGTTTGGCAGTACAACTGTTACCCTAGACAGGGTGATGTGGCCTCAGCTGTCAGGAAGGGGAGAGTCCCCACAGGAGGTGTCTGGAAACAGCTGGGAAACCTCCCCACACTTTCTACCCCATGATAAATCAGCAATAAAACAGCGCTTTGTAAACGAAGCAAATACCTGGATTTAGCGTGGCCTTTCTTTGCAATGACCCTTGCAGCATTGTACAATGATGGGAAAGTGCCACAGTGTTCATTTTACATCAGGGGAACCGGCAGCACTGCTAATGGCAGTGATGGAAACTAAATCCAAAGCTGCAACACTGGCTCCATGGTTATCTAAGTTTTACCATTAATATCACTGAAGCCAAATTTCACTTAGTTCTTCTGAGTCCTCCACATTCCTTTCAGCATCTTTTTTTGGTATGCATTTGCTTCAGCTTTTTTAAGGTGTGCAAAGAGCTGTTCCCTAGGATTCCTCTTAGCAGTACCTATTTCTTTGTTACAAACACATGCATTATATACCAGGGAAACAGAGAACAGTTTTGCACTTCTTAATTCAAGTGTCCTAAGGTGGATATAGAGAGAGGTGAAGACTTTGAGAAGCTGAGAAAAGAAAAATAGCCTGAAATTTAAAACAATAACCTGCAAAAATTGATTAACTACTTTTGCTTGTGTTTAAACTGGCACGGGACACAATGCAAACTTTTTCCATGACATCTCCCGAACACACCATCTCCTGGACCCACTGGAGTCAATTCTAAGAGCACAGAGACAATGCAGTGCCTGTAATCATTCAGGTTGAGGCCTCTGAAGTGAGGCACATGGCAATGTCAGCATTACTATGCCTTGAGCATGATGCAGCACTTCCCCTGTTAATTTTTGTCTTATATTTTTTTTCCATCCTATCACTAACCTGCTGGAAGTTTTCTCCCATGGTTGAACGACTCTCTCACCTTGTCTTCGATCCCTCTCAAAATCTGCCCATGACTTTCTGTTCCCTGATCTCACCATGTTAACAATTCTGCCTTCACGTTTCCAAAGAGTGCAGTCCCAGTGCCAAGCCCTCCTTCAGCCTCATGAACCCCCATTCCTACCCCCTGGCACTTTGATCCTTTCTGAAGTCATTCTGTTGGTTTAACACCATTAACATTCACAGAAAAGCCACGGGACTATTACTTGAATATGGGCGTTGCCAGAAGCCCTGGATTTGGCTCACTGAGATGATACATCTCCAGCAGAAACTAGCTCATGGATTCTGGCACAGTGCCAAAACACTAAACCTGATACATGGATAAAATTTATTTCTTGAATTAGTGTCACAGGACACTGACTTCTCTCGTCACCACAGACAATCAGAACGTGCTCTCTCCTTACTCCAAACTCAAAACCAAACAAGCAAAAAAACTCAACCCAACCAAACCAAATCAAACTCAAGCAAACGAAACCAAAGCAAAGCAGATCTTTGACAAGTCAAGAATGGTTCTCAAATACATCTGTGCCCCTAAACGTAATACCATACCTTTGAGCAACATCGAGCCACATCGTTATCAGCAGGAGCTAATTAATTTCCAGTCACCACAGTGCTTTAAAGAAGGTTGTAGGGAACAATCCTTAAAGAAGGAAGCCCCACTCCATCTCTGGCCAGCATGTGGGGCAGGGCCATCATTTACCATCACTTGGAAAAGCAGTAGTGTTCACCACCACCTCTCACCATGGGCAGGAAAGTAAAGCAACTCAGTCTGGCTGATGCAGGATGCACATGTGATGATGGCTCGATCTGGTCAGCCTGCATCCAGCATCATATGTCATCAAATACAGTCTGCATGCTACAGACTTTTTAAAAGCCACGATGAGGAGACAGCATGCTCTTCAATGATAGATAGCTCTAAACAAGCTCATACATAAAATTAGAAGCCATCTGTAGAACTGCAATTTCCATTCTGCCATGGAATTGAAAGGAGGATGATTATTACAGCAGCAATTGTTAGGGCTGCTATATCAAAAGGTCAACGTGCAATTACCTACACCCATCAATACATACACACAGAACAAACAGCAAACCATTGTCATTTCAAGAGCTTGTAACTCCTCCAGGCATGTCATGTAGTATACAAATCTGAGCCCAAGAGCACTCACTTGCCATAGTAAAACTAGAAGGTCTATTTGTAGGTATATTTGAAGTTGAGAAGGGCTTATAAAACCTGGGTACATTTTCATGTCAGCTTGTTTCACGTACTTCAGCAGAACAGCTTTTACTTTTTCTTATTGAGAAGTTTTGCACCCTATTAACCTTCTTTCTACTGTATCAGGAACATGAGCACAGCAATATTATTCTCTTGTGAAGGAACCAGAGGCCAGATTTTGACCAAGGACTGATCCTTCTCATTGATGCTTTCACTCTCAGTACATTTGCAGAATGTAACCAACTTACAAACCACATTCCTACAGGATTGAAATGTCTATTGTTACTCGCAGTAAAAGGTGAACTACTTTACTGAAACAAAAACTTTAAACTGGCATTGTTCCTTTAACATTGCAAAAGCTTCTTCTGAAATCAAACCCATATTTTCTATTGGCTTCAAGACATTTTTAAAATTGTTAAATGTTCTGTGATTGTGATCGGAGAAAATTAAATTATTTTATTTCACATAAGAGCTTCAACTTCCAAAAATATTATCAATGAGGAAATGATATACTAGTTCAATAAGATGCTCCACTACAATGCCCCACAAGAGTATCACCGAAATTTTAGGTGATGAACCCTGTAATATTGAACACTATATGAGACTGAAGCAAAATACCGAGGGAATCTTCAGTGCATTAAAAACAATTACCAACTAAACTAAGATCAATGACATGACAAACTACAACACAGGAATGATTTTGCTTGCTTGAGCTGTTTCATCTACTTTCAAGCTCCAAACAGAAATCTAACTTGGAGCTTCTGAATTTCATGACCTTCTAGTATAATTTGCTTAGTTCACAACAAAACCTTGCAGATAAATTTATCAGTATAGTTTCCCTGATGGCATAAAACTAGTCTGATCTGTTGCAATTCATTCTGTTACAAAGCAACAATACACCATGGATCAGCCACTGACATTATCTCAACCTAAAATGTACATTTATTCTTGACACCAAACATGGTCTTTGTTTTTAAAGGGCAGTTGTAGTTAGATCATTATATAAAACTACAGGAAAATAAATCTCCAGTGTGTCAAAAGCATCAAACAGCTTGGTGCCGATGGCAAACTTTCTGAGAGCACACTAAATCCCACTGTCTCCTCTTGGACACTGTGACACTGACCATAACTCTTTGAATGCAACCATCCAGCCAATCCCTTCTAGCAGCCATACTCCTCTTCCACTCTACTTATGCAGACCTAGTATTTATTACCTTCAAACCTCCTCTGGGCTACCTATACTTGCCATCTGCATAGGACTTCACAGCAAACTATTATTACAGAACTACTGCTCTTCCATAATTACTGGTTTAAGAAGAGAAAGAGGAACTCATATCAGGAACTCAAGCCTCTTTAAGTTTTTAATGAGGAAGGAGAAAGAACCTAGAAAATTAATATGGAACTGTACTTTGATTTCCAGTTTATGTCTGGCATCTTTTGCCTTATAATGACTGTTTCTACACTAAAAGAGAATATAAAAAGGTCTTACCTCAGTTACAGTCTACTGCCTAAATGCATTACGGATATTTTGTCTGAGGTGTCAAAAACTATGGCAAAAGCTAGGTCATTAAAAAAAAAAGTGCCTATCTAAATAGCATGGTTATGTTAAGGATAAAAGAAAAATGTATTGTGGTTGAAGTCTGGCATGTGTTCGGGAACGTAAAACAGAACACTCTCTCAGAGGCAACATTGGGAGACTCTCAGTTATAACACACAGTTATTTCCACTATAATATAATTCAGATATTTCAAATATTTCAAACATTTACACTCTTTGTACAGCTATAATACTTTTGAAAATCCACTGTGTTAGAGGAGTGCATTTATGGGGCTGAAGGACAGGACGTGGCAAGCAGAGATGACATTCATCAGTCACAGAGCAGGGGGATGCCTCTGCCTGAGGCAATGGCACAGTTCTAACATGCATTTTTACATGCAGCTATAGAATTTCAGACTCCAATAACAGAGTCAGCTTTTACTACCCTATGCCTAAAACAGCTTTGTCAAAAGGTGTTAAGTACCCTGGTCTTTTGCTTTGGAGTAACAGTTTTTGCACAGTAGGTGCAATTTCTTCTTGATCACAGCTAATCATTTAAAGTAAAATTAAATTTTAGTACATTAAATTTTAGTACAAAAATGGTAAGGAACTTACGTGTATTTCCTATTCAAAACTTGAACAAAAAACCTTGAAGCAAACAAAACTTAATGATAATATCTCTACCTATTCCTATTAAAAAGACTAAATTATAAATAAAACCATTTAAGCATTTAATTCCTTAAGCAATGAAAATCTTACTCAAAAAAATGAAAGAAAACTGAATATATTTAACATTGATTCACTTTGCACTTGATGAAATGCAGAGGAAACCAGAAGTATATCTACCTCTGAAACCAGAAGGTTTTAAATATGACTGTGCTTTGTTTTCTTTCCATGCAAGGCAGTATCTAAATCATTGCTCTACACCACCCACACAGCCATACTCTCATGCCCTTACCAGAACCCAGCTTTATTCTTGTAATCTCAAAGGGAATCAAGGCTAAACCTTAGTCCTATGAAATCAAGCTGAAGCTTCCCCTGCTGTCACCAGAGCACCAGAAATACAAAGTGGATGGTTCACACCACCCACCAGAGATACTGATGCTAGGACTGGATGGACCCCCTTAGAAAGGTAAATAGCTCTTTCCATCAGCTGTGGAGAAAGACTGAAGAAGCCTTCCCTAGGTTTGATGTGTAATTTTAAAATTTCCAGAGCTAGATGGATACCAGTGTGACCAGGAAAGAGATCTGGCACTTGTCACAAAGGAACGTCAGTTAGGCCACTTTTTTATAGTAGGAGTTGTTCATAAAAATAAAGGTCACTTCCTTGACCCCAAATGCAAAAGAAGATGTCTGTAAGAGTAGCACAGCCATTCCAGCTGTCTGAGGCTGTGAGAGCCCTATGATTAGTTTATTAGAGGACTGGAAAGTGCCTTTCATCAGTGCCAACTTTCTCATATCTGACAACATACTATGTAGAGTGTTTAGCTCTATATATTTAAGCAAGAAGAGAAACCCAAGGCACACTATTCACTCCAATTACTCACCAAGATGTGAAGAATCTCTCATCTCAGGAACATAAAAACAAACAACAATTGTAACATATATTCTTCTGAGAACAAGCCATGGTTTGTTCATAAAGCTTTTGAATTTTCTGGCAAGTCCTTCTGCATATTGACAGGCTGTAATTGCTGCCTCTTAGCTAAAGTGAACCTCCAGCCTGGTGCCTGACCTTGTGCCTGACTTCCACTTTCATCTTTTATATTGACTTAGATAAAATCTGGGCCTAACACATTTTGGCAAAGTACCACAACTTGATACTGTTTTGCTTTTGACAGGCTTCTCCTAACTCTGGCCACTTCTGTGGCTTCACTCACTGCAACTACTCGGTATCATCCAGGGATCAAAATGTTCAAGTGGTATGCTGCTGGTAAAAAAAATCCCCAAAAGCCTCCTTCAGGCCAAAGGAAATTCACTGCCTACCCTTGAGCTCAGCTCTCCTCATTATCGGTCTCACTGGGCTTGAGTCTGGAGGCAGAGATTGGCTCCAGGTCAGAGCAGAGGCTGCCAGCCCCCAGCAAGGCTCAGGTCTGGCACAGACCCCAGCAGAGACCTCGGCAGCAGGCGTGACAGCTGGGCCCTGTGACAGAGGTGGAAAGGCTGGAGCTTCCAGAGCAACCGCAATGACAAAGCTGGCAGTTCTGCAGTTAAACAAGATTTGAAACAGATATTTTGGCCACTCTTTGCTCATAGGTTTGGAAACAGAAAGGTCATCAATAAAATTTCTCAACAAGAAAAGCCACAATGAAATCAACATTGTGATAGAGAGGAATGCAGGCCTTTGCAAAGATCCAGGATTTCTAAGTAACAAATTCCAGAAAAAGAAGGCAAAGCTGACACTTACTTGGTTGCTGATGCTTTCTGAGCAGAAAGATTGAACTGGCTTCTTTGTGTCATGGCCCAAAAGTCTCCCAGAGGGGAATGGAACACTCCCGCCCCTCTCTTCCCACTTTGAGTCCAAGATACTTACCAGCTTGAACCCACACTGGTAATTTTCTTTCCTCTCTCCCTCAGAGTAGTAGAAAATAAATACGTATAATGTTACCCAAGGTGGGGTTCATCCAAGTACAGTCATCTAAAGCCGATGTCACCTCAAGGCTTTTTCTGTAGCTGGCCAAGAGAGGCTGCCTTGGAAAGGGGCTCAACCTCTATGCATCTTAGAACGGGAGGCATTTACTTTTAAATGGACGAAAGTGGACAACAAATTCCCACCAGATTAAATGTGATGTTTTTCAGGAAACTTCTTTCCTACATAAGACAATTGTGAGTAACGAAATGGTTGGCAAAATAATACTAAAATAAAAATGGTCTGCATCAGTTCAGGGTAATCCCCAGCTTCAGACAAGGTCAGGAATTTCTGCAGCAGTGAATAGGAGCTCTCTGGATTTCACAGTGGGGTCTATGGTGGCGATGTGATAAAGCTACCGAGCTGTTTCTGTGTCAGAGGATTGCTCTCCTAGCCCTATTGCACTGTGTTTGTGGCACTTCTATGCTGACAGGAGAGCATACACAGACTGTGTCTGGGATGAGAATCATCTGCTATAACTTGCTGCGTTCAAATGTTAGAAGGCAGCTGGATTCAGCTCTTTCATGCCGACCAAAGTGATGGAGAAGAGACACAGAGGGGAAATGCACTACTTTAGATGTTCCTTGCAGCCTCACTCCTCTGCTCCCTTGATCCTCATTAAATGTTTGCTCAATCCATCAGATTTATTCAACTATTGTTTTCCCAGCTCAGATGTTTTGCAGGACTCTGACAACACAACCATTCCTGATGAACATCTGGGATCCCCAGCAATATACTGCAGAAGAAAGAACAACACATAGTACAAAATAAAAGAACAAAAAATTACAAAAGACGTGGCTTCATCCAGACCATAGGCCACAAGATCCAGAACCTCTCTTACCTCTCTTTTCCATGCATACAAATGATGAAGGAAGGCTAAAATGGTACCCTGAGTGAGCACTACCTTGCAGACTGCTTTGTAGGATTCATACATTTTGAGAGTAGTTTTTATGTATCATAATAAAAAGTGAGCTGGAGTTGATACACGATCCTTGAAACAGAACAATTTTAAAGCCTCATAAAGGCTAGGAAAGGCTATAATGAAGAGGAGATCTAAATAAAAAACACAACTGACTAAAAAAAATCACTAGCAACTCAACTGGGAAGAGTGGCTGGAAAGTTGTCTAGTAGAAAAGGACCTGATAGTATTAGTTGACAGCAGCTGAACATGAGCCAGCAATGTGCCAAGAAGGTGGCCAAGAAGGCCGATGACATCCTGGCCTGGATCAGCAATGGTGTGGCCAGCAGGACCAGGGCAGTGACCGTCCCCCTGTACTCGGCACTGCTGAAGCCACACCTCGAAACCTGTGTTCAGTTCTGGGTCCCTCACTGAAGAGAAGACATTGAGGGGCTGGGGCGTGTCCAGAGAAGGGCAACGGAGCTGGGGAAGGGTCTGGAGCACGAGTTCTATGAGAAGTGGCCAAGGGAGCTCGGGGTGTTTAGCCTGGACAAAAGGAGGTTCAGGGGGGACCTTACTTGAAAGCAGGTTGTAGCAAGGTCAAGGTTGGTCCCTTGTCCCAGGTAACAAGTGAGAAGATGAGAGGAATAGGCCTTAAGTTGCACCAGGGGAGGTGTAAATTAGATATTAATATAAATTTCCTCACTGAAAGGGCTGTCAAGCATTGGAACAAGATGGCCAGGGAAGCAGTGGAGTCATCATCCCTGGAGGTATTTGAAAGACTTTTACATGTGGCACTCAGGGACATGGTTTAGTGGTGGACTTGGTAAACTGTTGGACTTGATGACATTAGAGATCTTTTCCAACCTAAATGATTCTGTGGTTCCATGAATGGATGCTTAAGGTTCTCAAGCCTCTGCACAGGCTTCAGCTGTCTATGACCTAAGAACTAGATGGAACTTGGCTCTCCAGGGTGCCTCTTGTCCAACTACAGCTTAATACGGGTCAATTAAAATAGGACCAAGGAGAACCTAATCACTATATTTTTAAATTATGCTATTGCATTTTAATTCATCTGTCTCTAATAAGCCTAGTTAAACTCAAAAAGAAAACAATTATGTCTATTAAAACATATAATATTAATACTGTTTTACTTACATTGGATAATTGAAATCATACATGCTTGTCAAAGTTCCAAAACAAGTCAAATACTTAACATGGTTTATTAGTAACAAGTTAAATGGAAGACAGTGGTTAAGCACCTAGAATACAAAGTGCTGAAACCAATTCTGACAGCACTACTCTCTTCTGCAAATACAGATAATGTATCTTTCTTGACAATTTATTTAAGTATTTTTGGTTCACTGAATAATTCATTCCAAGCTGAAACCAATCAAGAGTTGAGGAAATAAGAACCAAAACAAAAAGCTTCAGAGACAACGTGCTTTCTAATTTCATCTTGTGAATAAAAGTACAGGGTGAGAGGATGAGCAGTGCAGTTCTGAAGCCTTAAATGCAGTTCTCAGAAATAAACACATCAATTAATTAATTACAATGTTCTTTTGTTTAATGAATTACTTTGTTATAAATGCTAAAACTTGCAGAAAAAATAGTGAAAGGCAAAATATATTTCACACGTATAAAGTAGTCCTGACTTTTAAACACTTTAGGAATGCTGCTTTTGAACATTTTTCAGTAAATCCGCTATTTTGTTCTTGTGCAAGTTGGGACAATAATTATTATCCAGGAAAAACTGCATTATTCCTTTTGGCTTGTTTGTTTTACTAAAATGCATAGATCCAGGATTTGAGCAGGATTACCTCCCGCCAAGTGTAAGCCAAGTCTGTAGACTTCATGCTCAACACACAACTGTACTACACCCAACGCCACAGCCCTGCTCTGCCATGTTTCCCTGCCTTCCTTGCAGCCATGCAAGGAAAGTGACTGAGTTGAGGCTTGGGGGGCATGGCTGAAAATGTCATACACTTTAATTGACTGAAAAAAACAGTACTTACACGAACCAGAAAAAGAAGCAGAAGAATGTGTCCAATACTGCTTCTTGCTCCCTTAGAAGCAGATTCAAACATGTAAATGATCATTACAACTAAGAGCAAAAAAGAAGAAAATGAGGAAAGTCAATGTGAAGGAGTCCTCTTTCAGAGATCATGTTGCTGAAGTATTTGCTTTCTGTTAAAATTCTTCAAGCTGTAAATTTAAAATATTGCATGTCCTTTATCACTCAGAAGACAACTTTATGCTGCTTAATTTGTATCCAGAAGAAATGAAGGGAAAAAAGCTCCACCTGACACTCACTTATGTAGTCTTTTCTTAGTTCTGCTGTATTACTGCACAAAAGAGATAAAATAGCATCACTGGGGAAGCTATGAATGCTTCAGTGTAGCGAACGGCCTCCTGGGCACTTGTCCTTGAACAGCCCCGCACCAGCTTCCTCTGAACGTCGTGCTGGAAATGAAGGGCTGGGAGACTCCAGGAGTGCCTGGCCACTATCTACAGAGATTCAATTGCTGGAAAGACTCTAAACAGTTTTCTTCAAAGAGGCCACTTCATTAAAACTTCAATATATAAATGAAGTTTGGTCATATCAAACATTGTTTGGGCAGAAGAAAAAGTCTGCTGTTGTGACAGACAGAAAGTCTGCCTGAATTGCATGGTTTGGCACTAGAAAAATCCCAGCCCCTTTCTGTATTGCAAGCAGAGAAATGGCAGCAAGAATTAGTCAGTGGTGGGTCACAAAAGCTCAAACAGTGTTGGCCTGCTTTATTTCCACTAGCAGAAACCAGAAACTATTCAGGGCCATACCTGTATAAACAACCTATTTCAATGCTTCATGACAAAAAAGTAAAACAATAGGGTTTACTTCACAGCATATGACCACAGCACGACTTTCTGATTCCTGAGATGCTGGAGAGGAGAGGAACAGTGCCTACACACCCACCCCACTCTCCACACACTGAGCTGCCCAGCTCCACTGTGGGGGTCAGAAGAAGGAGAAGAGGTTCATCTATCGACTCCAGCTCCCAGTGCAGAGACAATCACAGCCCCAAAACTGTGGATCTCAGACAGTCCTAACTCCTCCTGACTCCCCACGGTGCCACCACAGGAGACCAGCACCTGGCAGTGCCAGGTACCTTACACAGACCCACTCACTGCTCTCATGAGCTCCAGCATCGCAATCGCTGCAGCGTTACCCACGCGACGCCGGAGGCCCGAACTCAAGGATCCTTAATTAATTCCCAAGTCCTCAGTGAGATAACAAGCTGCTGAAGCACCTTGGCTTCCCGAGGCAGAGCAGGAGTTAGCTGTTTTTCTAATCTTGTTGGCTGCTTTCAGGGTGGCCCTGTGTGTCTTGAGCACAAGGAGTTGCACAAACACAAACAACATTCCTGGGCCTTTGAGGCTATTTCTGGTGGGTGTGGAGCCACTCCCCGCCAACACCCTAGCTGCTCCGCCCAGCTGAGCCTGAAAAAGCAGTTATCTCCCAAGGCCAAGCTCTATCCTACAAGACCATCAATTATCTCATTGAGGATCATCAACTTAAGGCAGAATGTAGTCTCTGAGGTAGGGAAAAAGTTACTGGGGGAGATGCCATGAGATAGCACCATGGATAATCAGTGCATCACAGAAAAAAACACTACAAAGCAAGCCAGGCTGTAGCAGAGCAGTCCTACAGAATAGGTATTCCACATCCAGGATTTACAGAAATGTTAGGAGTTCAAGAGGAATTACTCTAAAAAGCCACAGGATTTATTAGAAGGTGTTAAACTTTCTGTTAGCATTTTGACCTATCACATATAAAATATAACAGGTATGCAGCTTTCGAGAGCATGTTCCCAATATAACAATATTTTTTTCTTATTTTCTATTAAAGGTTTCATGAGCTTTCAACAAGCATTTTATTCCTATAGAATTTATTTGAGATCCCTGTCTGTTAGCCCAGTGGTGGTCCAAAAGCACTTGAAAGGTCTCTGGATGACATTTTTCCCTCCACTGTCAGATCTTTGCAAAAGGTGACACACTCCACAAACAGCTGGCTAGCTGCCCAGCACAGGAAAGAGATGAAGCACCTGCCTCCTCCCCTCCTATTTCTTTAAGGAGGAGAGAAAGGGAAATCTTCTATCCTGAAGAGCATGAGCTAAGCTGCATAGACATGCTATTGTGGCTGCTGTGGGAAGATGTGGGAAGGTCTCCAATGTACAATCAAGAGGAACCAGGAAAAGTGTCATCCTCAGACAGAAAGGAATTCCACCTAAAAAGTGAACAACATGGAAAGACCTTGAAAATTTGCACTTAGTGCTTGTGAGCATTTCAGGGCAATGCTGGCAGACCTGGGAAGATGGAGTACTGCAGAGCTGATGCTGCTGCACTTGCAGTGTCCATCTCTTGCCAGAGGGACCAATTACTGCACAAAGATCTGCACCAGCTCTGCAGGAAGCACCATAGCCACAGTAAGAATGCAGCCTCCTCCCTGTTCCTTTCTCTTGTGAAAGCTAAGAAACCAGTCTGGCATTCAAACACAATACCAAACACACACCCCTCCCCTCCAACTTGGTATTAAAAAGAAACAATAGAAATCACTCAGGTCTCAATGGATATTAATCCTCACCTTGTATACTATTGCTATCCACTGTTTAAAGTACAATTGGTTGTGTATTAAAACTACTTTACATGTGACTCTTTGTCTTTTTTAATTAGCAGGAGTAAGTGCATTTAGGAGGCTTAACTAAAACTAACTGAAATAACTGCCTGGTGGTTTTAAGAATTAAATGCTTTTCAATTCCAAGGCTGAAAATGAAACAGCATGTTTGGAACAGAGAGGGTATGGGGAAGGTCAGACACTTCACTGAATATAACTTCACTTCAGTCACTTTCCAGGAAGTCGGTGAAAGTGCCACTGACACCTTTTTCTGCCAAAGAAAGCAGGCCAAGAAATGGTTGGGTTGAACTTAAAATGAAAAGGATATTCCTTTGCTTTCCTATAGCCAAGGAATGTCATGTAAAGAGGCCAGTCACTCCAGTCATGCACAATTTGGCATAACAGAAGAGACAAAAGAATGGCCACCATGTGCCCATGCACAGCCAGGTACACTGAGCCACACTCTCCAAAACCTCTTACCATCTGTACAGGGATAGGATGAAAGTTGCATCACAGTGAGGAAAATGGAGCTCACCTTGTGGAGCTCACTGTTACAGGATATGGAAAAGGTTAACCATTTAAATGAGTTTTAAAAGTATTAGACATTTGTAGAGGACGGTTTCATCACGAGCTGTAAAATATGATGGTTTGGATGCAAACCATGGCTCAGCAAGTCCATAGTGCTATTGATTACTTAAAGGTGGGAGAGCATAGCAGAGAAAATGTCTCCAGCTTTCCTCTGGTTTTATATTCCTTGGCTAGATCTTGTGTTATTGCAGTCTTTGCACAATTGAAAATAGCCTCTCTGCGTGCAAGAGGCTACACCAAGAAAGCCAGAAACTACTTTGTATTAGGCACTAAATGTCTTTATGTCCCTGGGCAAGGCATGTGACCTCTGTTCTTGTTCCGCAGTCACCAACTTGCAAGTAGTTTGTCGATAACTAATTACCTAATATTTATATGTCTTAAACATGAAATAGAATTATAGAATCATTTAGATCTGCAAAGAGATTTAAGATCACCAAGTTCAACCATTAACCCAGCACTGCCAAGTTCACCACTAAACCATGTCCCTAAGCACCATGTCTTTCAAATACCTCTGGGGTGGTGACTCCACCACTTCCCTGGAGAGCTTGTATTTCCCCCTGTATCCAGTAGATGATAGAGATTCTCCTTGACCCTTTCTTCTGCTGCTAATGTATTCGAAAACATATTTTTTGTTGTCTTTTATGGCACTAGCCTAAGTTCTAGTTGGGCTTTTGCCCTTTTTATTGTCTCCCTGCATAACCTTATGATACCCTTGTAGTCCTCTTGAGTTGCCTTCCCCTTCTCCCAAAGGGCACAAACTCCCCTTTTCTTCCCAAGTTCCATCCAAATCTCTCCATTCAGCCATCCAATTCTCTCCGTTCCCTGTTGGCTCATTTTTTGACACATGGAGACAACCTGCTCCTGCATGTTCAAGATTTTTTTTCTCAAAGCACATTCAGCCTTCCTAGACTCCTCTACCCTTCAGGACTCACTCCTAAGGACTCTGTCAGCTGGGATTCTAAAATGGATCAAAGTCTGCCCTCTGAAGTCCAAATTCTGCTGGAACCAAAAACTGTCACTGCATGACTGCTGTGCCCCGGATAGCCTCCAGCCACCACACCACTCACCAGTCCTTCTCTGCTCACAAACAGCAGGTCCAGGGGGGCTCCTTCCCTAGCTGGCTCCCTCACCAGCTGTTTTGGGAAGGTCTCTTCCGCAGACTCCAGGAACATCCTGGACTGTTTCCTCTCTGCTGTGTTGTACTTCCAGCAGACATCTGGTAAGTTGAAATTCCCCACAAGAACAAGGGCTAGTTATTGTGAAACTTCTCCCAGCTGCTTACAGAATATTTCACGTGCCTCTTCATCCTGGTTGGGTGGCCTCCCACCACAGACTCCCACCAGGATAGCTGTCCTGTTGGTCCTTCCCCTGGTTCTTACCCATAAATGCTCAACCCCATGGTCACCATCGTTAAGCTCCAGACAACTGAGACACTCCCCAACACACAGGCCTACCCCACCACCTCTCCTTGCCTATCCCTTCTTAGGAGCTGGTAGCTGTCCATTGCAGCATGCCAGTTGTGTGAGTCATCCTGCATTTCTGTGATGGCAGCAATGTCATAGTTTTCCTGCTACGCCACGGCTTCCATTTCCTCCCCCTTGTTGCCCATGGTGTGTACATTGGTGTAGATGCACTTCATGGGCTGCTGATCCCACTGCATTTCTTGGGGGAGAAGTCCTAATTCCAGTGTTACCATTCTCAGGCACATCATCAACCCTTGCATCTTTGCTGCTGATTGGATCTCCATCCCCAACTTCCACTGAGATGGCAGACAGAAGGACCTTGCTAGCACAGCATCTCTCATATATCGGTGTGGTATCTCCAGGCTTGTCTCTTGTGACCCTGGTTTTAATCCTTTCCCCCTTCAAATCTAGTTGAAGGTCACTCAACGAGCCCTGATAACATCTGTGCAAAGATCCTACACATCATATTCTACATATCATCAGTTAATCTCATTTAACAAACCCCAAAGAAAAATATTTATTAATAATCTATTTTCTTTAGGAACTTGTACAAAGAAGTAGCTGTTACAGCTTCTAGCAGAGCAACCTGGTGTTTAAAAAAGAAAATCATCAGTATATTAAAATACCATATTAAAGCCGTACAGCCTTGAGGGGAAGATGCAGATGACATAGCCACTTCTACTCAATTGTTACACAGTACTAGCTTCAAAGTCACAACACTAAGTTTATATGGATACATGCCAGGTGTCAGAAACTTGCAGAGATGAGACGCTACATAAGCAGTTATCTTCCAGATCGATCTCATCTCAGAGACTGTAGAACACAGACGTGACTATGCCATGGTCTGCTGCAATGGCAACTCACGGAAATTACTGCATGATCTTTCAAACTACCTAAATCTGGATACCTGTAACAGTACAGGTGCAGCACCATAAAGCTTAAGGTGAAATAACTACCAACACATTTGCCCAATTCCTTAGGAAAGCTTCCCCAGCTATCCTGAGCTCTCTACGTATGCTGATGACTAAACATAATCAAGGTAGTCCAACGTTATACTGGGTATACACAAATGCAACCCCTGCAGTCAAGGAGCTTACTAGGTGGGATTAAGCCATCTGAAGCTTCCTACCCCATCTAATTCAATGTTTGGGTGTCCTCCATAGACAGAAGAGCTAGAATGTCCAAGCACAGACCCAAAGCTGACAATTTGTGTGTAATAACAAATATCCAGTTCTGGACACAAGATCTTCTGGGTATCAGATATGAACTACATTTGTATCTCCATCCTTCACTCAGGTTGTCTGCTGTTCTAATTGAATAAAGTAATAAAACTATCACTGTGCTATGTAAAAAGCCTTAATGTGGGTGCCAGAGCAAATTAAGAGACAAAAGGAACAGTAGTTTATCACATCATTTATTGCTGAGAAAAACAGTGCATTCAAGCTATTACCACTATTATGCTACAAGTTATAACAGGAAATCAATAAGGGTAAGAAAGAGAAATATCCACATTCATCCCCAATGCACAGCAATCTCCTCTCCTTTATGCAAAAAGCAAGGAGAGAATTGAATGACTGCAGTGCTACTGAATGAAGTCAAAAGGCACAGCTGTTACTTAAGGAAAGTGTTGCCACTGCAACCATTTAGTGAACTTTTGAGTAGTTCAAATTCAGTGAATTTTCTAGCAGACAAATATCACATTGTAGCAAATGGGGTGCAGCAGCGCATCCTCTGCCCAGCAGAGCTCTCCCCAGCCCTGACACTCACTGCAGCTGGCACCTCAAGATGCTGACAGTCAGGTCTAACACCCATCTTCTGTGCAAGTGCCCAGAAAGGAGCTCCCCTCTCCTCCTGCTCTGCTCCTGCTGCTGCTTTTCTCTCACCAAGCCCAGAACAGCCTGTTCTTCCCTCCCCAGCTCATTGCTTCCTGACCTTCAGGACCTTTTGCTGAATGTTGCTACTTGCTATTATCACTGGTATACTTAGAAAGAAATACATATGTACTACATAATGGTAGTAGACCAGCAAGTAACAGGCCTCTGAATGAAAAGTGAGTTCACTCTCCTTGGGGGGGAAAAAAACACATTAAGAATTACTTTTATGCAACTATCTTGCATCCATTCTGGTTGTAGTGTGGCTCTCCTGAGGGGGTGAAGGAAAGAGAAATAAAGGCAGTGAGGTCACTCATGATCACACCTACTGGACTCCCTTCATTCCTCTGCAACTTCTGCTACCACTCACATTAACCCACCTTTGCTGCATGATTTTCTCCAGCCTGTGCTGTGCAAGAGCTAAGTCACCGGAGTTACTTCTGCTAAATTACAAGGAAAGTCAGATTTAACCTGAGATGTTAAAATTATTGGGGGTGAGGGTGAGTAAGGGGGAAGATGGACTCCCAGTAAATATTCTAGATTCACATTTCTTTCTCATTTATCATCTCTTTCTTATTTATCTCTGTCTTTTAACAAATTTTTTTATCATATATCAAATATATTAACTTGTCTCTAGCAACGAGATGCAAACACAGAAATTGGCAGCTTATCATAGCTTTCAGCTTTTCCAGCCATTTTTGGTCCCAGTTGTGTAACATCTTTCATGTGCTACAAGCTCTTCAGAGCAACACACAGCCTAGCCTATTCATTTAAAAAGAGACAGAAATGAAGTCGAAAATATAATGTAAACTAATATGTTTTCCCTGGGGACTAGGGCAAATAAAATAAGGAAAAGAAGGAAGAAGATAGGTCATTGATCAAAGAAATGCCTTCAATAAGGTTTTTAATTGAATGGAAATTCAGAAACAGCTAGCCTGCCTTGAAATGCTAATAGTGGGATGAAGACTTCTGTTGCACAAAACCAGTCCGACAGGACAGTCAGAAGGTTAGGCAAAAAAAAAAAAAAAGGAAAGAATAGGGGGCTAGTATCACCTAGCCTTAACATCAGTCCGAGGTGGGGTAAAGACTTCTCGGGATGAGCTCATAATTGTTCACTGCCTTCAGACAGAACCCAGATGACGCGCTTCACATACACAGCGCTTAAATCACTGAGTGAGATGAATTCAAAGGTGTCACCAACTCTGCCCCATTTCAGTGGGACATTCTTCAGTGAGGAAAAAAAAATCTGCAAGGCAGCTTCAGGGAGCATCTGTGCATGTATGTGACTTTGAACCCACTGCAAGTCTGTGTTCTACCGCATCTCCCTGTAAACAAGATGATATCACTTTCTATTTTCATCCTCTCTGGCAAACTATTTCATGAGCATTTCTCCTGTAATCACTAACTGACAACACATGTTAGCATTTCTCAGCACAATATTTAACATTGTATACAGAGAGATCTCTGCCAAAGTTTCACTGTCTCATTGGCGTGTTAGGTAATGCTGGAAATATTCTCCAACCAGAAAGCTTGCCACTTCCACAATCTACTCTTCCTTTTTTTTTTTCTGGAAAACTACTTGATATTCACTCTTTCCTGACTCTGCAAGACTCTCAAACTTTCTGGAATATTATCTTGATCTTTGAAAGCTTCATTACAACAATTATAGATTAATATAATTTTCAGTTAAGTTCACAATGTCCTTTTTCCATAATGACATCCTAAACCACAATCTCTTGCTTCTGTTAAGCAAGAGGTAACAGCTCAGACTAGCTATGTGTGGGTCTAACAAAGTATCATGAAGCTGCACCAAATCTGAAGGATCACCACACTGGACAGAGTGGCTGCATTCAGATATTTCCCAAACAAAACTTAAACATCTCTCTTCATGATAGGTAAGAAAAAAAAAAGACTTCAACCATAAAATCATGTCCTCTAGACCCCACAACTTAAATAACTGTATATGTGTCACTGTCTCACAGCAATTCAGGTTTCTAGAGACTGATAAGCATGAATCATAAGGGTCCACACTTTCAAAATTTTATGTGAAACTTTCTCCAGCAGTAAGGAGGGCAGAGGAGAGCAGATGTCAGAAGGAACATGTCGCTGTAGAGCCAGGAACGGAGAGATGTAGCAACATCAAATCCAGCTAAAGAATGAATTATTTATTAATTTTACAATCATTTTTATATAGTCTAGTTCCATAAAGTGATTGGACGATGTTCACACACCTCCTAGGGTGATTGGTTCAGGTTCTATCACATCCACAGTAAAACATTTCTCAGTGTATCATAAACAGAACTTAGCAAAACACCAGATGTGAATATCGTCTGCATAAACTATCTTACTGTTTTCATATCCTGTGTGAGAAAGGAAAGGTTGTCAAAGCATTAATGCAAGAAGCTGGAAAATTCATGTGCTAGCAGAATTTCGGTATCCACAGGAACACAACATGCCTTAACAGGTAGAAGACAGAAGATAGAGGTTCCCTTTTATCAGCTGGAAAATAGCTAATTCCAGAGTTCTCCCATATGGAAAGGAATAGACCAAACATCATGGGGGAAAAAATTGTGTTCATAACAACAACCTTCATGGAGGATCCAGGATATAAAGCAAGGTATGTATTTTTGGCAAAGCAGCTGTGTTACGACTATGCTTTTCACCGGTAGATTATAAACTGCTCTGAGTCTGGAAATCATCCTGACACATACCTCATATAAGTATAGCAGGGCTATTTGACTTCATGTCACATCTTATTTTAAAGTTTAGTAATAAAGTTTAAAATTATCTTGAAAAATCTGAATTCCAGTCAGTCTCTTCAGTGACAAAACTGTATAAAACTGACATAAAGAACAAGTTATTTTATTGCTTTAAAATGCTGGGAGTAGTCTCTCACAATAGAGCAAATTCACAGACTGAAAATTTTCTTAGCCAGTACACATCTTCTATTCTCATTACCATTATCACAAATATTTATATTTGAGGCACAGCAAGCTGCTACAGTTCAGACAAGCCTAGACAAATTCAGACTGAAAATGAGATTTAACTCCAAACCAGTGGAATAACTTAACAATGGACTCTAGCGAGTTTAAATGTTTTAAAATAGGATTTTTAAGTAATGAAACAAAAAATTCCTCTAAACCTATTCATTGCAATGAATAAATTCCTCTAAACCTTCATTGCAATGAAGTAATCATTTGGTGAAATACTGTACTCTGTTCAATGAAGTATTCCAGCATCAATCTAGTAGTTTTTTCTGGTCTATAACTTGTTAACCAGTTCTGAAAGAACTCTTCTTGTAGAATAACTACCCTGGGATAAAACCCCCTGCATTTATAGCAATAATGTGAGCCCACCACAATGGTATTATTTGAAAGACCACTGTCAGCATTACCGCTGTAATGCATAGGGCCTCTCCTCTGTAGTACCCTACTTCTGCTGAAATCATTTAAGCTACAGTAGCATGAAATAAGAAAAAGGTCTCGAAGACTCAAAAAAACATAGCCTTTGTTTAGAAATAAGAAAGATGGTGAGATCAGTCTTTCAATTCAACATCCACATGGTGATCAGCAACCACAATGAGAATAATGGTAATACACAGATGGAGTGGAAAGAGATATCAGTGTAAGAGAAAGATTCCCTAAAGTCTTTCCACCCTAAAAAAGTATTCAAGTTTCTTTTTTGTACTCTTTATGTTAGCCTCATTCATTCTTAAAACACAATCTCCCTCTCAACAGAAAAAAACCCCACCAAATAATAGTACCAAATATATTAATGCAAACATTGGTAACATTTCACCCAGCAGTAACATGAAACTTTTGCTGAAAATCCCCCTTGTTCTAGCTGCTGGCACATAGCAGCACTGTCATCTCCTAAGTATGAGGATTTGACAGTGCATCTCAGAAGGAGATTTTCACCTTTAGGCCACTGGTTCCCGTAACTTCTGCAATCAGCCCTTTGTTTACAATGTACACGCATGGACACAAAGAAACTTAATGCTACTGAAGTCAATGGGATGAAGTATGTGCTTGAGTGTTACCTTGATTCAGGGCCAAAAAATAAGGCTCTTGAAAGCAAGAGGTTCAAAAAATGAGTGTTGAAAGTTGGGACTCACTCCGATGGAGAATTCTCCTAAGCATTTAACACCCAGTAAATCATGAGAGTCAAATGCTCTTGCTCACTTTCTTCCACTTAAGCCAACAGAAAATCTCAGAGGTGCAAAGCTTTAGAGCTCTAACACTTAACCACCTCAATGGGTTGTGTATGCCTGGTATTTCAAGAGTATCAGCATTATCTCCACTTTCTACAAAGAACTGTGATAGACAGAGCTAGCCCAGGTAGGAGACTGGCCTTCAAACAGTTTCCATAATAGTCATGTATTTTTTTTGTCAAACTATCTTACTATTTTTAAGTGAGATGTGCAATTGGTGAGCTATAATTTAATAATTATACTTTGATTGAAGCATGAACAATGGCATTCAATATCCACAGGGATCCTATACAAGACAGTACATTTACAGGCAGAATTTTAGAGCTGGCTACCCATGGAAGCACACTAAGTCTCCATGCCTCCTTGTCAATACCCACTACTGGATTTTTAACCTTCAAGCCAGTTGGAACCAAGGTGAGGTAGGAAGAGAGGCTGCAAGGTACAGTATTCCTACAAGTCAAGAGAAAACAGGATGCCAGCTAGTGCTAATGACACTGGCTCAGGAAAAGGCTGTGCAATTGGAGGACTCTTATCAGGTATCAGGGAATCCACAGTGGCTCTCATAATAGCTGAAAACCCTAAAGAAACCAATGTTTATTGGTTCACTGATCATAAAACTACTTATTGCCATTCAGAAAAGCATTTTAATAGCTCAGCACCCAAAACCTAATTCATCTGTCATCTCTGTAAGTCTTCAACCACTCTTAATACACTGTCCACTGCTTGAACAGCAGTATAGCCCTCGTGCTAAAACTGGAGACCAGAGTGCTAAGTCTGCATTCCAGAAGGGAGTAGGAAACAAAACGACTCAGAACATCTTCCTATAAGCAAGGGTCAGTTTATCAGTACACAACAAGATCATTTTCTATAAATATACCATGGTGTTAATTTCTAAGAAAGAGAAACACCGAACACAGAGGGAAGAGTTCATCTGGGAGCAAACAGATGTAAACTTGGCACATCCAAATTATGGTCAGAATGGTAGGAAGGTTGCTAAGCAGCTTTGTTACAGCCCCCAAGTAGTACCAGTAGTAGCAAAGAATATACTATTTTTAAGACGAAGTTCACTTGACCTGTATAGAGAGACTTGGACTGAGGCAACCTTTTCAACTGCAGTGGAAGCTAAAAAAGGACAAAGGTGAAGTACGGCACGAATGAAGTATGTGAATTTTAGCAAAGGATTTCACAGAAAGTGTGAAGAGCAGGAAATTACCTTAGGAATATTGCCTAGCAGGAAGACAGATGCAGCTTTGTTAATGGGCAAAGCCTCAGACCCCAGAAAAATTATCTTAATACAGCATAATAAAAAAGGCATGAGAAGAGAAAGAAAATCTGTGGGTAGAGTGAGGCAGTACTTACCCCTACCGAAGGCTACATAGTGGAATGCACTGCACAGGAAAACGAAGGACACAAATAGTTCAGTCAAAGAATGGGAAAGCGCAATCAGGATGAGAAGACCCTGGGCATAAGGCAAAACAAGTCTCTGAAAGTGGACTATAGCTTAGGCTAGAGGGACTACAAGCTTGCAAAACGTAAAGAACACTGAGTAATCTACTCCCAGGATTAAACACATTTAAATCTGTGGCTATATCTGAGCCACAACTCTCAGCATTCTTAAGATCAAGCCAGAAAGGAGGAGGAAAAAGCCACGTAACAGTTGTGAACCTCATGAAGATCTCAAGTGAAAAGATGGACAGCTGCAGGAAGAGAAAGGAGGACTTTAGCTTTACTTTTAATGCATGTTGAAAGCCTTCAATGTGCAGACTAAAATTTAGATATAAAATGCTATTATTCTCTTCAGTTCCTTCATTCTGAACCAGCCTTTCCCCTAGTGAACAGCTATTCAGTCCAAGAGAGGACTGATGCCGAGATCCTTTTGTTCTGATCACTTCCAAGTGAGTTTTTTCAGTGTGTCAACAGATAATAACCAGAGGAGAGGAAAACCAGCCACAGCTTGTCCAAACCATTATCTCCAACATATTACACACATCTGCCTTTGCTTTTCTGTTAAATCTAAGCTCAATAATAGGAGCCAAGAAGGAACTCTGCTGAAACAGGTCAAATCAGTTATTCAGTCTGATATCTCTCTTCTGATAGTGCTCGTGCCAAGTTCCTCAAAGGGCAACTTAAACCAACAATAGGCATAAGCAATTCTGTAATATTAGATAACAAAGGAAAACATCTTTTGTTTCACAGCTTTTTTTTTTTTTTAAATTCTATTTGGATTCCTAGCCCTATAAACATTCGGTTAATTTAATGACAGTTTCTATTCAATTTCATTCAGGGTCAAGTACTGAACTTTGGAAACAAAGATAGTAATGTCATTATCTTTCAGGGCATATGGTCAAGTCCAGAATTGTCTTAGCATTGCTTAAAACATATTAAACCATTTGTCTCACATTAGATGCAATCAAGTACCCTTTAGAAATATTCTGAATCAAGCCTTCTACATTAACTGTTGCAAGTGAATTTATTGAGTAAATAAATCCTTATGAGACCTCTACAGAAATACTGTTTTTCATTTAAATTGGGTTCCATCACATTCCCAAAGAGGGTCAAAGAAAGAATCCCTTCTTAGCTTTTCTATAGTGTGCCATTTATACATCCTCTCACTTCTGCACTTCTATTTACTAGCTCTTTTATTATTATATATATATATTTTTTTTTGTGCAGTTCATTTAACCAAATAAAAGATGCCTCCCAGCAGTAAGACAAAAAAGCAACACTTAATGTCCCCACTGGATTTTTCTGTATATGAGTTTTTCAAGCTTAACTTTGAGAAGACAACTAGTTAATAGTTATACCATTTAAACTACAAATTATTTGTGGAGACAAACATCCAAGTTGCAAATAGTTTTTTTAAACATGAGTAGTTGAAAGAAAATAATGTAAAGCCTGGGTAAAAACCGGCTGGGTCTTTTCTTAAAAAAATAAATGGGGCATGCTTAGTTATGAAGTTTTAGCTGTGTTGTAAATGCAGTATGTGCGAACCACAAACAGTATTTGGATGGTTTCTAGCTGCAATTATTTTGGTTTCAGAGCCATTGCACAACACTAAACAAACCTTACAGACTCATGGTGTTCCTAACACAATATAAATCTCAGTCTGATATCCAAAATGTGATTTAACTCTCTACTACTTCTCCTATGCAAACTGTCATTTATAATATCATGTTCTACTTTCAGATAGGAATTATACATTAACTACCTTTACTGGCAAGTTTAGATATACAACCTTATGTTCATTCTTAACGGAACAGAAACTCTCCAGACTCTTGATTTCATTAATTTCTTTTGACTATTACCATTTTAAAGAGACATTAATTTTCTCTTCTTGAAAAATAAGAGAAATTCCCTACTTTCTATGACTCTGACTTTCTTCCTTTATGTGTTTAAATTCTAGTATCTGAAATACTCATAGCTCTCTGAGAAATAAAAATATGACTGGATGGGGATTTCTGAAAGCCCCCAATACTCTATTCCCATTGAAGTCACTGCTAGCTTATTCCACACTCCTGTGAGATGAGAGCTTAGGCAGCACTGAGGCCTGATTTCATGCTGTAATGTTTCCATAAATGGACTTCTAGGTATACACAAAATCTATTTTTTAATCCTTAAGCACTCAATAACATCACCAGTGTGGATTTGCTCTACGCCTATATTCCCATTTGTGAGTTTCCCTAATAACTGTTGAACCTGTTGGCTAAATTGAGGATAAAGCCTCAAAGGTATTTCAGTTCTGTAAGCTTCCTGAGGACTAGCAGGAAAACAGAGAGAAGAGAGACTGTATTAATGTCTCCCAGGGAGCTGGGAAGAGCCTCATTCTCACTGTTCAGCAGTCAATCCAGGGGGAGAACATTACAGTATGCCTTAACACTGGGAAAAGTTTAGAATGCAGCTCACATTCACAGAATCACAGAATAAACTGACTTGGAAGGGACCTACCAGGATCAAGGAGTCCAACTCCCTGCCCTTCACAGGACCATCCCCAAGAGTCACAGCACATGCCTGAGAGTATTGTCCAAACACTTCTTGAACTGTCAGGCAGCCTACCAATGAGGTACAAAGCCTTAAGGCTGCAATATTTCTACTGTACAAAGAATTACACTTAATTTCAATGAAATAGATTAAATAATGTTTAAGCCTTAACACAGTAAGATTTAGACATTTTATATCTGCATTTAGGTAGGTTTATTTTAAGCAAGAAAATGATAATACAAATTCTAAATATATTCAGGATTGTTTATTTTTTCTTTGCTTTTGCATCTTCTGATCAACAAGAGCAAACAGTGTCTTACAACATGTGAGCGGTAGATAGTTACCAAACATCTCCCACTACACAACAGTCTGAGGTGCACGAACACATGTAGGAGTCAATGACCACATGCACTACAGCTGCTCCAGAGAGGAGATCTGCAGGTACAGATCTTTCAGTCAGCATTGTGCCTGAGTGGGTTTGGTCAGGATGAGTGAAGAGAGGGAAAGGGAAAAGAGCTAGCTGAGCAGTGAGACAAACAGAACTGAAAAGATTCAGAAGGTAGAGAGCTACTGGGCTCAAAAAATGTAAATTCATGTCTGCAGTTACATGTTCATGCAACCAGTCCACACCCAAACTATCTTCCTACAAATGTTACCACAAGATTTATGATGTTCTTTGCAGTATTCAATCAATCCATTTTCCCTCCAGTACTTGCAACTCTGCAGCAACTCCTGGCTCAACTTTTGTGACTGTGTACCTTCAACCAGGTGTTGCCAAGAGCTGCTTCCTTACAAGCAGTGATTTCAGACCCTGCCAGAAACCTCTGACAAATTCATTCTCCATGAGTCAGACACTAATGCCATTATGAGGTCTAAACCAGCTGGCAGGGGTGAGACGTATTAATCTCAGTTGACCTCTGTACACATAAAAAATTGCTAACATAAGATCTTGTCGAGTATATGCTGGCCTAAGTCTATTTAATAACTGCCTGGGACCCTGGGAAAAAAAAAAAGAGGGAAGCAGAATCTAATCCTAAATCTGCTCTTATTCCAACAGTAGTGTCAACCCTCTACATTTTATCCCAAAAGCAGTGGTAGTGAACGTTTATTCTTGAAGCTCATATTTCCCAGGGTAATGGACTGTTATGACTTGCTAGTCAGAAATAACTAGTATAACGCCATTGCTCGTCACTCTAAAGAAATCTTTAATCTTATCCTAAAGATGCAGCGTTTCGAAGAGATCAAGAAGATCTAAACCACGTTTCTCAGACAGTAATAAAAACTGGAATATTTTTAGGTACTTTTGTGAGCTTGCTGTGCTAGTGACCTACTTGCCCTAGACTTGCTCTGTGTTGAGCGCAAAAAGAAGACATGCAGAAGGTAATTCATCCCACCTGAAGGTGGACATCTAAAACAAATGGGATGAGCAGCTCTCTGCAGGTGTCTTTCTCTCCCCCTCAATTATAAGGGAAGCTTTAGCAAGAGCCCCATTTTTCAAACGACCAAAGTCTTTTAAAATGAACTTCTTTTTCTCTACCAGTTGCATTTCAGCCTCATTTAAAAGGTAAGGCAGACTGAATCTAAATGTAAATGCATATGAATGCCTAAAGCACAAGGCAAACCAACACATACATACAGATGGCTGTACATACATACACACACACACACACACTTTTCAAAGGCCTGCAGCCAGGACCTGAAATAAAGTGACTGACTTCATGACATATTTTCTGATCTACCATGGAGTTGGGCAGATGGACTGAATCACATCTGAGATTTCAGCTGGGTTCTAAAGGTGCTGGTAGGAAACCTATCTTTATATCTTTAATTTTATTCTGAGTTTTGATTTTTAATTTTCAAGATTGCTTATTTTAAAAGAATATTTAAAGACACCACCATCAAGTACACATTGCCTTCAATTAAATATAACCTAGCATAAGATCAAGCAATTCTGCTCCCCACGAAGATGAGCCATGTTTAATAATATTTAAAGGTATTTTGTCTCATCATACATATATTGTGCAGCCTGAATTTTATGGTTTTTAAGATGTCAGAGAATATATTCATAATAATGAGAGTTGTTTTGACTATGGTTTGCATCATGCCCCATTTAGACAGAAATCAGAATTCAAATAAAATACATATATCCCAGTATTTCAAATAGTTCTTAGTTTAGAAGAACTGCCTAATTGTGTTGAAAGCATCAGAAAAAGAAGTACCATAACACGTTTGACTTAGTAAACATAGAAAACCTACCTATTAATCAACTCCCATGGCTCCTATTCACACAATAGCAGCCATATTTCTGAAATGATTCATGGGCCCCAAAATAAAATGAAAATTTAAATCTTTTTGAAAGCATCTGTGCAGGTGTGTTCCTATTTTTATTTTGGATGTTTTTCTCTGCAGTGCCGACTTCATACATTTATTTTTTACTTACGGACTGAAAGACAAAACCAGTTGTTCTGTTTGTGACCTCTTTGGTTTGGGGACTTTCATAAGCTCACACTGACTTCTCCATTTTGAGTGAACTGAACAAAATGAAAAATGAATATTCACTCTACAACTGTCAGGTAAATTGAAACCAGGAATAATGAAAGCAAAATTTCTGTACAGTACCAACTGAAGACTGCAGATTTTGAAAAAAAAAATGCCAACACCATTATTCAATCTACTGTAAATGTGGTCCATACTGATATTTAATGAACTGCATCCCACTGTGCTATGCTTGCAAAACTTGAGCTGACCTCAAGAGATAAAAATAGTTCTTCAATTCCATACATAATTAAGAAAACAGCAATATTTCAAGCAGAATTTGACAGATCTCAATTAAAGAATTTTGCAGTTATCCAATATCATGTCTCACATTTTGCAAAGTATTACATTTTGCTCACATCTTCAAAGAAGCTGCCATGATTTCAAATGGGTTTCTTTTTCAAACTAGATAGCATGTATTTTTATTAAGAATGTTTTTATTACATAATTGAGCCCTACATTAAAGAAAAATGTATTTATATTTAATCACAAAGAAAAGTTTGCAGTTTTTATGGAGATTTGTGCAGAATAGTCTCCAGAGTGTAGCAGCACTACCAGCATTCAGTTTGCAATGCAACAGATGTAAACAATACAGAAAAAGTAAACAGACCTTCACAAAGCTACTAATTTCATCAAGATCATATGAGATCAACTCTTCAAAACATCACAGCATTAGAAATATCTTCACTGAAATATAAACCAATATTATATCTAAGAACAACACATTTATTACTGCAGTATGAAAGTTTTATGTCCAAATAACTTCAGAACTGTAGAAGCAAAAAAGCATGACCTCCTTTTCAATGTCTATCAGAACTATAAAAGGTTCTGCATAGATTTTAAATAGGAGGTTGTAGGACCTGTTAACAAAAATGTACCATTTTGACACCTGAATTCGGAGTTAGGTCCCAGCTACTGAGAGATCAGCATCAGCTTAAATCCATGCATACTACTAGGGATTGTGAAACAAAATGGATCTATAAAACCGTGCACTTATTCGAGAGAAATCCTAACTATACGTGACATATAAACTTTCTCACTGGCTGATAAAGTCACTTGGTCCATAGCAGGAATTCTTTGCAAAACAGAGGCAAACAGAAAAGGATTATTCTGAAATTGTTCTGGTAGGAAGAGCTAAAGGAAAAAATGCAAATGTTACAGCATAGAGACTGCATATTTTCTTTGTAATGCTTTATGGAAACAGATACTTGCACTAGAATCAAGCAAGACAGCATGGTGTTTGATTACCTTTCCATAGACAGACTACCTGCTACGCACACAGGCACAAGAACCACCTCTCTTAGACAAAAAGGATGTGGGAGAAGGTGACAGAATTTGGTTAAGGTCATAAAACTAGATCCTTGAGAGCACTAGAAACTAGAGAACTCCAGAGAATCCCTATGACTTTCACTTAACACCCCCAGCAGTGGCATGATGAACGCAAGCCTGAATCATGTTGCAGCAAAGGATTTCTTTATGAGGAGCTGTCTGAGGTATTCATTTTTCAGTTTAGAAGTTACCAGAATAATCATAGGGACAGAGACAGTAACCACTGAAGGATAATATAGATTGTAAAAGAGTACCTCATAATTAATATACTTAAAATTAGACAGTATCAGCTGCTGCCCCAGTACTGACTGAGTGATCCTGATGGATTTACGAGACACAATGCTAGATACTGTATTCCTCAGTCAAATGTTTCTTTGCATACAGGACAGCATTCACACACCAGATCTAGGGGGGAGTACACATGAAGACATTCCCTCTCATGTTTTCTGTAATATTCCTTTCTCCTCTGTCAACCACAAGGGAGAAAAGCCATGATTGTTTTATACACTATTTCTTCTCTACTAAAAGTCAAATATGTATTCACAGAGTATGGATGTAAAGATACCAGTTAATACTGAAAAGACTGACCTCAAGCCACAGTGGCAATACCGGCTTCATTACAGTTTGACTACTTTCAGCAAAGATGTCTAAAAACTGACAAAATTGAGAAATTAATCAGTGTACTAGGGAAATTAGTGCTAATTAAGTTATCTGAGTACCTGAACTTTCGCAACACAAAAACTGTAAAATAGATTAGCATTTTATTTACCCCTCATTAAGAGGTGAGCAGCAGCTGAAATCACACTATATTAATAAGGTAACAATTACAGTACATGACTTTTTTACAAACTGAACACGATCACACAATGTTTAAAATTGCATTATTCCCAGCCTTGGGAACAAGGTGAAGACAGGATCCACACCTAGTGTCCATTTTCCACAGGAAGCAAAAATGGCATGCACTGACAAACAAATGCACAAAATATACGTATACCTCATAGGAGGTGCACATGGACTGTCTCTCCCACACAGCTCAGCGAGGAATACAGACTGAACACATCACTTGTTTTTCAGAGAATCATATAACCATAAATTGGTTGGAAGGGACTTCTGAAGGTCATCTAGTCCCACCACCCTGAAATGAGCAGGGACATCTTTTTCTCAGCAAGAGCTGCAGTACCACATGGAGGAACTGTGAAAAGTCAAATCTGGCAGTATATCAGATTGCTTGCTGACACAGGGCTAAGCCGTGGCTTCAGTTATACAGACACAGGGGGGGAGGCAGGGGGGAGGCAGGAGGGGGCTGCATCCTGTGCACACTGAAACAAGGGGATGCCCTTCCACATTCACCAGCAAGACACAGAGCAGTTACTTCAGCAGGGAGTAAGGAGGAGTCTTAGCACACTGTCCAACTCATTATTTACAATGACCCCCTCTTCTACTGCACTGTGTTCGTATACCCAAGGGGAAGGTTATTTGGGAAAGTGAGGCAGGGCTGCAGCTGCTTCCTCATCTTCCCTCTGACACTCAGTACATAGCTGGTGATGCACCTGGCTGAATATGCATGATTTCACCCTTTACTCCTGCTGTGTCTGGCCCTACAATGCATCTAACAACAACAACAACAACAACAACAAAAACAAAACAAAAAAAAAACACACAAAAAACCACAAAAAAAACCAACAAAAAACCAAAACAAACAAAAAAAAGCAACAAAAAACACCACCATAACAACAACAAAAACCCCTACATTTTTGGTTCCCCTGTTTTCTTTATTTTGAACATTTAACAAGGCTGCATAGTCAATTCAACTTTGTACCTAATGTGATTTTGAATTTCTCTTTAAAAGTATGTTTCAGGTTAAATCCACATGTTCAGCGATCTGATAGAGCTCTTTTTTTTTTTTTTTGGTCCTGGTAAAAACTGAAATGAAAATGTCTCTGATGCTTTCTTCCTTTCTGGCTGCCTTCCTTTGCTTTATTTTAAAATCATATATTTAGGGGAAAGTTTGTGAGAGCAGTGCTTTGTTTTGAATATAGAAAATGTGGGGATTTGACAGGTTCTAGAAATCTTCAGCTTCAAGTATTGCCAGTCTATTCTCAATTTTTTCTGGGCCTCAGGTGTCAGCATCAGACAGTCAAAATTTACCAGCTTTTTAACAGAAATGCTGTGCATATGTGCAGGAAAAATGGGACATTCCATGTGAAATTATTCATCAATCATTATGGGTAAGAACTCTTTGTCAGTATCCATCATAAGCAAGCACAGTGTATCTTGCATGTCACATGTAGCTCTCTGACAGAGGTCCAGCCAAGTCCCCAGTGGGAGCTCCCTGGATTTCTTCAAGTCAGCTCTTTCACCAGGCCCACTCACGCACTGTGAAAAGCTCTGCCAGCTGCTGCTGCACGCACAGGAACCTCTGTCAAAACCAATTTAGAGAACTGCCTGGTTTCACGTGCTGGCATCGGATCCTCTGTTTTATCTGGCAATTTTAAGTAATTTTCAACTGGCAAGAACATCAAGTCAGCAAGATAACAATAATACTGTGGAGTTCATGGTGGTTTGTCTCTTAAGATCAGGCTTTGCTTTAGCCATGGTGAATGTAAAATAAAAATTAAAAAAATTTCAGTACTGATTTATAATGAACAACTGAAGGAAATGCTTCTCTCCCACCTATGAAAACAGAAGGGAAGCAGAAGTTGCATTAGGCTGGTTATCTCCCAGAAAGAAAAAAGTCAGCTCACAGTATTTCTATTCTGGGTTGGCCAAATACCTTTGAAGGTACCTTCAAATACCTTTTTGAAAATGATATGCTAGGAATTCATTGTCAAAACTACAATGACATGTACTTAAATTTGCAATGACTTCACTGAAAAAGCATATATAGAAATACATTCTGTCTCACTTCTGATAAGAAAAACAGGTGACACTCTTTTCCCTTGCCTAAGGTAAGCTTTAAAAGTAATCTGCCTGACAAGGTTTAACTTCAGGTCCTGTAAGGGTTGGTGATGGCACAAAAGATAGCAGGAAAATCAGGAAATGGTATAGTCATTGGAGACAAATCCTGAGACAAGATCTCTGCACAAAAATAAAAGGGATCTCCTGCAAGCCTTGAAAAATATCCTGCACACATTGATAAAAAAGCCTTTAAAGCCGTTCTTCAAAAAAATAAACTGAACTGACATACCAAGTCATTATGATTTCTTCTTCATGACCTTCCTCTACATCCTTATGCACTAGATGAAACCAAACCCAGAGAACAAAAGTGCAAAGTAACAAAACCAGAATAATAGCTTTCCCTGTTTTGTTCTGGGGTTTCTTTGGAGAAGAGACTGCTATTTAACTCCTGTGCCACTGAAGTCATAGTCAGACAAGCATGTGAAAACCAAGATATTTGATTTTTATACAGGACATCACACTGTCATTTTGTGTAATTTTTTGTTCCCCAAAACTAGCTATTCATGTGCCCTGTTATTTCACCTCTGTGTGCCACACAGCTCTCAGTCTGCAAAAACAGTGGCAGCTCTGAGAAGGAAAGTAGACAGGAGGTAGGACAGCACAGACAGCAAGGCCACAGCATTTAAGGATTCATGCACCCTGGTAAGGATCTCCCACAAGCAACAGTGGCTGTGGGTGGCACTTCTGCCTCTCCAAGCTGCCAGGGCTCAACCCGTAGAGTGAAACTAAAGGTATTTACATATAGTGATATTGCCTGCAGGAAAATATTGTCAAATGCATGAACACTGCCCAGGAAAGGCCATACTGTGTGTGCTGTGACCATTTAGGAGACTGGGGAAAGAGCAGGCTGAACAGCCATGCTAATCCACTTCTCACCCTCCTTTGCTTGCCAGTGTGGGAACAACACAGGTGCAGGATCAGTTCTCAGACGCATGCTAGAGTAATAGTATGGGGTTCCTCTAGAGTGCAAACAAGTTCATTTCTGCAGTGATGCTTGTTTCCTTGTTGTCATGAGGCCAAGGGAATTACTTGTTTCCTGAAGTCTGTTGGGAAGCAGGCTGTATGTATGGAGATGGGGCTTTGCCATGCAGGTCCAAGGACAGACCCAAGACACCTCAACATTATTCAAGGGTGCTGCAACAGTGGGGTTGTCACTGCAGCCATTTCTCAGAGGCACCACTCAAGACACCCTGAGCATAATGCAGAGTAAAGAGGGTGTGCACCGTCAGAGAACTGACTCTGGAGGTTCAAATGTTTGCACATGCTAATTATGTAACAGCAGACCACACACATACTAGGAGCAGCCAGATCACTACTATATGATGCAACGATTTTATATTTTGTTTAAAAGAAGAGTTTAATTTTCCAGGACCTTATAAATGACAGGAACTGGTGAGAAATGCATACCATATCATTAAGCTCTCCTGGGCGACAAGTGTTATTTCCAAACAAAAATAAAACCAAGCCTATGGAGGTATAGAACTGTTCTCTTCTATTAGGAGGATGAAAGAAGTAAAGAATCCCTTTCCCCTTCTCACGACTTCAAAGACATCTTATTAGAGTAACAGTGATATATGCATACCTGGGGGTTTGGGAACCCCAGGTCACACCATATGGACAGCGACGAAGCAAACCAGCATCCCCCTGTGCCGACTGCCAAACATTCAGAAACCTAACAAAGCAACATGAATGTGACTAATGTAGCAACAGAATAGGCCTACAACCTGATCCACAAAGAGAAACAGTGCCCTAACTTTGGGGCTTTCTATCAATTTAAAAGCAGAAAATTCTCTGTAGGTTTCTGCGAGGAGGTCTTAAACCCTTTTACTGACATCTGGATGTGTGAGCGAAATCACACCTATCAATGACTAACCCTGCTGTGGTATCACGATTACGAAGCTGTGTTGGTCCATCTCCACAAAGAATCTCAAGACATTATCACCACCCACTTGCTGTTCTCATTCAGCATTACTGCCACTGGTTTGTTAAGGCGAAGGATTTATCTTCCGAGAAAATTGGCTGAAAAATTAAGGGCAGAACAGTACATAAAGGGTGTCCAGATTCCACAGTACTTCCGGTGATGAACATTCTGCGTATCTATTTTAATTCCTTCTCTCTAACCAGTCTGGGTCTCTGCTTTATCCTCAATCCACTTTTTTTTTGAGTCACATCAGATTAGAAATACATTCAACTATGAGAAAAATCTTTTGCAACTGATCCAAAAAGAAACAATAACAGAAACCCACGCATATTGCATTTGGAGACTCTAAAAAACAAACAGAAACAATGCAAGACACTGAAAAATACCGACAGGTTTCCTTACGGTCTTGTTTAGAAATGTACTGCAGCTGAAGTCACTTGCAGGATATCCTGTGGGTGACACATAAAGTAGTCAATATAGGAGAAAAAGAAACCAGACATTTGAATACAAGGCTTTGTTCTGTACTTTTGCTACACAGTCTGTAACTACATCAGTTATCCCTCCGTCTCTATCACTGCAAAGGATTTGTCTGGTTTTTCTCAGTTTATGGACACTAATTGAACATCTTAACTGTAAGTATTGTAAATCTTGCCTACACAAGCCCCTTACTACAAGAAAGAAATTGAGGTGCTGAGGCACATCCAAAAAGAAATGAAGCTGGGGAAGGGTCTGGAGCACAAGTCTGATGAAGAGTGGCCAAAGGAGCTGGGGATGTTCAGCCTGGAGAAAAGGAAGCTCAGAGGGACCTTATCACTCTCCACAACTGCCTGAAAGGAGGGTGTAGCCAGGTGAGGTTTGATCTCCCAAGTAACAAGCAATAGGACAAGAGCAAATGTTATCAAGCAGCATCAAGTGAGGTTTTGATTGGATATTAGGAAAGATTTCTTCACTGAAGGGGTTGTCAAACACCGGAACAGGCTACCCAGGTAAGCATTTGAGGCACTAGACCTAGAGGTATTTAAAAGATGTGTAGATATGACACTAAGGGACATGGTTTAGTGGTGGGCTTGGCAGTGCTATGTTTATGGTTGGACTCAATCTTGGGTCTTTTTCAAACTAAACATTTATATGAGTATTTGATTTTATTACAAACTCATCATTGCATTCCTAAGCATTTTATTTTAACCTGTATTAATTCACGTGAACTGTGTGCCAGGCCTTGCCACAAGAAGTGCTGATGGAAGTTTTGTCATTGATTTTAGTGCAACAAAAGTCAAGATGGCTATTTTTCAAGTTTTTCATGGACCTAGTATTTAATAAATAGTTTTACAGAGTCTCAACATTGAGTCCCAAGGCACAGCAGGGCTAAAATACATTGGCAGAAGTTTGAACAGAAGGTAAAAGTGTGTCCTCCACCACCATCTCCAGATAAGCAGAGCTCTAATTGCCAAAGCAGAAACATGGGATGTTGGCCTCCATAGCGTGGGATACAGATCAAAAAGGAAATATGAAACTGAAGATTACTCAAGTACAATAGGAAGTTCGAGATCATAGAGGATTTATTCAATACCAAAAATACTAGAGCCAAACCCAAACTCCCAAAAGAAAGTATCACCAGTTTCACACTGTAAACAGGACACTTCCTTAGCTTCGTAAACAGGAGACTGATTTGAAACAAACTTCCAAACAACGTACGCAATCCAGTATTTTAGCCAAGAGAACCTCACCAGAAGCAGTGATCTAAGTGCTCTCTTTTATCCAAAATGTGGTATAATGTAATCAACCTCATAAATACAATAGCAGGGATTTTGGAGGCAATTCTTGAATACAGCTTGGATCAACTGACTAAAAGATTACTACTAAATTTCCCTGCATTAGTGGGCAAATTCTTACTACAGATAATGCCAACACAGAGCCTTCATGGTATTTCTTAGGACTCTTTTAATATCCCTGTAGGTGCACAAAAGCCAGAGCAAGCCAGGGCAGCCCTTCTCTAGGGTTGGGATCATGCTACAAACTTTGAGAGTTAATCGAAGGTTTCTCAGCTGGGTAAGCAAAACTGAGTGCAGCCACACAAGGAACAGAGGAGGATGGCAAGGAAAAGGGGCACAGCTGGGCCCGGAGATGTAGAGAACCGGACTCCATGTTCCTGCTACTGCTGCACATGGGGAAAGTGGGAGAGTGGGAAAAAGGAAGAGCAGGATGGAAGAGATGGGAAAGGCAAGCACTACTTCTTAGGACCAATGCGTTCCACCCATCGCCACCCCTCTCTCAGCTGTGCTAGATGCCATTGTGGAATGGTTGAGGTTGGAAGTGACCTCACGAAATCGCAATTACTGCTCAGGAGACAACAAGGAGATGGTGTTTTGAGGCCTTTGGGACTCTGGTATCACATGCAGATGCCTGCCCTGCGTTGAGTGCCATTCCTATAAGATATTTTAATTGTTTTTAAAGAGATCAGTCTGTAATTTGCTGCAGATATATTTTAATATTAGCAAGACTATCCATAGGAAAAGACTGGAGCATAAAATACATGAACTCCTGCTGCATCTTTTGTACATACAGTATATTAGAGGTATGAAATAAAAGCCATTCCCTGTCCTTCTAATTTACAGCTCCCCAAAGGAGTTTCGTACTGCATAAATAATATACATTTTGTGGCTATGTTCCTTTTATGTATTCTTTACGCACAGTCTAAAGAAAGAGTGACAGAAATATATTGTAGTGAATTTGTATATTACTTTGTTCAAGAAATTTCTGCCTTGATAATCCTTTTATTAATACGTTCCTTTTTAATTAATAAAAATTTTAATAATGTGAAAATTACTTCCAGAATTTCAACTAGTAACCTGAAAAACTGACAGACATTATTAAACATAAGTGGTTTCAACTCAAATTCCATAAATTACATAGCTACCAACATCATGTAAAGATCTTAAATAATACTTAGGCTCAAATATTGGTCTGATAGTTCACTGTTAACTAGAACTTCAAAAAATGACATTCAACCTGGGGTGTGGGGGCTTTTTCTGTACTCTAAAAAAAAGTTCCCAGGTACAAAATTTTTTATGATTTTAATGCTGATTTGAAAGCAACTACATCAAGTGTGCTTAATCTCACTTCTTAGTGCTTCTGTCCTTAATTTATGTATTCTGTACAATCGTTTAGACAATGCTCTCAGGCATATGGTGTGACTTTTGGAGACATCTTGTGCAGGGCTTCCAACTCAACATATTTTGTGATTCTGTGATAGGTAAATATCTATTTTGCTATGCTAGACAATATTCTAATGATACAAATTATATTCTGTAAAGGCATGTACAAAAGACTCATGCCTACAATAGATAAACTTTTTTTATTTTGATAAGACTAAATACAACTGACAAAAACAGCAACAAAGCCCGTAGAAAAGCCAAAAGTTCTTGTGCCTTCTTTGCCTCAGGCTTTGATAGTAAGACCAGTTTTCTTTGGGCATCCAGCCTCCTGTGCTGGATGAGAGGGACAGGAAGCAGAATGAAGCCCCCACAGTCCAAGAGGAAATGGTCAGATCCACCTAAGTGCCCTGAGAGAGCTGGCAGAAGTGTCACCAAGCCACTTTCCACCATTTACCAACAGTGCTAGCAAATCCAGAAGGTCCACTTAACTGGAGGTCAGGAAACGTGACACCCATCTAGGAGAATGGTCAGAAGGAGGATACACAGATATATAGGCCTGTCAGCCTGACCCTGGTGCCAGGAAAGTCATAGAACAGTTCCTCAACAGAGTGTCTTCATGCAGAACATGCAAGACAACCAGAGGATGAGGCCCAGTCAGCATGGTTTTAGGAAAGGCAGGTCCTGACTGACTAGCCTGATCTCCTTCTGTGACCAGAGGACCCACTCAGTGGATGAGGGAAAAGGCTGTGGATGTTGTCTGCCTGGACTTTATGTAGTGGGTTGACCTTGGCTGGATACCAAGTGCCCACCAAGCCTCTCTATCTCTCCCCTTCCCAGCAGGACAGAGGAGAGAAAATAAGGTGGAAAACAACTGGTAGGTTGAGATAAGGCAGTTTACTAAAGCAAAAAAAAAAAAAAAGGGAAGTTTGGTGTGCATAAATAAAGACAAAAAACATTATTCTCTGCTTTCCATCAGGGAGTGATACCCAGCCACATCCCAGGAAGCAGAGTTTCAGCACACGTAGTAATTGCTCTGGAAGGCAAACATTGTAAAATAACGAATGCCCCCTGTTCCTCCTCCCTCCCTTAGCTTTTCTATCTGAGCTGATGTGATATGGTATGGAATACCCCTTTGGTTTTTGGGCCTAGTTGTGTCCCCTTCCAGGACCTTTTCCACTCCCAGCCACTTGATGGGGGCAGAATGTTAGAGAGACAGCTTTGATGCTGTGCCAGTGCTGCTCAGCAGTAGCCACAACACTGCTGTGTCATCAACACCTTTCTAAATAACAATGCAAACCACAGCACCGTAGGGGCTGCTGTGGGGAAAATTAACTCCATCTCAGCCAGACCCAAGACACCTTAATAAAGCTTCTGACACCATATCCCACAGAATTATCCTGGAGAAACCAGACGCTCATGGCTTAGAGGGGTGCACTATTTCATAGATAAAAGACTGTCCAATTGTCTGAGTCCAGAGAGTGGTGCTGAATGGAGTTACATCCAGCTGGCAGCTGCTCACAAGTCAGTTCAACAGAGCTCAGTACTGGGGCCAGTCCTGTTTAATATCTTTATCGATGACCTGGATGAGAGGAGCAAATGCATCCTCAGCCAGTCTGCAGATAAAACCAAGTTGGGCAGGACTGTTGGTTTGCTGCAGGGTAGGAAGGCTCTGCAGAGGGATCTGGACAGGCCGGATTGATGGCCCAAGGCCAACTGTATGAGTGCTGAGTTAACAGCTGGACTTGATGATCTTGGAGGTCTTTTCCAACCTAAACAATTCTACTTGGTACACTTAGTTCATCATAAAACATCATTATTTTTACTCACCTCATTTGCATATAAGCTATTCGAGCTTTCTTATTACACCATCCTGTATGACTTGAACCCCTTGACTTTAATGGATTATGAAGATGGTCGAAGTTAAGCACGTGATAAATATTACTGCGCTAATGATCCTCTGTGAATTTTCTATTTATGCCTATTCCTAGATGTTTTATAAAACATCTCTGTGGCATGACAGTGGAAAAGAACTCCCCACGTTATTTTAGATTTTCAGCACTGTTCAGTTTCTACCAATCAAAACAATACAATTACCAAGTTTTTTCTTTGGGCCCTTTAAAAATTAGCTGGCCTAATTCAACTTCATACTAATACTTAAAAAAGCCCCAAAACAAAACCAAGAAGTTTCAAGAGACTGAAGAATTTATAGTGACTTCCACTATATGATATACATCTGCCTGATAAAACATACGTCAAGTTCCTTTAGAGAATTCCTCTACGCTGCTTGCTGCTGAGTCAGGGTTGGAATTCTCATGCAATATCCTTTGATATTTCAGCCCAAGCTGTTAATTATATAGATAAGAGACACCATCAAAGTCAGATAATTGTAGACCAAAATGCATTACTGCAGGGAAATTAGTAAGGCTTTTTTTTAAACTGATGAAGCCTGAAATACACATTTCTATATAAAATCTAGAAAACAGGGAAATGAAGCCTATAAAACCCAATTTATTTTTGCCATTTTACAGTTGACACAATTTTATGTTACCAGAGTCCTCTAAAAATATGTATACAAGCCTATTATAAAAGAACTCAGTAAGTGCATTCCAAAACTGATATGCTATACTACTACTGATACCAGAGACATTTCATAGACTCACAGAAACACAAAATCATAGAATCATAGAATGGTTCGGGTTGAAAGAAACCTTGAGGGTCATCTAGTTCTAATCCCCCTGTCATGAGCAGGGACACTTTGCATTAGATTAGCTTGATGAAACCCCTTAAGCAGGCCTCTCTGGGCAACCTGTGCCACTGCCTCACCACATCCACAGTAAAGAATTTCTCCTAATACCATAAAATCATAGAATCACAGAACAGCTTGGGTTGGAAGGGACCTTAAAGCACCTTATCTAAACCTACCCTCTTTAAAAAACCAACCCATCAAACAACCAAAAAACAGAAAACAACACAATCTTCTTCCAAGAGCAGACATTTAACGCTTATTTGGTGAGAGAATACTGCCCAAATCACCATATACTTTTCTCTGTGATTAGGCATCAGCCAATACAGGGAAGAAGAGGGTAGCGTTAATGGCACACATCCATTTGGACTGGCCCTTAAGGAGACAAAAGCTGTTGGCAGGTCCCCAGAATGATAAAGTACAGTTTTTTCTTTGTATTTTGGTGGTGCACAAGCAAATCAAAGTTTGAAAATTACCTTTTTTTTTTTGGATTCATAATGAAAACTACAGGAGTGCGGAATCTTATCTCGAGTCATCTGATGTTATGGTTTCAAATCCACATCAGAAGATACTGATTCCATGGCTTTCATTTGTTTACATACTGAAATGTTTTGACACTATGCTCTCTGTTCTGTTCTGTCTTTAAACTCTGGAGTTTGAAGTTTAAAATATGTATGGTGATGCTTAGTCTGAAGATATAGACTAGGCATACTTTCCTAGACTACACAGATGTTTGTTCAATAACAGATAAGAAAAAGCATGTGATGTTTCAGTTAGAGATTATATAGTAAATAATATTATTTAGCACTTGTTATCTCCCACTTCTCATCTCCAAGTACACATAAACAACCAAAATAGGAGAAACAAAACATCAGAATTCTTGTAATTAGGCAGTATTACCTGCATACTGCAGACTGGGAAACAGAGTCAAAATAGAACAATGGAACCATCTGGAAGACCTCTGTGTTACCCTGATGAACTTCAAAGTACTTAACTTAACAGCATTAATAAGCACTCTAAGTGAATACCAGTACTTGTGCTATAAATGTCGCTGGCACCTCCAGGACACTTTAAAAAATTGATTAGTGCTACACTGGACTGCTGAGTCATCAGTGACCGTCCTTCCACTAGGACAAGAGGATGTCTTGTAAGCAGGTTATTTATATTCTTAATATCTTCAGCAGAAAGTACAGTCTGGTTAGATTTGGTAGTCATTCAATGGCAATTTTTTGTATGTTTCTTATCAGAGCAACTTCAATCTTAAGTAAGAGCAATTACAAATAGGCCAACTTCTTTTAGTCTGGAAGAAGAAAGGCAATATTGAATCATGCACACTGCAAAGGTTTGTTTTGGCCGAAAGCAAGACCAAGCGTCCATACTAAACTCTGTGTATGCAGTATCACTAGTTTATCCTTCTTGGAAGCAACAGAAAACTGGAATTCAAAAGATTTTTTTTTTTTTTAATAAAATGTGCAGGTCATCTTGGACTTGCCAAGATATTTTTTGAAGCTGAATGGGCCTTGTTTCCTCTTCAGTATCTCTTTTAATTTCACAACCTAATAATCATGATCATCAGCCCAGAACATAATATTAAACTATTTTTTATCCTTGCTGTGTGTTTTGAGAAAGACTGTTGGAACACATTTACCCCAATGTATTGTGTGCTCTCAGATTCCATCCTGTATTGTCATGTCTGCAAATATTTACAAAGCAAAAAATACTGTCTGACTCAGCAACGCAACTCACATGTCTTTCATGCTGTTCCATATCATTGCTTCAGACCAAAACAACACAAAAACACCAACCACTGCGAATTACAAAAGACAGAAATACTATTAGTGGCCTACAGCCAACTATGGTCTAAACAGTTTGCTTGTGAGCTCGTCACATGCATGCAACATTTGGAATACCACTCAAAAACTTTGGCTGCACAAATACAGACCCTCAGTCAAGGAACTCAAGCAACAGTTTCATTTGAGTAAAATCAGGGGGATCGGCAGCTGATCTGCTTTAAATGTTATAACCCCACACCCAGCTTCACTGGTCACACCAGAACACATGGTCCTTTGCAGAGAAAAAGCAAGAGGATTCCCAAGCACGGGGAGAGAGCAAGACTGCCGCATGCTAGGGGTTTGCACATAGTCTTCATCAAAGTCCACGACCTCCTCAGTACGTCTGTAACATCCACTCAAGAACTGCAGAAGTGCCTAACTTCAGCATGGGCACTTTTCACTGTAGGCTGCAAGGCTCACTAGCACATGTCCCAGCGAAGATGAAAGGTAGGATGTAATTACATATAGATCTGCCACTTTCCAACAGCCCCAGTATTAGTCCACCTGGTACCCACAAAGACCAACCACCACAAGTTGTTTCAGATAATTTTAAAGGTACAAAACTTAATCACAATGTTGAATGATCACAACTAGGAAGAGAGCAATTAACTAGTAATTTCAGAGGCTTGTTCTCTTCATCATTCCACGAAGCAATTTCACCACAGGAAGTCTTCTGTGGAGTAAAACACCCATCACACTGCCATTAAGATGACAACTTTATTTGTATTAGGGGTTAACGATTTCTTCATTGACTTTACAGAGAAGATCAGTGTAATACACATTTTGATGTTCTAAGTATGTAAGTTTTCAATGAAAGCTTGTTTGAAGCTTGAGTTGGACCGAAGCTTGCTTAGCTTAGTTCAGAGATGGTCGCAGTTCTTCTATGAAGTTTAAGATGGCAGGCTAACAAGTCATGAAGCTTGATAAAACACAGAATAGTTTTAAAGAATAAAACAGAAATAACAAATAAATACTTTTATTACAAACACATACTTTTCTTTTTCTTTTTAATGAGATTAAATTTGACTTCCATATCAGAAGGAACTGCAATTCCGTCCTGTTTTCTTAGAAACATTTCGATTCTACGAAAAAAACCCTCCACCTTCTCTAAGTCTTCTTTCAGTGACTAGGAAAGACATACCAAATATTATTAAGTTCAATATGACTCCAAACTTTAAACACAAACATCTTCCTAAATCAACTGTATACCCATTACTTGCATTGTATACATGCTACAAAATAAACACTGGCAAATACAGTCTTGGAAATGGCTCAAGTGACTGGGTTTTTGAAAAGGGTTTATAAAATATATAAATGCTGCCAACTGGAAGATGTTAACTCGAAGACTGATGTTAACTCTGTTCATTTTCAAGGAGAACATCTTACATTTTGCCATGTAAGAAGCAAAAGCAGGTTCTCCGACATGAGGCTGGAACACACCAGGCTGCTCCCTGGCCAGAGGCTCATCACTCTGCCCAAACTGAAAGTCGTGGATTCTAGAGGTGAATTTCAGCAGCGTTGTTTCTATGCAGTCACCCCATTCATTCCCCGTGGGGCCACGGCACACGGCCACGTTCACTCGAGGCACCTGCGTCCCACACTGCTGAGCTGCAGACCCTGGGCAGCACCTCGGCTGTCCAGGACATCCTCTGCCGGCAGCTCCCGGAGGGAACCGCACCGGAGTTCAGACAGCTGAAAACACCCTTCCTACGGGGCGGGAGGTGTCCGAGAGCCCGCTGCCGCCCTGCTGAGTGCTCACCATCCCCGGGCATCACAAGGGACGAGGCCGGTCCTGGTGGGGCAGTGCCCAGCAGATCCAGGAGAACACCGAGCCCTGGGCTCAGACCCTCCGGCCGAGGCAGTCCCCTAACCAGGAGAGCAGCACGCCGACAGCCCTTACAGGAGCCGAAGGCGGCGAGGCTGTGGCAAGGCCGGGAGACGATCCCGCTCCCGCCAAGGAGCCCTGGGGCGACGGCGGCGCCCCGCACACACGGCCCCTGAGTGCCCCCGCAGCGGCCGGAGCCGCCCCTGAGCCGCCGCTCGGCCCCGCCGCCGCCGGCACATCACAGGCACACGGGGGACACGGGTCGAGGGTGCTGAGGGACGCCCGGCGGGGCCCGCCTGGGCAGCCGGGACCGAGCACTCCGCCTTGTCAGGGGCAACGTGCCGCCCGCAGCCCGGAGGGGACGCTGGGGGTCAAGCCGACTCCCGGGAGACCTCCTCGAAGTTTCGCCGAGAAGTTTGGGACCGCCCGGAGGCGCAGCCGCCGGGCAGAGTTGCCCCCTCAGCCCACACTTCCCTCCTGCCACCTGGCCACACGCTCCCAGACCCCCACGCCCTGGCTGACCCCTGGGGACGGGACTCCACCTGGACCGACCCCCGTCGCCCTCTGGGCATGCGGCCCTCGCTCCCGGGACAGGGGAATGGCAGCCCCGGGGCGCGCTCAGGGCTTCCCCGGCGAAAGCAGCCCTTGGGAATAAATAAAGCAGCAGGACACTTACCATCTCGCCTGATGTTGGAAGCCCGCAGGGCTTTTATAGATCCGCTCTGGGCAGGGGCGGTGGTGCCCTGACGGCTGCAGAAGTTCGCACAGACGACGGCGTAGAGCAGGAGGAGGATGAGCAGTTGCATTGGGACCAGCTGCGAGCGGGACCGTGTCTCCGCGAAGAAACGGGCTCTGCCGCCGAGGGTGCTTCCCTCGCTCGTGTTCTCTTCACCCTTACCGGACTTCTTGGTTGTTGCGGGTTGCTTGTGTGTTTGGGGGAGTTATATGCGGGAGGGGGGGGAAAGGCACGATCCCCGCAAGAAAAAA